>JAQPZY010001577.1:3282500-3670000 GCA_029931535.1 Margaritifera margaritifera
TATACTTCAAATCAACACTTCAACAAAGTGCTGAACATTTTGAACCATACATACATACATACATACATACATACATACATACATACATACATACATACATACATACATACATACATACATACATACATACATACATACATACATACATACATACATACATGTATGCATGTTACTTTTTAAAGGATGTAAGTAAGTATAGCAACGTTGCATACATTGTTTTATGTGGTTTGTGCTTTTTCAAAAACTAAAACTGTAACCCATTTGAACGTGTATTTCCTCTTTCCATACCCTGATGTGAAGGTTCGCTAATATAAAGTACGCCTTGCCATTTTGGAAACTCGTTCAACGCGAAAAAGACAAAAAGAAAGAAAGGAAAAGGACATTTTCTTTTCCTCATAAGCTCTTTCAGTTTCATAACTATTCGTGTTTCTTTGGCTTTAGACGTTTGCTGATTCATGTGTTTCGGTATAGGTCACTAACGATGCAAACAAAGATCTGCAGTCTCAACAACATTTGGGCGTTTTATTTATCCACAGTTTATCAAAACAGATTCTTTGGTTAATGTGTTAAAAAACTTCAAACTTCACTGATGCTTTGGAGTTTAATGATGTTGCCTGCACCCAAAGTGCATGTAAGCAATTTTAGACATGTGGCATTTCCCCTCCCTGTCTGGAAAGAGAAAAATTCACAAGAGTGAGTTGATATTTTTTTTTTAACGGAGGTGAAATTATCCTAGTCAGCAACAGAAACAAAATAAAAAAGAACAGATGGAAACATTTAAATATAGCCTACTCAAATTTCCAAGGCTGATACAGTTGAAAGACACTTATTGAAAATAGTTTAATAACATATAGCTTAGTCAAGTTTTTAAAAAAATAGATCTGTAAATTGCAAGTGCAGATTTATCTTGAAAATTTGCTGATATGATGATATATATATATATATATATATATATATATATATATATATATATATATATATATATATATATATATATATTCTTTTTTTAAGTAAATTGCAAACATCAGCTAAAGTTTTAAACGGATTGCTTTGCATCCCGTGGGAACCTCCCCATTTGGGTGGGCTGAGCCAAAACGTGTGTAGCAATTGGCCACTTTTGTTGAGGGCGGGGTTTAGGCGCACCGATTTACTACAATCTGTAACAGAGTCAGATCTCAAGAAGAGGGCTAGAGGAGCCTTTGCAGTATAGAGTTGTACTGGGAAACCAGTGTTCCACAGTTTTCTGTAGGAGCACGGCCCTTCCTGGTAGAAGAGGCCAGTTTCTGGCTTCAGACTTACCACACCATCCTTATTTACTTCTTCAAAAACCCATCTTCATGAGTTAAAAACAGAGAAGTGGCTTTCTTCTTTCCAATAATGGCATTTCATGCGGTGCGATGGAAGCCATTCAGTTTTGCAGTGCTCTGTACCATCGTGATTGCGGCGGCACAAAATGGTAAGTTGACCTATTTCCTAAAGTTTGACCTACTTTTTATTTCTCTAACCTACTTGTCCACACCTTTGTCTCGATAGTTTAATATGCAGGAATACGCTTTTGTCTTGGAACAAATAGTACTTGTAATGTTTTTCTTTCTTTCTATTTCAAAGAATATGTGTATTCATTTTAATTGTACACATTTTTTTTTGTTTGTAAAAAGGTAGGTTATAAATATTTTAATTTTAAAAATGGAACAGTTCAGGTGGTATTTTATGTATCAAAAGGGGGGGGGGTTAAAGATAGGTATTTCGTGTTTTACTGTACGTACTCCATACAATATGTATAGATTGACACATGCCTGAATGTACTCCATACGATCTGTACAAATTGACACATGCCTAAATATACTCCATACAATTTGTACAGATTGACACATGCCTGAATGTACTCCATAAGATCTGTACAGGTTGAAACCCACGACTGCAACCACCGTTTAATAAACATGTAAATAAAACAACTGAACGAATAAGTAATTGCATGAAAATTACGAAAATTCTGTATCTGGAAACAAGTATATATATATATATATATATTTTATATATATATATATATATATATATATATATATATATATATATATATATATATATATATATATATTATATTTCGATAAGAAAACTTATGTACGTAAAGTTTCCCTGACAACGATCAGAAAGTGAAGAAACAAAGCTGTTGTCTCCGTTTGTTTTGTTTTTTCGTATTCGTTATCATCATCTTCGTCATTTCATTGTGGTCGTCGTCATTAGCATCTTCTTCTTGTCAGTTTTTCTTACACGACCACCATGACTCGGTTATACTTTATGTAGAACACTGATCATAATGTCATTCGAATAACAATGGACAAAATATTTTCCTCTCTTATGTCAAAAACGATGACGCCGCTGCTGCTAATGAAAATTACGAAAATTCTGTCTAGTGAAACAAGTATCTGAAATTCTGCAATATATATATATATATATATATATATATATATATATATATATATATATATATATATATATATATATATGTACTTCGATTCAAAAAATTATGTACGTGAAGGTTTCTCTGACGACAATCAGAAAGTGAAGAAACAAAGGTTTGTTCTGTCAATTTGATTCCCAATCATTTGTTACCATAATATACAATTTGCTGTCGTTTCCGTTTGTTTTGTTTTTTCGTATTGTTATCATCATCGTCATTTCATTGTGGTCGTCGTCGTCATCATCAACTTCTTTTTGTCAGTTTCTTACACAAGCACCATGACTCGGTTATACTCCACGTAGAACATTGATCATAATGTCATTCGATTAACAATAGACGAAATATTTTCCTCTCTTATGTCAAAAACGATGACGCTGCTGCTGATGATGATGATGAGGTGGAGGTTTATTATTATTAATATTATTATTATTATTATTATTATTATTATTATTATTATTATTATTATTTCTCCAATGCAGTACGATTACTCTCATGCAGCAAAAGAATTAATTGTCCGTGTTATTTTTGTCGGTTACAGTTTGTGTAATATTTCTTGTTAAATTGTACATCTGGTTTAATTTTGATTTTCATATAAATTTAATTTCCTTGTGCATAAATGTGTTGAGGTGGACATACAACACGGTCTTATTGCCAAATGTATATCGTGCTAATTATTGAATAGATTTTAATTAGTTAATTAATTAACTTATGAACGAATGCATTAATAAATGATTTTATTGTTGGGAATAGATCATTCTCTTTCATATCGACCAGAGAATATGTCAAGCTATTCTGCGTTAAAAATCATGTATCCATATTTTAATACCGTACTCTCAACCAAAGTTAGCATCTGCTGCCAAATTTGTAATTTACAAAACCAACCACAAAGATTGACACGATAATGCTGTAAGTATTTTTACATCACGAAAGCTACACGTCTTTATTTATTCAATTAGTTCCTTTGTGGATTTAATCAGATCGAATCGATTTTAATCCGATCAAATCGATTTTATTCCCTAGTATAATTGATTGACAAACAAAATCTCTTTATACGATTTAAAATGAGTTCCCTCAATAAATGAAGTGATACTCATAATTATAATAGTTCCATTAATTTTTATACAATTTGAAATCGAACTCTAGTGTTAAAATCTCATCATATAATATAACATAATTTTAAACATATTTGCCTTTTTATATCTAGCAATAAAGATGATACTAGACACAAAAAGAAATCTATAAATTGTTAAAATTGTTATATCAGTTATTTAGGTGTATACGTAAAAATCTAAAACTGCAAAATTTACTTGAACAATTTTGTACTGCCATTTGATCTGGAAATTATTTTGGACGGGTCAGAAAATGCGTCTACAAATAAGATTTGTTAAAAATAGATATGTCTAAAATGTAAAATCGCTCCAACGCATATGTTTTTACCTATAGAGCATTTTTGCGCATTTAATATTTTTAAGGGTTTTTTTTTTTTTTTTTTTTTTTTTTTTTTTTTTTTTTTTTGTTTTAAACATATTTTTATTGTCGTTTTATTAAAAATATGGAATTGGACACGAGTTAACTAACCCATCTTTCCCAAAACAAAAAAAAAAAACAAAAAAAAAAAACAAAACAAAATTCTCCAAAGAAGACATCATTTTTAAAACAATATACATAACATAACCTCTTCGTTGGGCTGGTGGCAGCATAAAATAGATATGTAGTTTACCCGTTTTAATATCGTTTATCAATTGTTTCTTCTTTCTTTCTTCTAAATTTTATCCTTTGTATATTTCCCCGTCTTTCACACATGTAGCAGTTCAGAATTTCTTTTGGGGCTTTTTTGTGTACAGTGTTTGTTTTGTGAGTGTAAATTGTTTATTCCCCTGACTAAGAGCTTGTTTAGCTCGAAACGTTGGAAAACTGTTTTGTACTTGCACCGTTATCAATTTTTGTGTATATTTGGCATCTCTAAAAACTAGGCCAAAATTACATATCTTAAAAGACATATAACATTTCAAAGAAAAACAAAATTAGGTAAATCAACAATAATCACAGAGAGACAGCGACAGACAGAAATACAGAGAAAGAGACAGACAGACAGACAGAGGGGATGGGGAGTAAAGACATTTCACTAGTTACAGCCAATGTTGTCCATTTCGCTTATTTTGTAGAATTATTACTTAGAAAATAATTGTAAAAACTCAAAAGGTCTAGTTTCTTTAATATATTTCTGAACGTGTAGGAGTAATACAGAGTTTGTTTCATTACTTACTTCTACGTCACCTTTCATTAATAGGTTTAGCGTTACATAAGGAGTGAATTGAAAGATACATCGATAGAACTGGGATCTTTGCGTCTTAAATAAGGGGCAATAGAAAAAAGACAGTGTTTAACATCTTCATTATCATAACCACACATAGGAGAGTTAACTAAATTCACTCTGTAAAGGTCGGATTTGACGGGGCTACGTGCATGTCTAAGTTTAGTGTGTCGGATGTGAAGGTGACGTTTGCCATTAGTATAATACGATGGTGGCCCGTCAGTTGGATTAGATACACTTTTTGTTTGTTTGTTTGTTTGTTTGTTTTTTATTTAAAAAAAATAAATTAGACGCAAATGTGAACGGCAGACCTTAGAGTTTTATTTTTGGGTCACTTTGTTAGGTTAGTATGGGTCACTTAGCGGACATTAGACCAACAAGTTGTTCTCCGCCTTTAATTTTCATCTTTTTTTTTTTCTAACATGACTGGTGGCGCCACCAGTCATGTCAGAAGAAGAAAAAAAGACGGAGAACAACTTGTTGGTCTAAGCAGACATTTGCTAAAATTGTTTGCCGTAATGGCACAATAATAATGGTTTGCTAAGAAGAAGGTTAACGGTTAATTTCTATATATACATTTCTTAAGATTAAATTTAGCAGATCACACGAAAACTAACAAACCTTTAATTTCCTACGCTGTAAGAATGAAGTTTCTGCACTGTCCTGTCGTTGGGCGAAGGGCTGGGTGAGTTATATTGTCCCTCCTCTCATTTTCCAAAAAACTGTCCATTTATAGAGAATGTATGCGACCAATCTCTGTATGAAATGACTAACATATTGAGAAGTGTGCACACCAGTAATTATATTTCTTCTATTTTCACAACATGGAAGCATATCTTGACATATACACCGAGTCTCAAGATCTCTTGAAATAAGCTTGTTGTCATTGGCTAATACTATGGCTACTACTGTGAGAAACTACTGCTAATTTTGTATAGTAATAGTGATATAATAACACTGCAAGACAAAGGAAACTCGGTCTGCTTTACATACCCTAAACCAACTCGTACATTGAAACCAGCCTATGCTAACCAACTCGTACATTAAAACCAGTCTGTGCCAGGGGTGCAAGCTGATTTTAACTTACCGGTACGCACCGCCCCCGCCCCCCCCCCCCCAATCTCATCTTTCCTGTAATAAATGTCTGACCTGACCGTACCGGCTTACTTTCACCACTGGTCTGTGCAAACCAACTCGTACATTTGAACCAGTCTGTGCAAACCAATTATTGCATAGAAACCAGTCTATGCATAACAATGGCCCCAAAAATGTTGTCCTTTATGGACAGTTGTCCTTCATATACAGGGAAAATATTGAAGAAAAAGAATTTATAAATGTTGTCCTCAATAACCACGTGTCCGTTGAATAGAGGTGTCCACTGTGGAAAGTATCGCTGTACTGACAGTTTATAGAGTGCAAATATTGTTTAATAGGCTTGAGAGAGTATCATAACCCTGAACTGACAATGACAATGTGTACATTTCTCGAAGTCAGGTAAACTTAAAAAAAGTTTCTCCCAATAACACGGGTGGAAAAAAAAGATAATCAGATCTTGCCTTTTCAAATTTCAATAGACACGAAAAAATTCATCTCAGAAAACAAATGATAAATTTGTAAGAGCCTCTGTGTTAAACCTGTTGAAATCCATTCACTGTCACTGTTCCTTGTTATATTAAGAGAACCACCATTTTAATTTTTTCTTGTTGGGGAGGGGGGGGGGGGGGGCTTGACAGAAATATTCTTGCTCTGATTTGAATAAAAAAAATAGCTGATTATATATATTATATTAATTTACAAAAATGCATTATCTTTAGGTACAAGAAAACAAATATCCAGGTTCGAAACAAAAAAAACCCCCCCCCCCCCCCGAAAATTAAATGGTTAAATGGTCGGTCCCTAAGGTAAGAATATTGAACTGTTGTTTTTCATTTGATCATGCGTTCATCTCATTTGAATATTTCAAGTCATACCAACGCAGCAATGTTTGCAAGAAGACGATTGATACATTGATTTACATACTGTGCAGTCGAATTTACTTTCTCTATAATAAGTTAAATATGCATTTCGAAAACTTAAATAAATTTATAATAATGTATGCGTTTTGTACAGTATTAAGTGACTCGTTTATCTTGTACGTATAGGTACTGTAGACATTTTATATCTCACGGAATCCTTTTCCTCAGACCATCAAGATAGTTTCATTATGCCTCACTTTTAAACCTAGCTCCGTGCTGCTTTATCAAAACTGCAAAGTTATCTGTACAAGGGACTTTTGGCACCTGCGTGGGCCCATGAAAAACCCTTGTACAAGGGACTTTTGGCACCTGCGTGGGCCGATGAAAAACCCTTGTACAAGGGACTTTTGGCACCTGCGTGGGCCGATGAAAAACCCCACGTCTACAAGAAAACTTTAAAAAAAATCGGCAATAAAACTAATCAAACGCAGAGCATTCATATCAGGTACTTGATGCACCGCAAGAAATTTAAAACCAATTTATGAATCGACAAACTATTATTTTTGTATGTTAAAAAGTCTTAGAGTGAGGAACTTACAAACTAACTATATATCCAACCATCCAGCTATCTATCTAATCAGTCTGTCTGACTGTCTGTAGTAAAGTAGTGTCGTCTTTCAGACAGCATGACGATACCAAAATGAAATAAAAAGTAAAAGGAAAGTTAAAACCGTGTTTTATATTCGTGAAGCTTTGAAGCGGGAAGGGGACGGGGGATATTTCATAAAACGTATATCTACAAGTGGCATATATTTGTAACGTAGCAAATTATCCGCCAAATCTAACTCCAGGTTTTCATTCCAGCTTGACCTGATCTTAACTTTGTCATGAGAAAAAATCGGACAGGCTGTTTTGACCCTTTTAAGCGGCTCCACAATGAAATCTGAGTCTTTTGAAAAACTACTCGTGTGATGTACTGGCTTATGATTCAATTTAAGCTGGGCCTGGCAAGAAAGAAAACGTTAAACAGATGTTTTATCCCACGCCTGGTTCCCATGAACGTTGCAAATGAAGCAGGAATTTTCTGACAATCTGAGATAAGCCGTTTATCACGTTTCATGACATGTGTGCAAAAACGGCTACTAAGAATGCACTTGTTGCTGTTTATCTGCTGGGACGCTACTTTTCCCGTGCTGGGGTGCTGCAGTTACCCTGCTGGGACGCTGTCTTTCCTATGCGGGGGTGCTGTAGTTACCCTGCTGGGACAGATGTCAAAGATCTGACTAGCCTTTTTTTTTAATAATTATTATTCCTTTACCTACCTTTTTATTACCCTTATCTGCTGATTTTTTTCCTACTTCATAATTTTTTGTTCAAATGTGCATCCGGATTTTCTGATGAAGTTTTAAAAACGATTTATGAATATCATATTAATTTATGTTTAAATTGTGATCCGAATGAGAATATAAACTTAATATATCTCAAATTACATGAGAATTCCACCCAAAAAGTAACTGTAAATTCAAAGCACGAAGTCCTCACATAGTGGTTCTTAATTTTTTCGTTTGTTCAAATGTTCACATTTTATATTCCATTGGCACAACAACAACATTTAATGCCAACATGGTATACTTTTCAACCTTAAGTACGCGCAAGAATACTTTTTTCTCAATTTTCTCCGCCATGAGCGGATCTGAATTTAGACTTGCACTAAGATCACTTTTTAATATTTTAATTTACTTCTCTCTCTCTCTCTCTCTTTTCCATATGTTACTTCAAATAGCTCATTACATGTGAAATAAAGCTAGTCAATCATAAATCTGCAGTTGTCGCTGTAAACAAATATGCCAAATAAGAGGAAATAAAAAAAAAGATAAACAGATAGACAGAGAGATCGATAGCTAACAGGGAAATTTAATGCAGGTCTCATAAGGAACGAAATCCAACCTACATAAATTAAACCCTTTTAGACGTCGCGTCTTTTTGGCACATTTAGACGATAATTCTCTAACTCATTCTTAAGTTCGAGGGGGTGAGGGGGCTGGGTTTTAAAATAGTATGAATATCCTTTGTAACACGTAAATCTAATACAGACACGTATCTTTAATACAGTATAATGCAATAAAGGTTTAAACTATGTGTACACAAAAAAAAATAAAAAAATAACATCTCCGAAAATGTAATGATGATATCACGATGCCAGGCGGAGTTGAACACAGATTTCACTCCATGTCTAGTTTCGGAAAAGTTTACATCTCTAATTTTAGCTTTTGACGTCGAGTTCCGCTTGGTACTGTTGCAGACATGTGGAATTCAATGTTTTACTGCACTTCAAAACATGAAGGTTATATTGTGCCGAGACAAGTAGAGCAAAAGTTCCTTGCCGTGGGGCAGTTGACCCAGGTTAATCCGATGGCTGACCCTTCTGGTCACGAATCCGTCACGCTAATCACTGAGCTACTGCAGCTTGCCATTTGTCCAGTGAAAGTTTTGTTTTGAAATTCAAGACTTTGTCACAATCAAGGGAACTAATTTACTTCATGAAAATTAAATTCAATACTGCAAAAAATGAATTAGTACTTGTTGACTCCTCCTTCTAGATTCTACCTGTATGTTCCATCTTATATTATTGTGCTGAGTAAAATATTAGGTCATCCTCGTTCACGACAGTTTCGTTGTAGTAGTTATCACCACTACCACCACCACCTCAACTATTATCATCGTCGTCGTCATCAGTAACAGCAGCAGTAACGTCGTCGTCATTTTTGTTCCCCTTCACTTTCCCCTTCTCCTCCTCTTCATCACCGCGTCATTATTGTTATTGTTATTATTATTATTATTATTATTATTATTATTATCTTCGTCATTGTTATTAATATTTCAGAGTTCACAACGGATAAGACCTGTATATATAATGGACTAGTCTATTACGATCAGGACGAATGGGTACCCGATCCGGAAAATAATCCATGCTACAGATGTATTTGTAAAAATGGGGAAACCGATTGCAGATTTGAGACCGAATGCGAAAAAGATGCAGGTACATTTTAGCCCACGAAATTTAAATTAAAAGCATATTTAGACGAAAATAAATATTAACATTTTCTGCTCAATTTAAAAGTTAAAATCTGCAAGAAAATTGCGGAACATTTTAGTTCATCTCGAACCATGCATTTTAAAATGGTAAAGCTCGCTTTGACCAATATATTACAATTTAATCCTATCCACTTTATAATATATAATTTACTCAATTTATAATAAAAAAATAATGAATCTTAAATGACATATCTGAGTCTTCTTCACACGCACACACGCACACACACACACGCACACACAAACACACACACACGCACACACAAACACAGTTACCTCAGCATTTCATGTAGGTTTATTTAAATAGCATAGAAGGACACACTTCTTTGAACCTCAACAATATTCGTCTTGAAAATTCAGATCCGTTTATCTTAAAATGAAAGTATGTTTGCATTAAAATAAAGATGCGTTTCATTTAATTTCTTTTGTAGGACACGAAAGACCGGAATATGTTCCCCAGGTAAGCTTTTTTATTTCTCTCAAGATAGGGATATTTTCATTTTATATGCATTAAGTAATTAATTTATCCTATGTTTCTTTTATTTTCTTTTTCTTTATTTTTCTATGGTTTACAAAAAATTTATTACAAATAACCAACTGTTTCTGCCTGATAGGAAAGCTATTATTTGCATATTGTCTATTATCGAAAGTTAAATCTGTGAAACGGAAAAATATTCAAGATAAGTTTTTAGTTATATTCTATTTAAATTCTTTTTTGAACAGCAAATCTTAGTGGCGAAATAAATAAGCTAGTTGATACGACAATTTATGAAACTGACATTCATTCTTTTTCAGACCGTCGGCCCAATAGTTCTTGAGGTAAAATCTCTCTCTCTCTCTCTCTCTCTCTCTCTCTCTCTCTCTCTCTCTCTCTCTCTCTCTCTCTCTATCTCTCTCTCTCTCTCTCTCTCTCTCACACACACACACACACACACACACACACAAAGACCATTATGAAAATTATTAGCCTAAGGTTATATCCCACAATTTTGGACGTTTTGAATGTTTGAGTAAAGCACTATGCTGCAGTTCAAATGTTTTTTATTCAGACTTAAATTGTGAACTAAACTGATACCCTTGCAATTATTGATCCCATTTGGTGTCTCTCGCTATCTTAACAAGATTTTTCGACAGCGAAATGTTTTGTACCCCTTTTACAATTTGAAAATTTGTGTGATACGATAAGTCTGAAATTCGGATGATAAAAAATTTAAACTTAGTTTTGAAATATCTGGAAACCCCCGTCATTTATTATTCTCATCTGTCTGCCTCACTCTCTCTCGCTCTCTTTCTCCCCCTCTCTCTATCTTTTTCTCTCCCCCGTAATAAGTATTATGGTCATCACCTGAAGATTTGCAAGAAGACAAATCACTTTGTTCCCGCAAATTTTGTTACAATTATTGCCCTTTTTGTCTTGTAGCAGTTTATGACAAAATCAGATTAATTATTATTCTTCACTTCTTTTTACAGGGCCAACAAGGACCGTCGGGTGACATGGGAATTAGCGGAAGAATAGGACAAAGGGTAAGATTTTATATAACTTTTGTTTTTAACTTGAATTTTTAGAACTCTTTATTTTTTCTATTCTTTTAGAATAGACTATAAAATGAATTCATACTTCATTCCTCTTTTTTGACATCACTCCAAATGTTTCTTTCTACTCCAGGTATGTAGTCAATGACATGAAAGTAAGGTTAACCTACTATATATATATATATATATATATATATATATATATATATCTAGTTTGAATATGATAAAGCGCATTCTTGATTACAAGTTAAATAATACTCGCCAATTACTGTCCAAGTCTGTTTATTTGCGAAGACCGAAATTTCCATGTATTTGTTTTA
Organism: Margaritifera margaritifera; assembly: GCA_029931535.1. Lineage (NCBI taxonomy): Eukaryota > Metazoa > Mollusca > Bivalvia > Unionida > Margaritiferidae > Margaritifera > Margaritifera margaritifera. The sequence continues at coordinate 3,294,177 of JAQPZY010001577.1, forward strand.
TTGTTTTTAGGGAGATACTGGAGGGGACGGAAGGAACGGAGTTCCTGGACCCCCGGGCCCTCCCGGTCCCACCGTGATGGTAAGTAATTTAAATAGAATTATCAGCAGGATTGTAATAGGTATCAGTAGATTTATTTATTTATTTATTTATTTACTACATATAAGATCAAGCGATGTCTATAATCACAAGCTAGAACATAACAGAGAATGTTAAATTAGAACTGGGTTTATTGATACTAGTGAACAGTTCGCTAATGAAACTATTAATATATGTCAAGCATACAAATGTGTAACAGTAAAAACTAATATGTCAAGCATACAAATGTGTAACAGTAAAAACCAATATGTCAAGCATACAAATGTGTAACAGTAAAAACTAATATGTCAAGCATACAAATGTGTAACAGTAAAAACCAATATGTCAAGCATACAAATGTGTAACAGTAACAATTAATATGTCATGCATACAAATCTGTAACAGTAAAAATTCATGTTATGCATACAAATGTGTAACAGAAACAATATATGCCATGCATACAGATGTGTAACAGACACAATACTTGCCGTGCATACAAATGTGTAACAGTAGCTTTAAGAGTTAGTAATATCTATACTAATTTTAGTTAGTAAGAATTTATAATACAGTAAAAGTACATGTATATTTATTAACATGTATATGGAATTTTTTTGGAGTGCTACGTATATTTATTTCATACAGAAATCAAACTGATACAATGACTGAAATAATTATGATCAAGTATAACTGTAAGAATACAGTAAGTAAATATACCGTGTGTAAATCAAACTGATACCATGACTGAAATAATTATGATGAAGTATAACTGTAAGTATACTGTGTTTAAATTAGACTTTTGGACTAATATAAGTTTTAGTGGCAGTACTATATTGACCGAATTTCCGATTGTTTTACAGGATTTAAAATATGATAATTAAAGCACTGCCTTCAATTACTAACTCCTGTTTGTTAATAATCTTATATACATTCTGACATATTCATAATCCGTCCCCCGACTGAGAATCGAACGGGATCAGCGAATTATAATGGAGAGAGAGAGAGAGAGAGAGAGAGAGAGAGAGAGAGAGAGAGAGAGAGAGAGAGAGAGAGAGAGAGAGCGAGAGAGAGAGGGAGGGAGAGAGATAAATTTCTTTTGGGTCGCTTTTTTAAACACTCTGTTTCTGAATCTTTCGTATTGCAATCTCGAATGTCATTAGACATCAAAAAGGCATGCAGACAGGTCAATATTAAATGATGGTGACTCTTTGTTTATTATTAGTCCGCTGACCAAGCCTACGCCCAATACTACGCCCAGACATTTGGTTCTAGTAATAAAGGGCCTGGGGGTTTTGCCATGGCGCCTCAATACCTAACGGCTGGCCAGGTAAGCGCTATCTATAGCTCAATAAAGTTATTTAATTTTTAAAATTTTAATTTGTTTATGTTTTTTATTTTCTTTTTTCTGTATACAATTAACGAGCTTAGGATTAGTCATGGATATAAGGTTTTCAGCGTGGGACCGTCTAAACGTATCAGGCACTATAGGTATTGCAGAAAAGTCCCATTAAAGGTCTCTGATATTAGTGCACTTTGAGGTGATTTAATTTAACCTGTTTACAGGATGTGTTGTTAAAATACTCAACGAGTTTGAGGTAAGATGCAAGAATACTTTTATTAGCTCTACTCATCGAAGACCAGAGAGGCTTATGTGACGGACCTTCTTCCGTCGTCTGTCGCCCATTTGGAGTTGGCTTGTTATCGCTACTGAAACTTGGCACACCGTTTCATCCTGAGGTATAGTCTTTATTTGTAGCCACCTATCGGACCTCTAGCTATATAACCCACGAGGTCTTTAAGGTGACCCCCTATTGTTCCGAAAATTGTGTAGGGTTTATTTTATATCTGTGTGTGTGTCCCCCAAAGGTCTGTTGTTGTGGGTATTCAAAAATTTATTTAAAAAAAATAGAATTTTATAAAAAAAATTATTTAAATATATATTGTTTTGGAATAGGGTTGTTGTTATTATTTTGGGTGGGGCGTACTTGTGTCAGGTTCCTAATAATTCTTCCCTTTGATCTAAAGAAATTTTACTATGGCAAGTACACCCCTCCTCAGGCATTACACCTTGTAGCTGGTTTCCTTGCCATGTTGGTCCCCTTTTCTATCCTTGCCAGGGATCTCTTTTTGTTCAATGTATGCTATATGTGTGGTTGCTATATATGTTTCGTTGATTGCTATAATTTGTATATTTGTTTGGACTGGCGATAATAGGTCAACTATTTCAGTTTTTACTTATTTATGATATAGGAGAAAGAAAAGAAAGAAACAATTTAGTAAATTGTATAAAAGTCTATTGAGAAAGAAGAAATGTCTTTTGGAGATAGGGATGCGACATTTCTAGCACGTGGCGATGATAGGTGGGCATTTTCCAGAAAGACCATGAGGTATAGTCGGTCCTAAATGAAAATGGTGCTCCTTGAACATCCACTATGGCCGCCGTGCCGGCCATCTTAAACATTTTGTTATCGTTCTTTCTCTTGAACAGATGGCCATGGGCATGGGGTTTTCACTAGAAGACTTCTTATGACGTGTAAATAGTCCAAAATGAAAAAGGTGCCGATCTGACATCCAACATGACGATCTTGAAAAAATCTTGTTATATATACTTCTAAACGGATGGTCATATCTGCATGGAGTTTTCACAACAAGACTTTTTATGAATTACAAATAGTCCTAATTGAAAACGGTGACTATCTCATACAGTATATTACCCTGACGGATCCTGTTATTGCATAGAATTTAATTTATTACATTGACAGTAAATAATTGTTAAACATTCCAAATTATCATCACATGTACTGCATATCATTTAAGTTTTGAACTTAAGTTTGAGAGTCATTAACATCAAAGTCAACCCAGAGTCATTAACATCAAAGTCAACTCAGAGTCATTAACATCAAAGTCAACCCAGAGTCATTAACATCAAAGTCAACCCAGAGTCATTAACATCAAAGTCAACCCAGAGTCATTAACATCAAAGTCAACTCAGAGTCATTAACATCAAAGTCAACCCAGAGTCATTAACATCAAAGTCAACCCAAAATGTATCGAGTTAAAGACTCAGACACATCATTTTTTTTTTTTGGGGGGGGGGGAGGGAGAAGGGGGGGGAGTCTTTAATAAATAGTCATGCGAATTCACTGATTTTTACTCCCTGATTAATAATTGAAAACAGTTCCCAGCTGGTTAAATATAATCAAAATTTAAGGATTTTCTGAGGGTTATACATAGTTTCAAGGGAATTCACTGAGTCTTCGTGGTATTTTTAAATTTGTCATTCTCATTGCTGAATAAAAACAAAGTTAACTTTTAGAAAGGAATAATAATTTCGTACAATTATTATCCATTGCCTTGCGGATATTTTTCTCCAATAGTCCGAATATTTTCTTCGTCTTAGACTCAGAGTTTTATGAATTCATAGCCTGATCTCAAAAAGACTATAAACTTTCACATCTTATCTTTACATATTTCAGGGACCGCAGGGACCACGAGGACCCGCAGGACAGCCAGGATCTCTTGTACGTACCTCTGCGGTCATCCGGGCATTTTCGGGCCATGCATTATTCCTCTGATGTGAAACTCTGCTCTTATAGTTAGAGCATCAGCAAAAGAAAGATTTCAATTAAAACTAGAAAACGCATCAAATTGTATTCAGCTATTGATATCCATACAATTACACACACGCCATTTAAAAAAAAAACGATCGTTGATAGGTTTTCGTCATTCAAAATTAGCAAGGGGCACAACGACATCAATCGAGTTTTTATCTCCTCTAATGTGGCGATTTTCTGTAAAGGAAATAATTAACATTCATAACACATACCACATCAGACGGAATATTAGAAAAGAGAAAATTCCATTCTCATGTACAGATGCGGGAAAATGAAAGGTGACCGGTTCAGATCTTTGACAAAAATCAACACTTCATTCCCCAGTTTAACATTTTCTATGTTTGTTGGGTAACTGTTGTCTTTAATAGAAAACTGGAACGCATCAGTTCTGGTATTCTGTAGATTGATAGTGTGATTTATATTACACTTGTTGTCCCCAGCTTTTCGTAGAAAAAGTTGGATATTAAATTGAGCATGTCCGTCCGTCCTTCCATTCGTCCATCATTCCTTGCCAATTTCGTTTCCGCACAATAACGCTCTTGATTGTTATAGAGTTTCAGCCAAATTTGGTTGGCAGCTTGATATCGATGAAATCTTTTATTGTCAGCGTACTACGTCATCGTGTAGCAGAGTTATAGTCCCTTATTATTCGATCCATGCACTTGTTTACGCAGTAAAACTGCCTTAATTATTATATATGAAGTAAGCCTGATATGCAGTTTGATACTGATGAGACCTTGGCCGAGTTTGATCGTCAGCATTCTACCTCATAGTTTCGCGGAGTTATAGCCCTTTATTGTTAGACCCACCCACTCTTGCTTCCGCAGTATAACTCCCTTGATTATTATTGGATCTCATCCAGATTTAGTGTGGAGCTTGTTAATGATGAGGCTATGACTGAATTCGATTGTCGGCGTTCTACGTCATCGTTTAGCAGAGTTATAGCCCCTGATTGTCAAACGCACCCACTTTTTCTCCTCGCAATAAATTCCTTGATTATCATTGGAGTTCAACCAAAGTTGGTATTCTTCTTGATATTTATAAGATCTTGGTTGAGTTTGATTATCAGCGGTTTGCATCGTTCTTTATCGGAGTTATAGCCCCTGATTGTCAGACTAACCCACTTTCTCTGGACAATAAATCTGTTGATTATACCAAATTTGGCATGCATCTTGATATTTATGAAACATTTGTCGAGTTCAATTTTCACTTTATGCATTGAAGTTACAGCCCCCATATTTTCAGATCCATCGTTTCCGCATAATAATTCCTTGTACTATTGTTGGATTTCAGCCTTATTTAGACAGCTCGATAGAGTCAACAAATTCAGGCTGACTTCCGCTTTTCAAATCACGTTTCACAAATGTGGGGCTCGGTCTTTCCCACCTACCTGATGCTAATTATTTATTTATTTACAGGGTCCGCAAGGACTACCAGGACCAAGAGGTGACTCCGGAGAACCTGGTCCTCCAGTAAGTTTCTCCTCATCTTTACTTTTTTTTATATTTCTTTCTTTCACCTTCAATGATCCAACTACATGGTCGAAATATTTTGCCCTCCTTTCAGTAGATTCTAAAAAAAGGTTGTGCAGCCTCCTAAGCAAAAATTCTCCATCCGAACGCGACCGATGGCAACGCTGCTTGTTTGAGTGTTTGTTTGCTTGTTTGAGTGTTTGTTTGCTTGTGTGCGTGTTTGTGTCCACGCTCATAATGGTACAGTCAGAAGTTAACTACTTTAAGTATGTAGACGTACTTTGCAATGATGGCTCAAAATTACCGCTCCACGTTTCGCCCGCTTATCGATGATTTTAACTTGCATGTTACAGCCATAGTGCGGTAGGTGCAACATTTGGTTTACCCATGTCTTATCTTTGTATCAGCCTTACATTCTCAAATGCTTAAAAAGTAGAATTTCTCCAGATTGTTATTGGGAAATCTTTGAGAATATATAATAGCATGCTATTTTCGAACTTTTCTTTCTTCTCTGAATTACACGAAAAGGAACAATGGCACTCATTAAATATGCTATTCGACATCAGACTTAAAGAACATGCAATGGTAAACACCGAGTAAAACATCTCTTCAAATGAAAAATCGAATGTAAAATATCGACATATGATTGGTTGGATGCCAGTCATGACGTAATGGTAAAATTCTAAATGGTTTAGCATTTCTCAAAAAGAGCATGAAAACTCGTAACATAATTAATTATTTTTATATTTGTAGGGATCCCCAGGACCACAGGGGCCACCTGGTTCTACCGGAGCACCAGGACCCGATGTAAGTCTTACCTTCAAACGTTTTATACTAAACAGGGGCGGGGGTATATAGTAATCCTTGCGTTCGTCCGCGCTTTTTTATGGATTGCCATGAAACTTGGTAAATATTACGGTATCACCTGAAGATGTGCATATCGACAAATAACTTTGCTCCTGCAAATTTTGTTCGAGTTATTGCGGTCTTGTAGCAGTGTATGACAAAATCTCGATAGCGCAACTAGTCCCCCAGTTTTGTGTTCTACTGGTCATATACCAGAAGAGCTTATGGGATGGTCTGTTGTCTATCGTCCGTTCGTCGTCCGATGTCCGTCCGTCCGTTAGCACAAGTTTGTTATCGCTACTCCTCCTAAACTACTTGGAGGATTACCATGCAACTTTACACACACATTCATCCCGTGGTCTAGTTGGTCCTAGATGAAAATTGTGCCGCACGCACATTCAATATGGCCGTTACAGAGGCCATCTTGAAAATCTTGTTATCGCTACTCCTACTGAATGGATGGTCGTATCAACATGGTGTTTTCACTAAAAGACTTCTTATGATGTCTAGTTTGTCCCAAATGAAAATGGTTCCGATCTGATATCCAATATGGCCGCTTCTGCAGCCATTTTAAAAATCTTGCTATCGCTACTCCTCTTGAAGGGAGGGTCGTATCAATATGGAGTTTCACTAAAAGACTTCTCATGATGTCTAGTTAGCTCTAAATGAAAATTGAGCTGATCTGAGGTCCAATATGGCCCCCACAGCAGCCATCTTGAAAACCTTGTTATCGCTACTCCTCCTGAATGGATGGTCATATCAACATGGGGTTTTCACTAAAAGACTTCTTATTATGTTGTAGTTGGTCCTAAATGAAAATGGTGACGATCTGATGTCCAATATGGTCGCCAGAGCTGATATCAGTAAAATCTTGTCATTGCCACTCCTCCTGAATGGAAAGTCATATTCACATGGACTTTCCACCAGAAGACTTCTTATGATGTCCACTTGGTACTAGATACATTCATTATGCCTGACACAGTGGCCATCTTGAAAATCTTGTTATCACTATTTCTCCTGAGTGAATGATCACAGCAGCATGGAGTTTTACCTAAAAAAAACTTCTTATGATGTCTAGTTGATCGTAAATGAAAATGATGCCGCCTTCTAATATGACTGCCACAATATCCATTTTGAAAATTTTGTTATCACTATTTTTCCTAGATGTCTGGTCATATCGACATTATGCTTTCACCAAAAGACTTCCTATGATGTCTAGCTGGTACTAAATATAAATGGTGCCAATCTGATATCGAATATGGCCACCATGGCATCCATCTTGAAAATCTTGTTATCGTTGCTCCTCCAAAACGGAAAGTCATATCAACATGGGGTTTCCATCAGAAGACTTCTTATGATGCCTTGTTGGTCCTAAATGAAAATGGTGCCAATTTGACATCCAATATGTCCACCACTGCAATTAATTTTAAAATCTTGTAATCCCTGACGAACATCAAAGATGGTTTCAATACTCCGCAGTTAAAAGGAAGAAATGGTCTTATCTTGAATTCCTGGCAATTCTTTTCAGCCACTAGAGTGTCAGTCCCTTCGAGGGACGTTTGTTTGTTTGTATGAACTGCTTTACAATGTCTTTATTCCAGTAAATCTGTATATAGTCAGTTCATAATTGTCTATGGAGCCACAGTAGCTTACTTGGTTGAGCGTCGGACTCGTAATCCATGGGTCGCGGGTTCGATAAACGCCCAGAATATACCGGGTCGGCTGCCTTAGTGCGTTCTTGAAAAGGTACTTTGCTCCATTTCCTTGGCTTGATATAGCCAATAATAGGTTGAAAGTGCCGCTGACAACCAACGAACGAACTAACCATCATAACTGACCTACTGCCAGAGCAGAGATAACCATGGCCTACTAATTAGTATAGCACATCATATGTTTATTTAAATCCAAGTATTTTATGCGGACAATTTGCTCCATGTAAATTACTGTTACATTTTTAGTGCACAGAGAAATTTATTTTTAAAAAAATGGTTGATGAAAGCTTACGTTATATCGATTTAAATTTGTGTATGATATATAGTGGCAGTCGGATATGTGACGGACATTAGACCTGAACGTCTGACATTTTGCCAGTGCTCCTGTAAATCACTTGATGCTCACACGTTTGCTCCCGATATTATTTATCGGAGGTCAATAGTTATCGGAACGTGTTAGGGTTTGACTGACATACGGCGATATGTTCTTGGGAACAACGTAAACAGTAAAACTTCGATAACTCAGGCATCAATCGCTCGAATACTCGGCATCACTCGAAAGATTTGCTCAGTCACAGTAAATCCCTCCTTTGCCTGCAACCTCGAAAACACAAAATAACTGAAAACTCAAAGAAAGTATTTAATTCGGGATTACTTCCGAGTTTTCGAAGTTTGGCTATATATGACTGTTCAAGCACAATCCTAGAGAGCTGGAGATAATTCACTAACATACAAGACAACTGTCCAGGAGAAAATTGCTCATGTCTCTTCACTGCCCTTTGTAGACAAGTTTCAGTGTGCGTGAATATGTTAATTGGCAGCGACTGCTAAAATGGAAATTATAGTTAAGGCGATCTCAAAATGGTTGAAAATAAAAGACTGATCGTTATTTAATTCAAATCATATTTAAAGTCTTTGAAATGATACCTTGGTCCAATAATTTTGGAATCAATTCTACTTTCGTCCGTAAATAAATAATACAATATGAACCAAGTGCATAAATGTATCTTTCATAATTCTAAGAATATTTTGTCACATGACTACTGTGTTATTTAAGGTAGTATACCCATATCATAATTTTTCTTTATCACATAGTTTTTACACTTTACATATAGTGTGTGCAGTTTAATATTTTTGATATGTTAACGTGTTAACATATCACTTATTGTGAACCTGATTGGTCCAAACAAGCCCATGAATCTTGTGCGCAGTATTCTTTTTACTGATTGGCTGCGACCGTGGGAATTTTACTCACCCCGCCTTCTGGAACCATTTTTTTTTTTTTTTATTACAATCAGCACTTTAGCGACTATTTTTCGAATCGATCGCCCAAGGGCATTGAGAAAAAAAGGTTACGTCTGTCGGAATATGGCCAATTTACCCAACAGGGGCTTGTTAATAGCATCAGTCAATGGATAGAAGACTGGAGGGTCCAAATGTAAAACTAGAACACTGGTACATTTTACCCACCCCCTAATACTAATATTAGTACCCCTACTTCGTGGACCATGTCGAGGCTACGATATCGTAGCTACCCGCTCCCAGGACAAGCGTGGTTTAAATGTTAACCTATATGTGTAAATAAACTCACCTCTTTTTAGAGAAGAATGTGGACAAATGTCGGTCTCATGACCGACAGAAAGTTTACCAACCAGAGCATTTATCCAAATCAAATAATGTATATATCCGGTCACAAAAAACATTAAATCTTTAATCACTATTATACACAGTAACACCTGTATAGTCTAGATTTAGTAAAATTTCTGCATCCAGTCATCATCCCTTCACACAAATATCCAACAACTGGAATGCAACTTAAGTGGAATCGACACAATTTAGGTGGAAACATTGTAAACAGTGTCATCGATATCCATGTATACGGAGCGCCAACTACTCAAAGCGAGCGAACTATGTGACCTCGCACAGGAATTTCCATTAGAGATCCAGTGTTGAAAAAAAATTTGTCCGCGTAAAATGATGATGTCCATGTCAAATGTTCTATTCATTTGGAAGGACAGTTTCTCTTTGAATTATAATTTGTACCAAAAAATCTACTTCACAATGTTACTGGTTATCGAATTGTGCATTATTGATTCAACTCGCGTCTGAGACTATTTTTTAACGCGCAAGAATTGAAAAGTGCAGCGTCTGAGCCAGAATGTAATGAATGCCGAAATTCGTCTGTTCATCATTCTATTCAAACTCTTTCCACTAAAATAAAAACTGTGATAAACAGAAACTCAGCTGGGCAATGATTTAATTTTGAATTTATGAAACTCGTTGAATAATTTACAGCTTTCGCTCTCAAGGCTCGCAAAAGCTGGAAATTGTTCAACGAGTTTCATAAATTAAATATTAAATCATTACCCAGTTGAGATCCTCTATATATATGTCATACGTATCATAATGCCTCTTAACGTCACAAATGACGTAATGCAAGGCAAAGGCGTAAGGACCGAGGAATCCGAGTGTATTTCACCCTCGCTTCTTGTCTTGGCCTGCCCTGGGGTGTGTTTTGGTGCTCGTGACTAGAAATAAAATCATTACTCAGATGTTTTGGCAACTTTGGTTCAGCTCAATTCTAAAAGTGAATCCGTTTCAGTTAATAATAACCAAGGTTACCAACACACCTAAACAACAATTTGTTATCGCTGTTTTGGCGGCACTTTGAACACATACATATTGGCTATATCATGCCGAGGAAATGGGAGCTAAGCGTCTTTCCCAAGGACAGAGCAAGGCATCCGACCCAGACTGGCATGGGTGGACATCGAACCCGCAACCCGATTATTACGAGTCCAACGCTCTACCAACTTATCTACCGCGTCTCCCTCACATTAAAGGTGAGCCAACATTTTGGTCACAGCGCCCAAATTCGCCCCAGACTGCATATGCATACAGAATTTACACACAACAAAGATGTGTTTTGGCGCTTGTGATCATATGTTTTTGCGAATTTGGTGCAGCTGAAATCTAAATATATATCTGTTTCTTTTAATCATAACTAAAGTTTCCAACAGACGTGAACAACAAATTAAAGGTGAACCAGTTTTTTGGTGGCAGCGTTAAAATGCGCCCCGGTCTAAAAATACGGTAAAACTGCCCCCCCCCCCCCCCTTGCGGATTGTTTACATCAAGCGGATACAGTTTGATCCTATCCCTTAAGTAAATGTTAAACTAATTGAGATTATGAAATCTTAATGTGCATGACTTCAAAATAATATTAGGCTAACATACAAAGAACTTACAACACTCTTCCTGTCTGATATACATTTAATTTTTTTTAATCCATATATGTGTAATTTGGCTTTCTTTGCTGGTCATTGTTAATTTAATATGCCTTTGTGAACGCTCACAGCGCCGTTTAGCCTCGTTTTCATCTCACTTTTTTTTTGTTTTTATTCTCCACAGGCCCTGGTTTGGCTTTCTGTTTCATAGAGACGAAAGCCGAAGCGGGTCCTGTTATCCTGGCTAAGTCGTTTTATGCAATCGAAAATGCGTCGGACATTTTCATCGCATGCTAGAAAAAGACATCGAATGTACATAATGTCCATTTTGAACTGCCATTAAGTCCGTGGTTGCTATTACGTCACAAAAACCTTTTTGATGTCACAGCGACACGACGACGTGTCATCGCCAATAGTAACATAAGCAATATTTTGAGACTGTTGAAACCGAATAATTAAATCATTTGTTTTTTTATTATAAGGTTGCAGGAATAATATTACAAATTAAAAGTGCAGGTATTTTATTGATACGTTGTCGAGTGTTATTTTTCAAAACCTATATTTTTATCATAAGGATCGATTCTTCGCACATCTAGCCAGAGATGTTCGTCCGCCAAAGTTTTAACAGTCTGGGAAGTGTCACTACGATTACCTCCGAGTCTATTTCTTTGCTGGTACCCGGCCTAATGTACGTAACCAATACCATGTACCGGTAACTAGTAAAATCTCCCGCTCCCGATTGATTAGTCAGTGACGTCATTCGCACAACAGTAACGTTATTTCCATAACGGCTTGTTTGGAACATCCCCATGAACTGCAGTAATTGGTTGGTAGTTTTGCATAAGCGCGGTGCATGATGGATAAAAGGTACGACATTTTTGTTCTTTGTTCAAACATGGCGGTTAATAGTTATCTGTGGTCTTAGGACCACCGGAAGAGTGACGCACCAGTCAAGAAAAGTCGAGGCCTGCCGCGAATGTATCCGCATAGAGAATTTTGCAGCTAAAAGGGTTGCGTTTTTAATATGGTTTGACCAATATCACCTTCTAAATATGAATCCGTTTTCTTTAATGATGACTAAGGTTGTTAATACTCCTAAATAACGAAGTAAAGGAGAACGAATTTTCTGGTTACAGCGCCAAAATGCACGCCCCTCGTTCATTCAGTGCTTTATTGTGCAAAAAATACAGTGAATTGCATTTTCAGATATTCTGGAGGAAAATTTGCCGGTTTTCAAATAAAAGTCACGACATAAATAAACGAATAAATAAATTATCAATAATCTGCAATTTACAGATTTCGTGTATCAAAACCAGCATACTATATTTAAAAAATAAATAAATGTTTCCTTATTAAGAGATTAAGACCCGCAATTTAAAAACTGCCTATTTCTTTACAGGGTGATGGTGGTAAAAACGGTGCACTGGGACCCCCAGGCCTTCCTGGCCCAAAGGTACTATGCACATATATCGAGATTTGTCTGTCAGTAATCTGTTTGATTTTCTGTCTATCTATCTATCGATCTATCTATCTGTATGTATTTATGTATGCATGTATGTTGGTTTGTCTATCTGTCTTTCTGTTCGTCCTTACATCTATTTAGCTATCTATCTATCACATCTTCTAGTTTTCTGAGATTCTACAATTGCATAAGTACACTTTTAATACCATGTTGAATAGTTTATTTGATCCCTGAGATACAAATGTATTAATTTTGTATACTTTTGGATGTAATGAGCTGGAAACCACAACAAATTGTTTTTGACAATATCATACGGTCTTTTATTGCAACTTTAGCATTTACAACAATTGGAGTGAATTCTCTCTCTCTCTCTCTCTCTCTCTCTCTCTCTCTCTCTCTCTCTCTCTCTCTCTCTCTCTCTCTCAGGACACTAAACATAACAAAATCAACTATCTTTTCCATTTCAGGGACCAGGAGGAGCTGCCGGAGTTCCAGGTTTCCCAGGACCAAAGGGACATCTGGTATACATCTTGTATTCTTATGTTAATGTTAAATTTATTTATAACAGTATACTTTCCTTGCATTTGATCATATCCCGAATACAGCGTTTAGCAGGGAAATCAGAAATCTACCGAACCATCAATTTCATTCAAATACAAAGACTGGAAATAAATGGACAAATATTAAACTAATGTTATAAACAATCTTAGACAAGGGACTTTGCGTCACTGTGGTCTTGTAAAGAGATATAACCAATCAAATTCATAGCTGTGGGAAACAGAAATACTTGTACTACACGAGATTGGCAATAACGAGGCGTTGAAGAGTTCTACCCATAATTCCTAATTCCTTGTAGAGGATAATTGAGCAATCATATATTCACCTCCTTCTCATTAGCATATATCAACCACGATAAAATTGTAGATTTTCTTGTACAAATCGAAAATCATTTTGAAAGCAATATTGAGTATAAATACTGAAAATTTAGATATAATCGGGCTAAAAAAGGATAACTTATATCGATATGAATTTGTACATGCTCTTTAGCGAAGATCACCTAGGTGTCAGATATATTTCCTTGTGGCTCTGGCAAACAACATTTACCTTGGTATTTACGCAATGATTCACACGTAACCCGCATTATAATTGGTCAGCGGTCTTTTGGGAACACCGATGAGCTGTGGTTCAGTGACACATACCAATAAGTCTGTATATAACCTACCTTCAAGCGCCATTAGATGATGAAAAAGGGAGGGCAAGAGGAAACTAAGGCTGAAAAACATGCATGCATTTTAATTTGCAAAAAGTGTGTATGTGTGTGTGGGGGGGATATTAAAAACGATTTTTTGATCTTACATTTCTGGGATATAAAATGTGGTCAAGTTATATTGCCGCCAAACGACTGTATTTAGATATTCATTATTTATCTCTTGTCAATTAACACAGGGATTCCGTGGACCGCCAGGAGTATCGGGAGAACAGGGACCTCCTGGAGAAAAGGTAATTACTTGAAATAAGATTCTTTTGTGTAATGTGCGTGTGTGATTGATAAGTATACGTGCACGTGAGTGTGTGTGCTTGTGTATGTATGTATGTTGTGTCCTTTTCTTCTAGCGCGGATTTCTACCACTGCGCGCATGAGTGTAATAAGTGCGCAGGGCCTACGCAAGAGTATTTGGCGCCCTAGGCGAACCTTCAGACTTACGCCCCCACCCCCACCCGCATTAGCTTTCGAAAATGAATATTGTGCATTATTCTATCCTTCTGTTTTTCTCTTTCTATTTTTAGACGCTTATTATCTTCTATTTTAAGCTATTTCTCTTTCTTTTTTTGCCGCCGCCCCCACCCCCACCCCCAAATTTTGCCGCCCTAGGTGACCGCCTAGTATGCCTAGCGGTTAAACCGGCCCTGTGTGTGCGTAAGCGTGCGCGTGTGTGTATGAGTGCCCGTTTTTTATTTGTTTTGTCTAGCGCAGATTCTGACCACCGCAGGTGACAATTCCAAATTGAGACATTGCTTGTACCTGACGTCTTCAAGCTAGTGTTCTCATTTTTTTTAAAAATGTTCTCTTGCGGAAAGTCCAGGATACGTATAAGCAAAATGCTGAAAGTAGTTTTTTTTTAAAAGTTTCTCGTTGTGATTTAGGTGGATACTAAATCTCTATATAATCGATTAGGTTGAATGCTTAATACTAGTAATTAGAAAGAGTAATAATTAATCTATACGCTGTAATTATACTTATATATACTGTTGTTGTCCCCAGGGAGCTACAGGACACCCAGGACCATCCGGAGCACCAGGAATGCAGGGAGCTCGAGGTTCCATGGGAGACCGTGGACCCGACGGGTCACCTGGAGGGGCGGTATGCACTCTCTCTCTCTCTCTCTCTCTCATATTTCCATTTAGTTTCATAATGTTTTACATTCGCCTTCCTTTTCTAACAGAGCCGTGGTGGCTCAGTGGTTCGGATGTCGGACTCGCGACCAAATGGGTGCGGGTTCAAATCCTACCATTGGATCAGCCCGGGTCGACTACCTTGGAGTGTCCATGGGCAAGGCACTTTACTTCAATTACCTCGGCACTACATAACCCGCTTGTGTTGCTGTGCTGGAGAACACCACAACAAATCTTCTTAACTGACTTTTTTCCGTTTGTCGAGTAACTGGTAAACGTCCAAGATTTTATATCTGAAATGAAGAAATTAGTGAAATTGCACAACAATACCAAAATTACTATTTTCTTTGAAATTTTGGGAGAGTAACATACCATTTTACCGGATAAGAAAACCTTTTGATTGCACAACGTCTATATCTACACGGTGTGTCGTTCGTACTTTATCCCTCTTGTCAGTTCGCCTAATTTTGGTCATTGTTCGATTCTTTCTTTCATCGGTCGTTAGGTGACATTCCTTCTGATGTCCTATACAGAAGACAGATGTGAATGAAATTTCTAGTGGAAAAATTTCCCATCTCTTCAGCGTTTTTAGCTCTACTGGTCATATACCAGAAGAGCTTCTGGTGTGGTCTGTTGTCCGTCGTTCGACGTCCGTCCCGTCCGTTAGAACAGGTTTGTTATCGCTACTCCGAAACTACCCGAGGATTGCCATGAAACTTTACACACACACACATATTCATCCCATAGTCTAGTTGGTCACAAATGAAAATGGTGCTGCTCGGACATCCAATATGGCCTCGCGGCCATCTTGAAAATCCTGTTATCGCAGGATAAAATACTTCTTAGGATGTCTAGTTGGTCCTAAATGAAAATGGTGCCGATCTCAGGTCCAATATGGCCACCACAGCGGCCATCTTGAAAATCTTGTTATCACTTCTTCTCCTGAATGGAAAGTCATATTGACACGGTGTTTTCAACAGAAGACTTCTTATGATGTCTAGGTAATCCTACATGAAAATGGTGCCGATCTGATGTCTAATATGGCTGCCACAGTGGCCAGCTTTAAATCTTGTTATCACTATTTCTCCTGAATGAATGGTCATATCAGCATGGGGTTTTCACTAAAATACTTCTCATAATGTTTTGTTGATCCTAAATTAAAATGGTGCTGATCTGACGTCCAATATGTGGCGATCTTGAAAATCTTGTATTCGCTACTCCTCTTAAAGGGAAAGTCATTTTGACATGGGGTTTTCATCAGAAGACTTCTTATGGTGTTTAGTTGGCCCTAAATGAAAATGACTAACGCTCAATATGGCCACGATGGTGGCTATCTTTAAAATGTTGTTATCTCTGCTCCTCCCAAAAGGATGGTTATGTCAACATAAAACTACACCTTTAATACGTTGTCTCTGGTTAAAATAAAACTCCATTTAATGAGTGTCCTGTCCATATGATCAAAATGTTGTCGTTAATTAAATAACAATATGTATTTATGTATTTTTTAAAATTTATTTAAAGGGTTTGAGGGGAGTGGATGGATTGCCCGGCCCTGCGGGAGCCCCGGGAGCTATAGGTATGTCCGGAGCTCCCGGTTTTCCAGGAATGCCAGGAATGAAGGTACATATATAATTAAGCGCCAATGTAATATTCATTTAATTTTTTTGTTTTGTTTTCATATATATATATATATATATATATATAATCATAAAGAATATATATTTTTGCATATAAAAACTGATTTTGATACGTATATTTCGACGCATTGTTTAATATAAAAAAATTTGAATTTTCTTGTATCGATCTTTCCTCTAAAACGTGCTTAAATTCATAATTTAAAGCTCCCCGTGCAAAGGTAGACAATACATAGTTTGATCCTCTGCATTACACGCTAACAAGGAGTAAAATGATCAGTCGGGTTTTTAAAATAATAATTTTTCAATGCAAAGGATACATCTAACATGCCATTTAACCAGATAAAGTTTTGGGTGGACATGGGGATTGTCGATACAAATAAAAAAGAATAACAAAATGATTAGATCTACATTATTTTTCGATCGGTCACATTTATGTTACTTTATTTTGTTGCTAGTAGTCTTTCACCATCTTCAGAATCATACACTATCAAAACTTCCTCTATCATCTGACCTCTTAAGATGGCAATTTTATAAAACATTGTAAAAGATATCCAGTTAGTGGTCCTCAATTAATCTAGAGACTTTCTTGTGTATTTGTTTGACCTAAATTTTGAGTTTACAGTTGAAATTTATACTAAAATGTTGGCAGTCTTTACCATTTAACGTGTTTGATCGAAATACTGTAACGTTCACAATATCTCGAGATTTATATAAACTTGCACATCTCGAAATGTAGTAAATTGTGATAATATTAACAGATTCTTAGCCTGACGCGCTAGTCAAAAGTACAACTTTGTACTCAAATACTACTCAACAATACATAGCATGAAGTAGACCAACAGGTTGTCCTACGCTATTTTTTTTTCTTTGAACATTCTATGTCTGAGTTAAACAATTTAGGCGAGGTCGCGGGGCCAAACAGAAAGATTGGAGTCTGGACAAACTTGAATGCCTCGACTATTACCCCCTCCCCTAAATAATAACCACTAACACTGACATCTTTGGGCTCAGATTTTGTGTTCAATGGTCCTCTTCCTCCTTATACTTATTACAACTTCTTTGTCTTATAATTCTTCATCATTATCATCATCATAATAACAAGTCTATCATCATCTCAATTATCATCATATTTATCATCAATATTGTTGTTAGCATTATCATCATTGTTGTTATTATTACTCAGGGTGAAGCAGGTTCCCCAGGACCTAAGGGATCAGCTGGCCCTCAGGGAGCAAGAGGTGACAATGGATTGCCCGGTTCCCCAGGAGATTCTGGACTTTCAGGACCCAATGGGATGCCAGGCAGGGATGGAGAAAAGGGAGCTCAGGTACAGCCTTTTTCCAAGTTGAAGTTTAATTTGAAAAATCATTGCACATACCAGTTTTCTACCAGTTCTCATTAGCAACCAGTTCTTGTTATGGTTCTCAAAAGCATAAATTTTGAAATTTGTATTAATTATGTATTGTCTCTAGCAATTAGACCTTTTGATAGTCTGTTTGAACAGCAGCAATCAACATTTACTTGCACACACCTTTATTATATAACTGGATCTGAATCACAATAGATCTATCTTGTTTACATCACTTTGCAGTGGGAAGCATGCACACAATAGAAGACCATTTACAGGGAAATAATTACAGACCATTATTTATTACATGTACATAATAAGGATGGCTAAATTAATATACTCATTTAAGGTTCATCACACCTCTTTGGTCATTACATAATGTATTTTGACCATATGACTTAAAATGAATACAGCAAAAACTAAACATACAATTAGTTCTGCTGGTAATACTAGATTAAATTTGGTAATTATAAATGGGCAGTTAATTCTAACTGCTGGTAATACTAGATTAAATTTGGTAATTATAAATGGGCAGTTAATTCAAACTGCTGGTAAAAGATTACATTTGGTAATTATAAATGGGCAGTAAGTTCTAACTGCTGGTAATACTAGATTACATTTGGTAATTATAAATGGGCAATTAATTCTAACTGCTGGTAATAGATTACATTTGGTAATTATAAATGGGCAGTAAGTTCTAACTGCTGGTAATACTAGATTACATTTAGTAATTATAAATGGGCAGTTAATTCTAACTGCTGGTAATATTAGATTACATTTGGTAATTATAAATGGGCAATTAATTCTAACTGCTGGTAATACTAGATTACATTTGGTAATTATAAATGGGCAATTAATTCTGACTGCTGGTAATACTAGATTACATTCGGTAATTATAAATGGGCAGTTAATTCTAACTGCTGGTAATACTAGATTACATTTGGTAATTATAAATGGGCAATTAATTCTGACTGCTGGTAATACTAGATTACATTTGGTAATTATAAATGATCAGTTAATTCTAAATGCTGGTAATACTAGATTACATTTGGTAATTATAAATGAGCAGTTAATTCTAACTGCTGGTAATATTAGATTACATTTGGTAATTATAAATGGGCAATTAATTCTAACTGCTGGTAATACTAGATTACATTTGGTAATTATAAATGGGCAGTTAATTCTAACTGTTGGTAATATTAGATTACATTTGGTAATTATAAATGGAGAGTTAATTCTAACTGCTGGTAATACTAGATTACATTTGGTAATTATAAATGATCAGTTAATTCTAACAGTTGGTAATACCTTGATTACATTTGGTAATTACAAATAGATAAAAATATGTATCACATTTCCACTAGAACAAAAAATCTTGTTTTTGTTAGTTTCTAAAACTTCACCCGAAAATTGACAAATTCCAACTGGCAGTTAGAAGTCATATGGTCAAAATAAATGGTGTAATGACCAAAGTGGTATGATGAACCTTAAGTCATATGGTCAAAATAAATAGTCTCATTACCAAAGTGGTATGATGAACCTTAAGTCATATGGTCAAAATAAATGGTGTAATGCCCAAAGTGGTATGATGAACCTTAAGTCATATGGTCAAAATAAATGGAGTAATTACCAAAGTGGTATGGTGAACCTTAAGAATTTAATGAGAGATATATTATGCATAACAGTTTCATTTATTCCATGGATAACGTCAACTTAATGTTGTTTTGAGATCTACCTGTTTCTGAAACTTTTAGAAAGTCATTGATGAAAGTTGTGATGTCATTTCTAGATCATTAGTACATCTTGAATTGATTATCATTACCAAGATATTAGGTATAAAAGTGTAAAAGGAAATGCACTTACTGAAATAAAACAAAAGCAGTCAGATAAGTATATTACAGTGCTATATAGGTGTGGATGATGAGAACTGGTTTGGCAGGGTGAGGATCACTGCTCTCCAATTAGGTTATATTTTAGAAATGGCCTATACAGAAAGCTATTCACGATAGAATGATTTAGGGGCTAGTTTCTTTTAGAGATAGAAGTAAACTAATTTTAATGTTGAGGTATTGAAAATATACTGAAAACTGATTTTGAAAAATGAATACAATGTTTGTTTTATTGTTGAGAACTGGTAGAATGCCAGTACATATGAATTTAATGCATACTAAGGTCTGTTTTACCTTGATGTACAGGAACATCAGTGTTTTTTTTTAAATGATGCTTTTATGTAAATTGGCAAATTCAAGGCATCATCATCAGATGTTTCCTCATGCCATCCAAAACTTTGTAAACTGAGAAACAGATTCAGTTATTTTATTTCATCAATCTGTTCACTTATGTTGACATTTTTCTGTCAATTTAACTGTTTGTCCATTTGTCTGTTTCTCAGATGGACCCTTATCTATCTATCTATCTATCTATCCACCCATTAGAATATATGTATGTATGTACTGGCATACATATATGTATTATTTGCAACAATGAGCAAGACTTTCATGACGCTTGTTCATTGCTTTTTGCAGGACTTCAAAAAAGAAGTTGCAAAGTCAGGGAACTTAGGAAAATGAAATCTGAGGCATTAAGAAGAATAAATATTTGCAACAAACACAAGAAATAATTCTGTTTATTCTTTATTTCAGTAGACATTCAACCTCTGCATAAAAGTAAGCTAGACAAAATTTAAGTGATTTGCAAAAAAAAAATACCTGAAGCTTTTGGAACCTGCACTTTGGTAACATCTTACAAATGAAATAAGGAACATTTTTAGTGAGAGCCAAACTACCAAGTATGAACAAACCTGTTTGTTTTAAGTGTGAACTTAATAGTTGTAAGCTGTGTGATTTTCTGATTAATTCAGACATAGTAAAAATCTTGAAAACAGGTAAAAATGTTAAAATTAAAAACATATTTCATGTGATATGCAAAATTTGATCTCTGTAGTGTATTGTTTGAACTGCAAAAGCAGTATGTAGGTGAACTGAAAGAAATGTACGCTTTAGAATGGAGTGACATTTTTCAGACATAAAACTACAAAGACAAATAAGACATTTGTCTAAAAAATTTTGTACAAACAATAGTAAAGATTATTTAAAAGGGATGGCATTGAGTGCAACATCTGCTAGTCTGATTGGGATAGAAGTGATTGGCATTGAGCACAACATCTGCTGGACTAATGGGGATAGAAGAAAAAGAGAACAATTCTGGATTAATCTTTGACGAGATGAAATTAATTTTGAAATTCCAACAACAGTGTAACCTCAACAGTAATTTTATGTTTTTTTTTTCTTTCCTATCTACTTGACTATCAATTTATTTATCTATCAATCTATCTTTCTATCTATCTATCTATCTATCTATCTATCTATCTATCTATCTATCTATCTATCTATCTATCTATCTATCTATCTATCTATCTATCTATCTATCTGTCTGTCTGTCTGTCTCTATCTATCTATTTTACTACTTATCAATGTACTGTATCTGATGTCTTTGGTGTGTATGTCTATCTGTATGTATGTATCAGAAGTCCAAAAAATTTGCATCTGTTGTCGGACATTTGTCTAGAGGAGTTTTGGTAATTCCACATCCACTCATACCCCCCCCCCCCTTCTGAAAAGTTAACTTGAATATACATGTATTTCCTTATTTTGTCTTTGATGGACATTTTTGAAGTCGGGGTTCCTCGGGTGGCCGAGTTGTCTAAGGCGCTCGCCTTTATAGATCACTGACATCTCACCTCTGTTCACGTGGGTTTGAGTCTTGGGCTCGGCCAACGTGGGTATGTGAGAAAGCTTGCCAGTAGCTTCCCATGGGTCAGTGGTTCTTCCCTGGGTTTTCTTGGGTTCTTCCTCCACCAAATATACTGGCCGCCATGTATAGCCTATCATGTGCTGAAAAATTGTGTTAAAACCCATAACAACCAACCAACCAACATTTTTGAAGTCAATATATAGCTATGAAATTACCATTATGCTTAAAATCCAATCCAATTATTTTTAATTTCCTAAAATGTAGACAGAAATGCTGATATCAGCTTCATATCACTCAATGTACATGAGTCATTCTCATTTTGATGTTATGCTGGGTTACATGTAATTTAGTTGGACCTTGACTTTGGAACAGAAGCATATAATTTGTAGGAATGGAGGGGTCTTCTATTACAGACTTGATACTCTCTGTTTTTGCTGTGCATTAGTACAAAACCATAATTATCAATATTCTTTTTAAAATGTATAGAGCTTATTTCATTTGCTGTGGATTATTTATTTTTGTGGGTATAAATTTTCATGGTTTTGTGAAAAAAAGACTTTCATCAGTACTTAAATTTCTGGATTTGGAAGAGAGTTCTGTTGTTTCCACAGCAGGAACATTGTGGATTTGGAAGAGAGTTCTGTTGTTTCTCATCAGTACTTAAATTTCTGAAATCAACAGAATTTGGTACTCCACGAATATTTGTACCCCAGGTATTTACTGACTTATTTTTACAAGTCAAAGTACTTTTCTGTACTCTTTTAAAAAGTGTGTACTGATAGTGTAGTGTCCTAGTCTAAATCACATGTACTGAAGTAGCAGTTAGTATTATTATTATTATTAAAACATTCCAGCCCAGTTGATCAATGTTTTGTTGTTCCACAGGGTTCTTTTCTTGGACCTGTTCTCTTCATTCCATACACTCATCCACTCTCATGTGTCATAGATCGTTATCTGGTGTCTCACCAATTGTACGCTGATGACACCCAAATATACAAATCTAGCCACCCAACTGAAGTTGATGCTACAATCCAAGGCATAGAGAGCTGCATTTCTGATGTGAAGTCATGGATGACATATAACAAGCTGCAGATGAATGATGATAAAACTGAAGCCATTCTGATCACAATGCAAAGACTTTCTCATTCACATCCTTTTACTCGAACAATAAGTATCAGCAACACCAACATTAAATTCACACAGTCAGTACGAAACCTAGGTGTTACTCTCGACAGTACTCTCTCATTACACCAACATGTCATGAACATGTGCAAGGCTGCATATTTGGAGCTGAGAGGCATCAGTTCCATTCGCAATTTTCTTTCAGTCGATGGCACTAAAACACTTGTGTGTTCCTTAGTACTTTCAAGACTGGACTATTGTAATTCACTTCTATGTGGTTCGTCTCAGTATCTACTACAGAAATTTCAAAAAGTTCAAAACACAGCTGCTTGGATCATCCTTAGAGTACCAAGAACTGAGCACACCTCTCTCCTGTGCTGTATCCAACACTGGCTACCCATTCGATCCAGAATCAAACACAAAATTTGTTCTCTATGCTACATTTTGTTGACTGGCTCCAGTCGAAAATACCTATCTGACCTCACCCATGTGTATACCCCAGCAAGATAATTATGCTCCTCTTCCGACACTCATATTCTCATTATTCCCACTGTCAAAATGAAGTCATATGGACAACTTTCTTTTGCATACCAGGGCCCAGCTACATGGAATGAATTGCCCATTGAACTTAGACACAAGGACACAGTGATCTCATTCAAGAGTGCTCTTAAAACTCACCTATTTTGACTGCAAGAATAGACTTAAAGACTTTATAATGTTTCCTTACCTTAATTATTTTCAGCATGTTTTTGTTTTCTAATTTCATGGTGTTTGTTTTTGTAATCATGTCTTTATATATGTTTTTATGTGTTAAATATTGTAAGGCGCTTAGAGCTTCTAAAGATTAGGCGCTGTACAAAGTCCTCATTATTATTATTATTTTTTTTATAATTATTATTATTATTATTATTAATTATTGAATATTATTGATTGGACAGTATTGTCACACTCAAAATTAGAGAAAGATTTGATTACTTTCATGATTTATATATGCTTGTCACCAATTTATACACCATTAAAATAACAAAGGGAGGCATTGATAATTTGCTGAACAATCACAGGTGCTTACATACACATACATACACATTCAATAAAACATGTTTCTTTGAAGTCATCACATCAGAGAAGGATTAACTGTCACGCTGTCTTCATGCCTATTTGCTTATGTCTAGCCATTAACTATTCTGCAGATAGGCCATGGCTGACCAAAAATATAAAAGGGGGAGTGTCTTGGGGACGCATTACATGGAGAAATGGTGCGTCCCCTGAGAATTTAACGCGTATTTGACCCAGAAGCTCGGGTCCCTGAGAGCCCTGACTACCAACATCTGATTTGGGCTATTTATGGTGGGTAAAAAATGAGACCTATCAGACATGTTCGTGTGCATATACAGATTTTTGAAGGACTGGTATGTATGTATGCATATCTGTCCCTCCCTTCACCCATCTATGACTGGTATGTATGTATGCATATCTGTCACTCCCTTCACCCATCTATGCAAAGTTCAGTAAACTCTATGTCTTTACCATCTATTTCAGGGAGATCCAGGTCCTGCAGGACCACCAGGATTTCCAGGAGGCAGAGGGCCAACAGGTATGGAGGGTAGCCCCGGATTAATGGGACCAAAGGGATCACCAGTAAGTTCAATGGTTTATTTATTTATTTTATTTACTTTTTTGTTTATTTATTTATTCCTATATTATTTGTGGAAGTGGACAAGTGAGATGCCTTACCAAAAAAATTGATTTTGCTGAAAGCAGGCAAGGGGAAGTAACTGTTGAGAAAAGTTCCTTTAGAAAGTCTTTCTTATTAATATTGGTGAACAAAATAATAAGATTGAATTGGAATAATAGATTGCTATACACAGTATTTTCCAGTGATAAGCCCAGTGGGTCCCACTGTGTAAAACTTTTAAAAGAGGAGGGTAAGCTTATAAACAGAACAGCTTTCTTGAATAAAAATTTGCCCAAATTATTAAAACAGTTGGGTATGGGGTTATCATTGGAGAATTACTGCTAGCAGCAGTGTTTGTCCTTAGACAACTAGTCAGTGCTGGGTGCTGCTTGGCCATTGGGGGTGGGGGTGGGGTGGGGTATAGGGTTATCATGGGAGAATTACTGTAAGCAGCAGTTTTGCCCTCAGACAACTAGTCAGCACAGGGTGCTGGTTGCCCATCAAGGGGATATGGGGTTATTATGGGAGAACGACTGTAAGAAGCAGTTTTGCCCTTAGATGACTAGTCAGTGCAGGGTGCTGGTTGCCCATCAGGTGGGTATGGGGTTATCATGGATTAAGTACTGTATGTAGCGGTGTTGCCCTTAGACGACTAGTGAGTGCAGGGTGCTGGTTGCCTATCAGGGGGCTATGGGGTTATCATTGGAGAATTGCTGTTAGCAGCCTTGTTGCCCTCAGACCTTTAGTCAGTGCAGGGTACTGATTGCCCATCAGGGCAGTATGGGGTTATCATGGGATAATTACTGTATTCAGCAATGTTGCTCTCAAACGACAAGTCAGTGCAGGGTACTGGTTGCCCATCAGGGCAGTATGGGGTTATCATGGGAGAATTATTGTAAGCAATCTTACCCTCAGACCTTTAGTCAGTGCAGGGTGCTGGTTGCCCATCAGGGCAGTATGGGGTTATCATGGGAGAATTATTGTAAGCAATCTTACCCTCAGACCTTTAGTCAGTGCAGGGTGCTGGTTTCTGATCAGGAGGGTATGGGGTTATCATGCGAAAATTACTGTAAGCAATTAATTGTTGCCCTCAGATGACTGTCAGTGCAGGGTGCAAGTTGCATGGTAAAGTCTCTTCTGATGGCATCTTCTTTATTAGATAGGGCATTTTTATGCACTCCACTGTTACATTTATGATAATATTTGCACTGCGAGTGAAAAATAGGTTAAATGATGCCAACTTGATGCCAAAAGTGAACATGTAGAATGTTACTGCATATGCAGTGTATTGAACCATCAGAGATTTAAGACAGGGTAGCCTTCAAGGAGGGTAGGGTGCACCCTAAAGAGGGCAGGGTACCACCTAGCAGTGCCCTGCTCAAACAGGTGAAGGACAATCATGAGTATGCTTTCACTTGTGCAAGGTACTGAACAATTTGTGTTCTTCTTGTTTCCAGGGTGAGGCAGGAGATCAAGGATACAAGGGTGAGCGTGGAATCAAAGGGGTCCCAGGACCTGGAGGAGAAAGGGGCGCATCAGGTCCACCTGGCCCAGAGGGAAAAAGGGTAACTTATAGATTAAATTCAGTTTTGCTAAATACCATTCCATTTAATTTCATTACTTTATTACCTCAAACATAATTTAACATAAATGTGAAAAATAAACAATGGATAAATTGAATTTATCAGGGGAGAACCTATCAACATCTTGAAAGGCTATGTGAGCTGTGTTCCTTTATCCATTGTGCATCATCTGTCTGTCCATTTGCCATTTTCAACTTTTCAGAAAAAATTGTAATAAATTTGACCAGATTTTACTGGGATAAAAACCTCTCAAGTTAGTCCTATTGATGCTCATCCACAATTGGATTTGGCTGCAGTTACTAAAAATAAAAAACCTTGAAACAATTTCTCCTCAAACACCAGTCAGCAGAATTTGACTACATTTGACAGAAAGCATTCTGACACATAAAGGCCTTTAAAGTTTTAAAAAAAATTCCAGTCTACCAACCAATATATACACTGTTACTGATGAAAGAAAAAAACTAAATGACTTCTTTTCAAAAACCTCTCAACAGAATTTGACTGAATTTGATAGAAAGCATCCTGGTATGGAGGGTTTTTGAGTTTCTTACAGTAATGCTGATCTGTCATCCAATAGGGCACTGTTACTAAAAATATAATTAAAAAAAAAACTCCTTCGCAGAAACAACTTAACACAATTGATCAAATTTAAAAGAAAGCATCCTGGCATTAAAGTCTTATAAAATGTTTACAAGTGATGCTAATCCATAATCCGATATGCAAAAACAATATGACCAAATTTTACAGAAAGCATTCTGCTATAAAGGCATATTGAATTCATACAAAAATGCCAATATGTCATCCATTAAAAATAGAAATGAAATACTTCTCTTCAAAATCTGCTCAACAGAATTTGAAAAAACTTGACAGAAAGCATTCAGTGGCCTTTCAAGTGTATACAAATGAAGCAGACCTGCCATTTAATATGGCCATTTTTACCAATAAAATAGAAAATCCTTTGCATGATTTCTTCACCAAAAAAAAACCTCCATGGAATTAGACCAAATATGGCTGCAGACACTAAAAATAGAAACATCTTCAAACGACTTTTTCTCATAACGAATCAGCCTTCAAACACCATTTTCTCATAACCAATCAACAGAACTGGAAGAATATTTGACAGTAAGCATACTACTAACCCAGATTACTTGTCCAACTGCTCTGACGTTTATAATATTAGGCAAATGTCAGTCACTTGTACCTCTTCTATTGGATATAAAGGAATATCTAGATTTTTTGGTCAATTTCATGAAAATGTTGAATTTTGGACAAGTAAAATATTTTAAGATTTTTCAGCCCAGAATAAATGTATTGAGTATGAATCAAATTTATAATAATCTTTAAGGCCAAATAATTTGAGTTGACTTGATTTTGCTAAATATGTACAGAAAAAAAAGATGAACCATGAAATAATTGATCTCGTGTTCAAAAAATGGTGATAAACTTCCACACGACAGGTCATAGAATTTAGGGTCAACGCTGTTAGCAATAGCTGGAGTTGCTCAGTTGGTAGAGCATTGGACTTATAATCCACGAGTTGTGGGTTTGATACCTGTCAAGGCCATCCCAGGTTGGCTGCCTCTATGTATCCTTTGGAAAGGCACTTAGCTTCCATTTTCTCAGCATGATATAGTCAATAATGTGTTGATAGTGCCGTTAAAAAACAACCAACCGATCTATGCAGCTAGCAATTAGGTGTGCATTATACATGAGGAAAAACAGGAAAATGGTATATCCAGGAATTTACTATTCCATGTATATTTAATATATTTAAACCTTTTTTCATTTAGGGAGAAAGGGGAGAATCAGGACCCATAGGGGCACCTGGACTTGTAGGAGAAAGAGTAAGTAATTTCATTCAGTGCTCTCTTTTAATGATGTTTTTTACTGGACCCTTAAAGTGACCCTCTCTTACTGATGCTTTTTACTGGACCCTTAAAGTGACCCTCTTTTAATGATGCTTTTTACTGGACCCTTAAAGTGACTCTTTTAATGATGCTTTTTACTGGACCCTTAAAGTGACTATCTTTTAATGATGCTTTTTACTGGACCCTTAAAGTGACTCTCTTTTAATGATGCTTTTTACTGGACCCTTAAAGTGACTCTCTTTTAATGATGCTTTTTACTGGACTCTTAAAGTGACCCTCTTTATTAGCAAGGTCAAGTTATTATGAGGTACAATCCAACAAAGTCGCTGTCATATTAGTGCATAAAAACACAAATAAGGGTATTTAATAATAGTGAATAAATAAACAAATAAGGGTATTTAATAATAGTGCATAAAAACACAAATAAGGGTATTTAATAATAGTGCATAAAAACACAAAATAGGGTGTTTAATAATAGTGCATAAATACACAAAATAGGGTGTTTAATAATAGTGCATAAATACACAAAATAGGGTGTTTAATAATAGTGCATAAAAACACAAAATAGGGTATTGAATGACGTGAAACCACATTATAATTGGTTTTCATTAGCCAGGAACTAAAGTTGAAGTAAAATAAATTATGTAGCAAGAAAACATTGACCACTTTAATAGGATCCATAAAGATACCTGTGTTAGAAGAGGGACAAGCAGTATGCTGAGAGGTTTTATAGTGAGGGACCAATTTCACAGGATCCATGACCATACCTGTATTATATGAGAGGCAGCAGTATACTGAGGGATGAATTTAATGGGATTCATGGTCATACAAGTATTATAAGAGGTAGCAGTATACTGAGGGATGAATTTAATGGGATCCATGGTCATACAAGTATTATAAGAGGTAGCAGTATACTGAGGGATGAATTTAATGGGATCCATGGTCATACAAGTATTATAAGAGGTAGCAGTATACTGAAGGATGAATTTAATGGGATCCATGGTCATACAAGTATTATAAGAGGTAGCAGTATACTGAGGGATGAATTTAATGGGATCCATGGTCATACAAGTATTATAAGAGGTAGCAGTATACTGGGGGACTTGTACTCAGGGTTGAATTTAATGGGATCCATGGCCATACAAGTATTATAAGTGTTGCAGTACACCGAGGGACTTGTACTGAGGGTTGAATTTATTGGGATCCATGGTCATACAAGTAATATAAGAGGTAGCAGTATAATGAGGGACTTGTACTGAGGGATGAATTTAATGGGATCCATTCCTATATCTATATTTTAAGAGGTCCAGCAATAAATTTGAGGGGTTTATAGTGAGTTACCAATTTACTGGGATCCATGGCCACACCAGTATTATACGAGATGCAGTGGTATACTGAGGTATGTTAAAACGAGGGATGCATTTTATGGGATAATGGGATCCATGGCCATACCAGTATTATCATAGAGGCAGCAGTATATTGAGGTGCTTTATAGTGAGGGAGCAATATAGTGAGATCCATGTCATAACAGTATTATATGAGGCAGCAGTATACTGAAGAGATTTATAATGAATGAAATATATGGTAATATCAGCATTATGCAGTGGTATATTGAGGGGCTTTAGAATAAGGGATTACTTTAATGGGATTCATGGCCATACCAGTATTATTATAGACAGCAGTATACTGAGGGGCTTTATAGTGAAGGACCAGTTCAATGGGATTCATGGCCATACCAGTGGTATAAGCAAGATAGTAATGAGGGATCACTGTACAGCTAAACTTCCCTTGACTGTCTCATATTTTGCTCTTGTGTGAGCTATTCTAATACTAATTGAACCTCTTTATACCAGCCACTTCTATAAAGTTTGGCCTGTTTACAGATCTACCATATAAAGCTGGTTAGGCTCAGGTCTAGCAAAGGGGAGAGGGGATGTTTCCAAAATGTTTAGCTTTGAAGGATCAGTCTGATATTTTGTTACATTAGATCATGGCAGTAATTAAAAAAAAAGTGTCCATACAAACTAAGACAGAGATATCAATGGCTTAAGTTTAAAAAATAGTTAAGATGTACTCATTGAAAAATAAAATAAAAAAATAAATATCATATATATGATGTATTTAAATCTGAAGCATATTGTTACAAGCACCTGTTGAGGCAGCAGCTACAGCTGCTGTTGTTATTGTAGTATTACAACCACCTGTTGAAGCAGTAGCTACAGTTGCTGTTGCTGTCACTCGTATTATTACAACCACCTGTTGAGGCAGTAGCTACAGCTGCTGTTTCTATTGTATTATTACAACCACCTGTTGAGGCAGTAGCTACAGTTGCTGTTGCTGTCACTCGTATTATTACAACCACCTGTTGAGGCAGTAGCTACAGCTGCTGTTTCTATTGTATTATTACAACCACCTGTTGAGGCAGTAGCTACAGTTGCTGTTGCTGTCACTCGTATTATTACAACCACCTGTTGAGTTTGTAGCTACAGTTGCTGTTGCTGTCACTCGTATTATTACAACCACCTGTTGAGATTGTAGCTACAGCTGCTGTTGCTGTCACTTGTATTATTACAACCACCTGTTGAGTTTGTAGCTACAGCTGCTGTTGCTATCACTTGTATTATTACAACCACCTGTTGAGTTTGTAGCTACAGCTGCTGTTTCTATTGTATTATTACAACCACCTGTTGAGATTGTAGCTACAGCTGCTGTTGCTATCACTTGTATTATTACAACCACCTGTTGAGTTTGTGGCTACAGCTGCTGTTGCTGTCACTTGTATTATTACAACCACCTGTTGAGTTTGTAGCTACAGCTGCTGTTGCTGTCACTTGTATTATTACAACCACCTGTTGAGATTGTAGTTACAGCTGCTGTTGCTATCACTTGTATTATTACAACCACCTGTTGAGATTGTAGCTACAGCTGCTGTTGCTATCACTTGTATTATTACAACCACCTGTTGAGTTTGTAGCTACAGCTGCTGTTGCTGTCACTTGTATTATTACAACCACCTGTTGAGTTTGTAGCTACAGCTGCTGTTGCTGTCACTTGTATTATTACAACCACCTGTTGAGTTTGTAGCTACAGCTGCTGTTGCTATCACTTGTATTATTACAACCACCTGTTGAGTTTGTAGCTACAGCTGCTGTTGCTGTCACTTGTATTATTACAACCACCTGTTGAGATTGTAGTTACAGCTGCTGTTGCTATCACTTGTATTATTACAACCACCTGTTGAGATTGTAGCTACAGCTGCTGTTGCTGTCACTTGTATTATTACAACCACCTGTTGAGATTGTAGCTACAGCTGTTGCTACTGATTTGATGCAAAATTATGTCGTATTGGTTGTTTAGGAGACTTGATAAAAAACATTATTGATTTCTTTATTTATTTGTGTAATATTAGTGAATGAAAATAACAGAGTACATTTCTGTTATATTTATTCTATTTTTCTTACAAATACTCAGCTTGATATATTTTCTAAAACAAAGTTTATTAAGACCAAATGTAACATAAATAGCACTTTTCTGATAATTCAAGAAAGATGGGTGGGGTAATGTTGCTTGAAGTTGACTGAGTATGTATGGCTGTACTGATAATAATATTGTTTATAGATCGATCTTACTTTGAGCAATAATGATGTTAGTATATAAAATCTAGGCTACAAAAAAATTAAAGGCAGGGCTCAAGCTGGAAATAATAATAATAAGAAGAGGAAGAAAAAGAAGCATTCCAGACACAACCTGGCTTTCTACCTAATTCATTGTAGATAAGAACATTTGGTGTGTGTTTTGTAATACCAATAACATATTTTAACATATTGTGTAAGACTGATAACATCTTTTAACATTGTGTAATACCAATAACATATTTTAACATATTGTGTAATACCAATTACATATTTAAAAATACATAAGTACTGGTTCAAATTACTAAAGATGACTTACGAAAGATTTTAAAAACAACATTATAATCTAAAGTTGAATTGGGGCAAACACTGAATGCTGGGCAAATCAAGTTAAAAATCTATTATTTTCACACTGAATGGGAGAAGTTTGAGTAAATCAAGGGGTGAGTGATAAGAACCAGTTTTTTCATTATATTTTAACATTTATGTTAAAATAAGTTTCTGCAAGAATAAATGATTTAAATTCAATGGGTAGATTATGATTTTTATAACAAGATTAGAAACAACTTCACTTGTCAGTACTACATAGATTGTTTAAACTCCATACTGTGTTCACTTAATACTATGTATGTTCAGAAATGGCAACTTCCTTATAATTGGTAAATGTAGGTAGATTAAAAAATATTCCCATCTTGAAAGACCGTGCCTTTTTTGTGCAGATATAGAAGATGAGTTTCATTTTGTTGCTAAGTGTCCCATACATAATAATTTTGAGAGATACTTATTTACCTTCGAACATTCACTGTAATGCAAATTACATAAAGTTCTATAACTTTATGCAGAGAATAATAATATTAATCTCCTACGTAATCTCTCTCTTTATGTAGTAAAATCTTTAGTATTTAGAGAGTCAGTGTGTTAGTCCTAGAATTGTTGTTTTGTGGTCATACTATATTTTCTTACATGCATGTAATTTGGGCATTTTACTAATGTTATAAGAATAAAGATTGTTATTATTGTTTCAATGATGCTAGTACAAGCATTTCAGTTTCATACAATAGAGAGATTGAGAGCAGGTAAAGAATGTTTACAATATTTTTGTCTATTTTATTTTTCTAAGCAACAGATGAAAATACAAATATTTTCAATCCAAAAAAAATCAGTACATAACAAAAAAGTCATTAAAAATATTGACATATTACAGTTTAGTCAGAGATTTGACTATTTAAGTATCAATACATATCCACAGATTGAAAACTAGTAGGTTGGTAGGTAGGGAAATAGAAAGATAGATTGAAAGATATATAAATAGATAGGCAGGCAGAAAGACAGACAGACAGATAGACAGATATATATATATATATATATATATATATATATATATATATATATATATATATATATATATATATATATATATAAATAGACAGGTAGACAGATAGACAAAGAAATAAATATCACTTGTGTGTATTTTTGCAGGGTAACCCAGGAGACAGGGGATTGCCTGGCAGCATGGGAGAGCCAGGAATCCCAGGACAAGATGGAGAACTAGGACCCCTAGGAGAGAGAGGAAGCTCTGGTCCAGCAGTATGTAGTGAGAGAGATGGAGAGATTATAACTTTTTAATAATTAATCCCTCAGGGACCAAAGGTTCTTTAATTTTGGTCCAAACAGAATAAAAGATAAAGAAAAACATTTGATTCTGTTTTTATGAATGAGCAAAACTTTAAGATAGTTGCTTTTAACTCTCATATGGAGGTTTTGAAATGCCAACTGACCCAGATTATGATGAAATCCTTGTTATGCCCTGTATATAGGCTTGATTATGTTGCAATCCTTGTGTTTGTCAGTCGATTCATTCATTCTTCTGTCTCGTACACAACATTGTTAGTGCAACTAGTCCCCCAATTTTTGACGGATTGTCATGAAACTTTGTAAATATTATGGTCATCACCTGAAAGATGTGCATGTCAACAAATCACTTTGCTCCTGCAATTTTTCTTAGAGTTATTGCCTTTCTTTTTTGATACTTTCAGCTGAAATGCAGTATATAACAAAGTTTTGTGAACACATCTAATTTCACATTTTTTAATGAATCACCATGAAACCTGGTAACTGTTATGGTCATCATTTGAAGATGCACATATCAACAAATCACTTTGGTCCTGCAATTTATGATAGAGTTATTGCCCTTTTTATCATGTAGTTTAATTTTAATTGAAGTTAACCTATTTAACTTGGATCCTAATGTTGCGTAAAACAGAGTCTTGTGAACACAAGAAGTCTCACAGTTTTTAATGTATTGCCATGAAACTTTGTCCATGTTATAGTCATTGTTTGAAGATGCCTATATCAACAATTTACAGTCCTCCCACAATTTTTGTTAGAGTTATTGCCCTTTGTCCTGCAGCTGAATGCAGTGTATGACAAAAATTTTTGAATACAACTAGTCCTGCAGTTTTTGATCTATAACTGTGAAATTTGGCATATATTATAGCCATCATCTAAAGATGTGTATATCGACGAATCACTGTGCTCTTGCAATTTTGTTTGAGTTATTGCCCTTTTTGTCCTGCAGCTGAATGTGGTGTACGACAGAATCTCATGAATGCAACTTGTTTTGCATTTTTATAAATGGATCACTGTGAAACTGGGTACACCGTTTGGTCATCATCTAAAGATGCACATATCGATAACTCTTTGTGCTCCAAGAGTTATTGTCCTTTTTGACTTACCACTGGATGCAACATATGACAGAAATTTGTGAATGCAGCTACTCTTGCAGTTTTTAGTGGATTGCTGAGAAACGTAATACATATTATGGTCATCATCAGCAGATATCCACGTTGACCAGTCATAGTGCACACACTATTTTCAGAAGAGTTACAGACGTTTTTTTTACTGTAGACTCATCTTCATTAAGGTGGTAGAGGTGGGATGCAGGAGAGCTGGGGGTATGTTTACATTTGTATATTCCTTACCATTCCTCGTGTTTTCTTTTTTCAAAGTAGTCATGACCAGATATAGCACCATCAGTAGCAAAAGTTTCATTCAAGTTTGTTCAGTTCAGAAAGGATACAATCAGAGTTGTGTACAACGCTTTTAGAATTTGGATCCAACCCCATCCCCTGGTTGCTGAGCTTGGGGTGTGGGGGTGGGGTGGAGAAGGACATTTATGCATGTATTTGTAAAAAGAAGGGGGGAGGCAGGATGGGTAGTTTCAACTGAGAAATGTATGTGGATATTGCTACTTTACTGCAGACTTTTTTTTAATTATGGTAAAATATTTGTATTAGTTTTATCCTGGCTGTAGTGTCATCAACCTGAGAGTAAGTTTATTCTAAAGTCATCAATTTCAGTTCCCATAGTAACAATAAGTTTATTCTAAAGTCATCAATTTCAGTTCCCATAGTCACAATAAGTTGAACTGAGACTCAGATCTCACAAATCAGTAAATATACATAGACTCACTTGATATTATTAAAATTTGGCAAGTAAATAGAGATACTGTTAAATCTGGATCATTTCAGAATTGAACTTCCTATTTTACAGGATTCTTGAAGTTGTGAAGCATGAAAATTGATTACACACTACATGAACAGCCATGGCAAAGTGGAGACCATTCATGCATAGTGTATAATTGATTTCAAAGCTTCATGTCATCTTGAATCCAGTAAAGTCATGAATTCTGTAAAATATGAAATTCAATTTCTTATAATTACAACAGTTATAAAAATAATAACAAATCTCAAGAAATAAATAAGAACTATTTTTAGCTGTACTAGTCATAGACCAGAAGAGTTTATGGGATGGTCTGTTATCTGTTGTCATAGATAAGAAGAGCTTATGGGATGGTCTGCTGTCCATCATCTGTCCATTGTCCATCCATCTGTTAGCACAAGTTTGTTATCACTACTCCTCCTAAACTTCTCGCAAGATTGCCTTGAAATTTTACACACACATTCATCACATGGTCTAGTTGGTCCTAAATGAAAATGATGCTGCTCAAACATCCAATATAAATGCCACACTGAAAATCTTGTTATCAATACTCCTCCTGATTAGATGGTCGTATCAACATGAGGTTTTCACTAAAAGACTTCTTATGATATCTAGTTGGTCCTAAATGAAAATAGTGCCAATCTGATGTCCAATATGACTGCCATGGCAGCCATCTTGAAAATCTTGTTATTGCTACTCCTCCTGAATAGATGGTCATATCAACATGGGGTTTTGCAAAAGACTTCTTATGATGTCTAGATGATCCTAAAAAAATGGTGCCAATCTGACATCCAATATGGCCACCATCTTAAAATCTTGTTATCACAACTCCACTTGAACAGAAAGTCATATTGACATGGGTTTTCACCAGAAGACTTCTTATGATGTCCAGTTGGTCTTAAATGAAAATGGTGCTGATCTGGTGTCCAATATGGCTGCCACAGCAGCTGTCTTGAAAATCTTGTTATTGCTACACCACCTGAATGGAAAGTCATATCTTGAAAATATTGTTATCTCTACTCCTCCAAATGGCTATATCAAAATGGGGTTTTCACCAATAGACTTCTTATGATACCTAGTTGGTCCTAAATGAAAATGGTGCCAGTCGTACATCCAATATGGCTGCCATAATGACTGTCTTAAAAGTCTTGTTGTCACTACTCCCCCTGAACTGATGAACATTATGATATGGGGTTTTACCAAAAGACTTCTAATGATGTCTACTTTGTCCTGAATTAAAATGATGCCAAGCTGACATCCAATATGTGTACCACAGCAGCTAATTTGAAAATGTTGTTATCGCTGAAGAATATCAGAGATGGTTTCAACACTGGACAGTTAAGAAGAAGAAATGGTCTTATCTTGAATTCCTGGAAATTCTTTTCACCCAGTAGAGTGTCACTCCCTTCAATTCTTGTTTAAACATTGTTCACAACTATTGTCCAGGTACATAAGAAAGGCACATGAATACATTAGTAATTCTTTTCTGGTGTTATGTTTCCTGCATCACATGATGCAATTTTAACCAATCTAAATGCTTGGTACAAAGGCTTGGTAAAAATTTGTAAAATATAAGTGTGTACGCTTATTTTTGACTTAGAGGGATTTCCGTCCCTCCATGCTTATGGCATAGTGTCCTTTCTCTTTTACCAATCATATAGCCATCTTTGTGCTGATGTGCCATTAAACTTTAATACATCTTTTACCAAATATACTTTGTATTACTACTATTAGTAACAAACTTTATTATGGTCTTACTAAAATGAGTAACAATGTATAGATCCAATGGCCTTTCTGATCAATTTTATATGTCAGTTGAGACAACTCAGATTGAAGTAAATGATTAGACCCAATAGTAGTTAACGCCATGGATTTTTGCCACTGATAATAGTACTTGAAACAAAAGTGGGAAATACTTTTAAAAGGAAATCACCACAATAAATCATTAATTCCTCAAATAATGTTTTAAATGTTAATGTGAATTCTCCTGTGACAGATAAAGAAATTAAAAATTTGGAAAATATTATGAAGATTATTTAGAGCAATATGTTTATGATAGTAAAAAGTACCGTATATACTCACGTATAAGACGGGTCCAAATGCAAACAACATAGACCCTGATCTGCTGGCACATAAAGTGCCGGCGGATCAGGATCTATGTTGATTGTTCTAATGATTAGTCCTTACAAACTGCATAGACCCAGATCTGCCAGTGCATTATGTGACAGCAGATCTGGGTCTATGCAGTTTGCAGTTGGTATTAGACTATATGCGAGTATATACCGTACCTTGAATATCAGTATCTCTGGAGTTATGTTCTTTTAGCTGATTTTATGTAAGTTAGTATTGCTTTAACCCTTCAAGCCATCAGTATTCTCAACACTTTGTTTTAAATTAGTGAAGGCCATGTGCGCTTATTTTTTAATACAGGGGAAGCCTGCTATGGTGCATTTTGTTATAGTACAAATTGGGATATAATATGTTCATGTCAATTTCTGATGAAACTTAGTATTAAAACATGTGATCAAACACATTATGAGGGACCAGTTAAGGTTATATGCATGAAGCAAACAAAAGATTGATTTTGGTGTTTTGATATATCTATGGCCATCCTTCAAATATAATCCTTTGCTATCACTAATGTACGTATTGCTGTACCACTAATTCCAGCTTGTATAAAGTCAGTGTTACACTAATGTATGTATTGCTGTACCACTAATTCCCGCTTGTATAAAGTCAATGTTATTTTTGTTTTAGGGAGAAAGTGGAAGACCAGGACCACCAGGACCTCAGGGAGAAAGGGTAAGTCAGAATTGTTCATCTGTTTATTATCTTGCCTGCATTAGAATGGTGAAATATAGGTATTATTTTTACTGCAGCAACAATGGTGCAATTAGCATCATTGTCAACAACGTTAAAGTTTTGTGTTAAAGTTTTGTTTAAAATTTGTATGGTATTGTTGTGTTTTAAAGTATTGTGATAAAGTGTTTTGTTTAAAATTTGTATGGTATTGTTGTGTTTTAAAGTATTGTGATAAAGTTTTTTGTTTAAATTGTTATGGTATTGTTGTGTTTTAAAATATTGTGATAAAGTTTTTTGTTTGAAATTTGTATGGTATTGTTGTGTTTGAAAGTATTATGATAAAGTTTTGTTTAAAATTGTTATGATATTGTTGTGTTTTAAAGTATTGTGATCAAGTCTTTGTTTAAAATTAGTATGGTATTGTTGTGTTTTAAAGTATTGTGATAAAGTTTTTTGTTTAAAATTGTTATGGTATTGTTGTGTTTTAAATCATTGTGATAAAGTTTTTGTTTAAAATTTGTATGATATTGTTGTGTTTTAAAGTTTTGTGATAAAGTTTTTGTTTAAAATTTGTATGGTATTGTTGTGTTTTAAAATATTGTGATAAAGTTTTTGTTTAAAATTTGTATGGTATTGTTGTGTTTTAAAATATTGTGATAAAGTTTTTGTTTAAAATTTGTATGGTATTGTTGTGTTTTAAAGTATTGTGATAAAGTTTTTGTTTAAAATTTGTATGGTATTGTTGTGTTTTAAAGTAATGTGATAAAGTTTTGTTTAAAATTTGTATGGTATTGTTTTGTTTTAAAGTAATTTGATAAAGTTTTGTTTAAAATTTGTATGGTATTGTTGTGTTTTAAAGTATTGTGATAAAGTTTTGTTTAAAATTTGTAAGGTATTGTTGTGTTTTAAAGTAATGTGATAAAGTTTTGTTTAAAATTTGTATGGTATTGTTGTGTTTTAAAGTAATGTGATAAAGTTTTGTTTAAAATTAGTATGGTATTGTTGTGTTTTAAAGTTTTGTGATAAAGTTTTTGTTCAAAATTTGTATGGTATAGTTGTGTTTTAAAGTATTGTGATAAAGTTTTTGTTTAAAATTAGTATGGTATTGTTGTGTTTTAAAGTATTGTGATAAAGTTTTTGTTTAAAATTAGTATGGTATTGTTCTGTTTTAAAATATTGTGATAAAGTTTTTGTTTAAAATTAGTATGGTATTGTTGTGTTTTAAAATATTGTGATAAAGTTTTTGTAACTCAGATATATGAGTCAACACTCAGATGTAGGTAAGACATGTCGATCCGCAGAATTTTTGTTTATTTATTTATATGTTTTTGTATTTTTTTTAAAAATTACATTTATATATTGGATTTATTTATTTATTTCTAAATTTGTAAATGTTAATCTATGGAAAAGTCTCATAGCTTGCAATAGACCTTTCAAACATGTCAATCAACCTTGTTTAGCACCTTCTTACCTAATTACATATGGCCAGTGAAAGGGCTATCAGAAAGAACCTGGTGTGAGTATGCGTATCATGTTACATATGGCCAGTGAAAGGGTTATCAGAAAGAACCTGGTGTGAGTACCTGTATCATGATACATATGGCCAATGAAAGGGCTATCAGAAAGAACCTGGTGTGAGTAAATGTATCATGTTACATATGGCCAATGAAAGGGCTATCAGAAAGAACCTGGTGTGAGTATGCGTATCATGTTACATATGGCCAGTGAAAGGGCTATCAGAAAGAACCTGGTGTGAGTACCTGTATCATGTTACATATGGCCAGTGAAAGGGCTATCAGAAAGAACCTGGTGTGAGTATGTGTATCATGTTACATATGGCCAGTGAAAGGGCTATCAGAAAGAACCTGGTGTGATACATGTATCATGTTACATATGGCCAATGAAAGGGCTATCAGAAAGAACCTGGTGTGAGTACGTGTATCATGTTACACATGGCCAATGAAAAGGCTGTCAGAAAGAACCTGGTGTGAGTACCTGTATCATGTTACATATGGCCAATGAAAGGGCTATCAGAAAGAACCTGGTGTGAGTACATGTACATATGGCCAATGAAAGGGCTATCAGAAAGAACCTGGTGTGAGTACCTGTATCATGTTACATATGGCCAATGAAAGGGCTATCAGAAAGAACCTGGTGTGAGTACCTGTATCATGTTACATAATGGGGGTCAACATGTGGGAAATGTTCCCTCAACCTGGACTGAATTAATGGAAATATATAGTAACTTTGAGCTAGAATGTCTCAAACTACTGCTCTGATTTTACTCAAATTTTGATCTTTTGTTTCATGTGATAAATCTGTACATTTCATATTTTTTATGCATTAGGAAAGATTTTCTTATGTATGTGAGCATTGGTGGTACTTGGAGCAAATTTTAGGGAAGGTCAATTCACTCTCCATCACAGTCTGAGATACATGCCTTATCAGTCAACCTAAACTACACTCTCAGACAGACTTGCTTTCTAGTCACTTCAGTTACAACAGGCTTAATCAGTGGAATACATACCTTATCAGTCAACCTGAACTATACCTCTCATGCAGACCTCATGCTTCCTAGTCACTTTTGCTACAACAGGTTGAATCAGTGAGATACATACTTTATCAGTTGACCTGAACTATACCTCTCATCATACCTGCCATATTCCTAGACGGTGTTGGGTTTTTTTTAGAGACTCAAAAAGTGTGTTTAGGTATCTTTTCAAATAAGCTTATAGAAAATTACTGGAAATTCAAATTTTATATAAAAGGAAAAGAAAATAATACGTTTTTTTTTTAAGCATTTAATATACTTACAAACAAAAAATAGTTGGTAGAGTTAGCATTGTCCAGTATCATCACCACACACATGTGCCAACACTCACACAAACACAACCATAAAGACATAAAATAAATAAAAAATGTGCCAAGTTTCTGTCTTTAAAATCCATTGGACAGTGGAATGTTTTCCTAATTAGATTGAGTCTTTGCTGCCCTCAATAGTTCAGTGGGGGTGGTTTGAAGGTAATGCAGGTGTCATTTGTGTTCATTTTTGCACTCATTGAAGACTGGATGGTAATGTTGTTCAGACTTCCCCAAAGATCTTGTTGACTTTTTCTCAGCATAGAAAACAATCATACTGCATCTGCTTTGTTGTAACGGAGTGTCAAATATGCTGGGTGGCATTGCTATGTCAGTGAATGTCATACACTCCAGAATGACTGGCATCGATATGGTGTTTGCAGTGTGTGCAAAAAATAAAATGCTCCCCAGTGCTGCTGTGCTTTACAAAGTTAAACTCTGTCCAGTAGTTCTGAAATTTAGTTTTTCTGGGCACTGCCCACTTTGCAGAATCACACGTGTACACTGTTCCAACTACCGAAATAATAATGTTTTGCATTATATATATGAAGTGAAATCCGAGATGAAAGAAACATTGCCGCTTATCACGGTCTTGCCAATAATCTTTAATAAAGATGGCTTAAACATTCTCATTCAAGGCAAAGATGTATATCGTAACTTGTTCTTCAACATGCATCTCTTTGATTGTACTTGTACCTAACTTCAAACAAATTGGGTTGTTCCACTTTACCTATGCAAATTAGCCTAATGGGCTCTTCCACAGCAGTCTTCAAAGGATTTAACCCAGCTTCACCCTAGCTATTCTCACTCAGCAAATTAGGTAATCAGTGAAATGGTGGTTGCTTATGTGTGAACACCTTACGGTTTAATTGCCTCTATGATAAATCTATTGTATAAACTGCCTTGAGGATAGTTTTACATGGGCTGTTAGCAGGACTGTTTACTGTTTATACAGACAACATGCTATGGACATGTATAGTGGTGGTCAGAAAATCTCTGTTAATTTTTTTAAATTTTTCTCACATTACTGAAAATTGTGTTTTTTGAAAAATGACCATGTGGGGGGGGGGGGGGGTTGGAAGTAAAAAATTGTGTTTTTTGCGTGACACGTCATGTTATGGCAGGTATGCCTCTCATACAGATCTGCATCCTAGTCATTTTAGCTACAAAAAGCAGAATTATTGGGATACATGCTTTATCAGTCAACCTGAACTATACTCTGATACAGACTTGCTTCCTAGTCCCTTTCGCTACAGCAGGCTGAATCAGTGAGTCTACATACCTTATCAGTCAACCTGAACTATACTCTGATACAGACTTGCTTCCTAGTCCCTTTCGCTACAGCAGGCTGAATCAGTGAGTCTACATACCTTATCAGTCAACCTGAACTATACTCTGATACAGACTTGCTTCCTAGTCCCTTTTGCTACAGCAGGCTGAATCAGTGAGTCTACATGCTTTATCAGTCAACCTGAACTATACTCTGATTCAGACTTGCTTCCTAGTCCCTTTCGCTACAGCAGGCTGAATCAGTGAGTCTACATACCTTATCAGTCAACCTGAACTATACTCTGATACAGGCTTGCTTCCTAGTCCCTTTCGCTACAGCAGGCTGAATCAGTGAGTCTACATACCTTATCAGTCGACCTGAACTATACTCTAATACAGACTTGCTTCCTAGTCCCTTTCGCTACAGCAGGCTGAATCAGTGAGTCTACATACCTTATCAGTCAACCTGAACTATACTCTGATACAGACTTGCTTCCTAGTCCCTTTCGCTACAGCAGGCTGAATCAGTGAGTCTACATACCTTATCAGTCAACCTGAACTATACTCTGATACAGGCTTGCTTCCTAGTCCCTTTCGCTACAGCAGGCTGAATCAGTGAGTCTACATACCTGATCAGTCAACCTGAACTATACTCTGATACAGACTTGCTTCCTAGTCCCTTTCGCTACAGCAGGCTGAATCAGTGAGTCTACCAGTCGACCTGAACTATCTGCAGTTGGTTTCTCTCATAATGGCTCTTACTTTCATTGCCAAGGACAGGCTCCCTCTCATGGGGAATCAATCCCTCATCCAAAGGGCATCAGCAAGACACTGACAGGGCTCTTAAGTGTTCACTGATGCAGACTGAGCTGATCAGAAAAGGGAGATCTTGCTTGTTCTTGCCACTCAAGGAAGCGAAATATTTCTGCTTAGGCTCAATCATCCTGGGGATGATGGGTTACCTGCTCAGCATACAAAGAACTAACCCA
Source organism: Margaritifera margaritifera (assembly GCA_029931535.1). Classification (NCBI taxonomy): domain Eukaryota; kingdom Metazoa; phylum Mollusca; class Bivalvia; order Unionida; family Margaritiferidae; genus Margaritifera; species Margaritifera margaritifera. The sequence continues at coordinate 3,337,015 of JAQPZY010001577.1, forward strand.
CAACCAGATGAATTTCTTATGCATATTGGCTAACAAGGTTAGGACAGTTGCCAGTTGGGTAGCACTCAAGCACAACTACCGTATATACTTGCATTTAAGTTAATACCAACTGCAAACTGCATAGACCCAGATGTGCCATTGCATAATGCGCCGGCAGATCTGGGTCTATGCAGTTTGCAAGGACTAATCAGTAGAACAAACAACATAGACCCTGATCTGCCAGCACATTATGCGACGGCAGATCAGGGTCTATGTTGTTTGCATTTTGGACCCAGATTATACACGAGTATATACAGTAGTCCCTAACTAACATCCTCCATTCCAGGGGATGGTCAGAGACAACATTCTTAAACTTTTACCATGGAGACCTTTGATCGCAAAGGGCTTAGTTGGAACTGGTGGGACCTATATTAACACACAACAAGCTGCCTTCCTAGGTCATACAGCAGCTTTGTAAAGATGCAGGTTACTCTGCTTCTGTTTGATTTGCGGGAGTAAAATTGTTTTCTCTTAATTGCATCAATGCATAAGATCATGTTCTAACCCTAGCTGGTATCTAGCTAGTATCTCACATGGACTAGCTGGTATCTAGCTGGTATCTCACATGGAACTGGTATCTCACATGGAACTGGCATCTCACATGGAACTGGTATCTCACATGGAACTTCTGGCATCTCACATGGAACTTCTGGTATCTCACATGGAACTTGAAATCTCACATGGAACTTGAAGCCTAGCTGGTATCTCACATGGAACTTGAAGCTGCATCACATACATTAGGAGACAAAAGACGGGGTCAGCCATGGGGTAATGGGATGTAATACCCTCCATCTTACCTATTCTTCTAACCTATTATGATCGGCCAGTGTATTTTAGGAAGAAACCTATTTTTGAAATAAAATATGTTTCTTCAATAATACTTACCTGATCATAATATAGGTACACCCTCCCAAAATCTTCCCACAGTTACATTCCTGGAAGATTGTACACATCTGCTCCAGTAATAATTGACATTTGACAGGATTTGGCACTATTCTCTCTACCCAATCAGAGGCCACTCTAATCTGACATTTGTCTTGGCAAGTAGATGACCTTTTAGCACTTCTGTTGCTAAAACAAGCTAAATGATGTGGTGAGCATTGTTTTTAGCTTGGGAGAGTTCGATCTGTGAGGTAGTGGTTTACTCCATACATATTATGATCGGTAGGTATTATCAAAGAACAATGCTAATTACTTCCAAATTGTGTTTTTTGGAAGATATTTCTTTTATTATTCATTAAAGCGTTTCATTTATCTGGATTTACTGCTAATCTGCACCATTAATCCAGACTAACATCATCCCACTGTATTTATTTCTGTTTTAATCCCTATTTCTATTTTATATTTCTAGGGCCCATCAGGAGCACCAGGACCAGATGGAGGTGTTGGAAAATCTGGACCCCCAGTATGTATACTTATATTTTCATGTTCCCGTATGTGTTGGATAGGATCTTTTGTTTCCTCTGCAAAATACTCGTGTAGAATTTTTCTCTCTTACCTCATGTGACTGTTATTCTACCTCAACAAAACATCAAAATAGTGTTTAATTGGCACATCTCTAATCTGTATTGTTGGTATGACATAAGTATGTCTTTGATGAATCATCTGTTTTTCTGTTTTCTATAGATTTAATTTTAGCAGTACAAATATTTTTGTTTGAACCTCATTCCGAGTTTACAAAGAATTTGTTTGCAGTAAAACAAATCTCATATGCATTTTTGCAATATACAAATTCTTTTAGCTCATCTGGTCATAAGATTAAGTGAGCTTATGATGTTCTGCATCTGGTATACTTCATCCATCATGCTTCATCCATTGTCTGTCAACAATTGCTATTTTAATTTCTTAAGAATCACTGAACCAATTTCAAACAAACTTAGCTGAGCATTCTGGCATAAGGGACTTTCAGATTTGTACAAATCATGCCAATTAAACATCAAAATATGGCCACCCTTGCTAAAAAAAACAAATCTTTAAACAATGTCTGTGCAAAAACCCCTGAACAGAATTTTACCAAATTTGACAGAAATAATCCTGGTACAAAGATCTTCCAAGTTTATACAACTGATCTCCCATAAAATTTGGCTGCTGTTACTAAAAATATAAAAACCTAAAAACAACTTCTTTAAAAACTGCTTTACAGAATTTGACCTAATGTGACAGAAAGCACTCTAGCACAAGGGCTTTCGAGCCTATACAGATGATGGGCATCCACCAACAAATATGGCTGTTGTAAGTAAAAGCAGAAAAATCTTTTAACGATGACTTCTCATAAACGTCTAAACAGAAATTGACCAAATTTGACAGAAAGCTTCCTGGCATTGAGGGCTTTCAATTTTTAGCTTACCTGATCATAAGTTGTGGTGATTAGTTGTTCATCTGTCAACAGTTGCTTGTTGCCACTCTGGAGTCTGTGTTTCTGATCCAATTTCAATCAAATTTTGAATATTGGCTTTGATCATTAAAATCTCAGACTAGTTCAATAATGAGTGAGATTCACATATATTAATAAGGCAATCTTGCATCTGATTGGCTGGCATTGTTACCACACTGGGGGCCATATTTCTGATCCGATTTTGATCAGATATGGAATATTTGCTTATGTCACTGGAGTGCAGATGAGTTCGATAATGAGCGAGATCTACACATACTGATGAGGTGTTCTTGCATCTGATTGGCTGAGTTTGTTTCCACCCTGGAGACCATGTTTCTGATCCATTTTTGATCAAATTTGGAATATATACTTTTATCATCAAGGTCTACTGTATTGTCAAATGTTGGATGAGTTTGATTATGAGCATGATCTATGTCTGTTAATGAGGTAATCTTGTATCTGATTGTCTAAGCTTGTTACCACTCTGGAGACCGAATTCCAGTCGGATTTTGCTCCACCTTGGTAAATGAGCTTATATTATCATTATCATAGACAGGTTCTATAATAAATGAGATCTGTGCATATTAATAAGATACCTTGCAACTGACTGGCTGAGCTTGTTACCTCTCAAGTCTGGAGACTATATTTCTCATTCAATTTCTATAAACTTGGTCAGTGGATTCATATCATTAAGATCTTGGATGACTTCGATCATGAGCAAGAGACTATGCATATTAACTATACCATTATCTTTCGGAAGAGTTTTTATCAGGATTTAGTAAAATAGGAAAAATCAACATGATATAAAGTTTCAGAGATAGTTACTTTGGGTATGTTGTGTTCTTACATAAGTTTTCTTAGTGAAATGGTCGACATGACAAATTATGCCAGTCTGCCATCAAATATGACAACTGTTACTAAAAATAGAAAAACCTTTCAACATCTTCTAATACAAAACACTTAAGCAGAATTTTACCAAATTTGAAAGGAAGCATCTTGGCCTAAAGGGCTTTCAGTTTTTACAAATAATGCCACTCTGCTTTCAAATTTGGCAGTCATTACAAAAGATATAAAAAGTTTAAATGACTTCTCAGAAACTGCTGAACAGAATTTGACCTAATTCAACAGAAAGCATTCTGGCATAAAGGGCTTCCATACCACCAGATGGAGAGAAAAAAAATGCAAGTTGTAATTTAAAAAATCAGTTTATTTGATCCCATATGAAAGTCACATCAGGTGACCATGTTAAAAAAAATATAATGGATTAATGAATGCATGTTATGTATGTTTTCATATATGATGCAACTAATAAACAAATAAATGATTGAATGAACACTAGGGCTGGATAGTGATGGTGATTGAATGAACACTAGGGCTGGATAGTGATAGTGATTGAATGAACACTAGGGCTGGATCAGTTTAGTGATTGAATGAACACTAGAGCTGGATCAGGTTAGTGATTGAATGAACACTGGATCAGTTTAGTGATAAACTGGTGAAGACCAATATTACACACCAAAAGAATGACTGATAAACATTCGTGATGGATCAATAGGAAATTTTAAAAATCCTATGAATGCTCGCCTTATCATCAAATATTATGTTCAATAAATGTAATAAATTAAGAAAACATCTGTTTTCTGTATGAATCAGTCACTCACACAATACAGGAAGTAAACAAAATGGACTATTTAGAGCTACATCTTAGTCATAACAACTGGTGCAGCTAGTGTGTTCCCATGTCCTTGGTAAATGGAACATTGCGGTGTAATATGGCTTAGGTTAGCCAAATACAACAACAGGAGAATATGCTTGAATAGCATTATATGTTTATCGTTAATACATATCATGTATCAAAAGTTGAGTATCTTTAGTACATATCATGTACATGTATTGGTATTTGAGTATTGTCAATACATATCATGTATCAGAAGTTGAACATGGTCAATACATATCACATATCAGAAGTTGTGTATCATCAATACTTATCATGTATCAAAAGTTGTGTATCATCAATACATATAATGTATCAAAAGCTCAGTATTGTTATGCATATTGTATTGGACATGAGGTGCTGATACCCAACCATAATATATACTAATTAGGACAGTATTGTTATGCATATTGTATTGGACATGAGGTGCTGATACCCAACCATAATGTATACTAATTAGGACAGTATTGTTATGCATATTGTATTGGACATGAGGTGCTGATACCCAACCATAATGTATACTAATTAGGACAGTATTGTTATGCATATTGTATTGGACATGAGGTGCTGATACCCAACCATAATATATACTAATTAGGACAGTATTGTTATGCATATTGTATTGGACATGAGGTGCTGATACCCAACCATAATGTATACTAATTAGGACAGTATTGTTATGCATATTGTATTGGACATGAGGTGCTGATACCCAACCATAATGTATACTAATTAGGACAGTATTGTTATGCATATTGTATTGGACATGAGGTGCTGATACCCAACCATAATGTATACTAATTAGGACAGTATTGTTATGCATATTGTATTGGACATGAGGTGCTGATACCCAACCATAATGTATACTAATTAGGACAGTATTGTTATGCATATTGTATTGGACATGAGGTGCTGATACCCAACCATAATATATACTAATTAGGACAGTATTGTTATGCATATTGTATTGGACATGAGGTGCTGATACCCAACCATAATATATACTAATTAGGACAGTATTGTTATGCATATTGTATTGGACATGAGGTGCTGATACCCAACCATAATATATACTAATTAGGACAGTATTGTTATGCATATTGTGTTGGACATGAGGTGCTGATACCCAACCATAATATATACTAATTAGAACAGTATTGTTATGCATATTGTATTGGACATGAGGTGCTGATACCCAACCATAATATATACTAATTAGGACAGTATTGTTATGCATATTGTATTGGACATGAGGTGCTGATACCCAACCATAATATATACTAATTAGAACAGTATTGTTATGCATATTGTATTGGACATGAGGTGCTGATACCCAACCATAATATATACTAATTAGAACAGTATTGTTATGCATATTGTGTTGGACATGAGGTGCTGATACCCAACCATAATGTATACTAATTAGGACAGTATTGTTATGCATATTGTATTGGACATGAGGTGCTGATACCCAACCATAATATATACTAATTAGGACAGTATTGTTATGCATATTGTATTGGACATGAGGTGCTGATACCCAACCGTAATATATACTAATTAGGACAGTATTGTTATGCATATTGTATTGGACATGAGGTGCTGATACCCAACCGTAATATATACTAATTAGGACAGTATTGTTATGCATATTGTATTGGACATGAGGTGCTGATACCCAACCGTAATATATACTAATTAGGACAGTATCGTTATGCATATTGTATTGGACATGAGGTGCTGATACCCAACCATAATATATACTAATTAGGACAGTATCGTTATGCATATTGTATTGGACATGAGGTGCTGATACCCAACCATAATATATACTAATTAGGACAGTATCGTTATGCATATTGTATTGGACATGAGGTGCTGATACCCAACCATAATATATACTAATTAGGACAGTATCGTTATGCATATTGTATTGGACATGAGGTGCTGATACCCAACCATAATATATACTAATTAGGACAGGACTCATATGCTTTCTTGTAAAACCTTGAAAGTACTTCATTTTGACTTTTTAATTAAAGGCCTTGAAATCCTTCAAAAGAGACATTTCAGTTTTAAAGTCTTTGAAAATCATTTTTGATCTCTCTAAAACTATTTTGGACCATTTTTAGTTCTACTGGTGATAGACTAGAAGAGCGTATGGGACGGTCTTTTGTCAGTCGCCCATCCGTTAGCACAAGTTTGTTATCGCTATTCATCCTAAACTACTTGGAGGATTGCCATGAAACTTTACACACACATTCATCCTGTGGTCCTAAATAAAAATGGTGCTGCTCAGACATCCAATATCGCCACCACTCCTCTTGAACATAAAGTCATATTGACGTGGGGTTTTCACCAAAAGAGTTCTTATGATGTCTAGTTGGTCTTAAATGAAAATGGTGCCAATCTGACATCCAATATGGCTGCCACAAAGTGGCCATCTTAATCTTATCGCTACCCCTCCTGAATGGATGGTCTTATGAACATGAGGTTTTCAATGAAAGAATTCTTATGATGTCTATTTGGTCCTAAATGAAAATGATGCTGATCTGGCATCAAATATGTCCGACATGGCAGTCATCTTGAAAATCTCGTTATCGCTACTCCTCCTACATAGATTGTCATATCAACATGAGGTTTTCACTAAAAGATTTTTTATGATGTCTGGTTGGTCTTAAATAAAATGGTGCCAATCTAATGTCCAATATGGCTGCCACAGCAGCCATCTTGAAAATCTTGTTGTTGCTACTCCACCTGAACAGAAAGTCGTATTGAAATGGGGTTTTCACCAAAAGACTTCTTATGATGTCTAGTTGGTCCTAAATGAAAATGCTGCCAATCTGAGGTAAAATATGACCATCTTGAAAATCTTTATATCACTACTCTTCCTTTTTGAAAGTCACATTGACATCGTATTTTCACCAGAAGACTTCTTATAATGTCTAGTTAGTCCTAAATGAAAATGGTGCCGATCTGATGTCTAATATGGCTGTCACAGTGGCCAGCTTGAAAATCTTGTTCTCACTACTTTTTCTGAATGAATGGTCATATCAGCATGGGGTTTTCACTAAAAAAACTTCTTGTAATGTTTTCTTGATCCTAAATTAAAATGATGCTGATCTGGCATCCAGTATGTTGCCATCTTGAAAATCTTGTTTTTGCTACTCCTCTTAAATGGAAAGTCATTTTGACATGGGATTTTCATCAGAAGAGTTCTTATGGTGTCTAGTTGCTCCAAAATGAAAATGACTAAACCTCAATATGGCCACCATGGTGGCTATCTTGAAAATATTGTTATCTCTACTCCTTCGAAATGGATGGCTATATCAACTTGGGATTTTCACTAATAAACTTCTTATGATACCTAGTTGGTCCTAAATGAAAATGGTGCCAATTGTACATCCAATATGGCTGTCACAATGGCAGTCTTGAAACTCTTGTTGTGACTACTCCTCCTGAATGGATGATCATTGTGTTTTCACCAAAAGACTTCTAATGATGTCTACTTTGTCCTAAATGAAAATGGCACCAATCTGACATCCAATATATTGTTTAGACTCTAGGTCTTAAAAATATGTAACAGAAAGAAAGTGAAACCAAAAATGTAAGTAAAATCAAGAAGCAATTTATTTCCAGACAATTAAAGTGAAAATTTAAAAGACACTTACAATTTGTGAGTTAAATTCCAAATAATCCTATGTCCTAATCATAAGTTCAAAATAATAGAATGTTCCGAATAAATTCCAATAGCCCTGAATGTCCTAATGTACCACAAAGATGTAATCTAGAATGTATTTGAATGAGTTCACATAAATTCCAAAATCATGTATTAATCCAAAAATCAATGTGCACTTTTATATTTCCAATGAATATTGTAAATAAATAATTCCTCTCAAATTATATCTGACTTCAACAACACAACTAAAATAGATTCCTTACAGACTGATCTTTTAGAACCGAAATTCTAGAATGGGAATGAATTTGTTTACCAAAATCTGTATATAAATACAAAAGCCTACATAACCTATGTCACATCAGAATATGATTATTTCTAATGGAAAAACACTGGCCCACCTGACATATGTCACAAAAGTCAAATTGTGAAATGCCTACGAAAATACTATGTAAACAACTGGACAAAAGTTAAGTATCTTTTTTCAAATAACCATACAACTTAAATGATAGACAAAAGTTAAGTATGTAAACATCATACATAACAATATTCACCACAGCAGCTAATTTGAAAATCTTGTTATCACTGAAGAATATCAGAGATTGTTTCAACACTCAGCAGTTAAAAGGAAGAAATGGTCTTATCTTGAATTCCTGGAAATTCTTTTTGCCCAGTACAGCGTTAGTCCCATCGAGGGAATCTTGTTTTGTCATATGGTTCCTGGTACATGTATCTTGTTCTGTGCATTGCCTATCTCCAGTGTGTCATTTTTTTGGGTTTGTATTGTTTGTCATTCCATATATGATTTTTACTGTATATTTGAGGCCCTGGCCTGGAAATTTATTTGTAAGGTCTTGGAAAGTCCATAAATTTCACTTGAGTTGAAGTTTACTAATCGTGATAGGAAGTGAGCTGCTGATACCCAGGCCTAATGTACACTGAATGAATGAATAAATTAATGAATGTCACATTGAATATATAAATATATAAATAAACCTTTTGCTGCACATTTACCGTTTTTTTGACAATTTAGATTCTCATAATGGTACAACATTAAAAAAAAAAAAAAATTTGTGCACATTTACACAGGTGTTGTTTGACATTTTAAACTCCCATATACTGATGGGAATTATAAACCACTTTTTTTATCCCCTAGGGTCCAACAGGAAATGAAGGCCGTCCAGGTGAAATGGGAGCTCCCGGTATTCCAGGGCCAGCAGGAATTCAGGGCCAACAGGGACCACCTGGGGCAAGGGTAAGTACAAATCTCATTTTCAGTCCTTAGAAAAGCAATTTACTATTTATTTACATTATTATACCCACTACTCACAAAGTTTGGGGGGTACTGGAGCCAACTTGTCCCTCCATCCATCACACCTTTCTTTACTTAATATCTCCTGAACACTTTGAGATATCTTCATGAAACTTGGTATGCTTTCGTATCATGACTAGACATTGTGAGCTACAATAAATCGAGTCTGTCTGATAACATTTTAAGAGTTATCCCCATTTTTATTGCAAATTGCGTCCATCCATTCTATTGCAATCTTCTCTGGTTTTCTGAACCATCTGAGGTATCTTCATGAAATTTTGTATGTGTTTGTATAATGACATGAGTTTGTCAGATTAGTATTTCTAGAGTTATCTCCCCATAGTTGAAAATTGTGTTTATACTTCATATCGCCTTAACCATTTGAGGTATCTTTTTGAAACTTGGGCTCTTGTATCATGACTAGACAATGTGTCCTGTAAAAGAATGGGCTATGTCTGACCAGCACTTCAATAATTATCCCCATTTAAAAAAAACAATTATGTCCATCCATCACTCCATCACACTCTTGACAGTTAATTTGCTTGTTTTTGTGGGTTTAACGCCATTTTTCAGCACATGATAGGCTATACATAGTGGCCAGTATATCTGGTGGAGGAAGAACCCGGGAAACCCCGGGAAGAACCACCAAATCCACGAGAAGCTACTGGCAAGCTTTCTCACATACTCACATTGGCCTTGAGGCTCGAACCCACATGGACAGAGGTGAGATGTCAGTGATCTGTAAAGGCGAGCACAATTTTGAAACATTTTAAAAACTTTTTTTTACAAAATGCAAAAGCCACTTCCGATAGACAAAAGAAATTTGGTATGCATGTTTTTGTACATATAACTGACTTGTTTAGATTTTCATGCAAGTATACCAATATTTTATATTTTTCTAAATTTCTTAATTTTTGGGACTTGTACTTTTCGGTCTGCTTGAGTGCAGGGGGGACATATGTGTTTTACAAACACAAATTTAGTTTTTTGGTCATTTTAGTTGAATCTGTGGGGAAAATCTAAATCAAATAGAATGAAAAATATTTTTTTTTATCTAAATTTCTTATTCCATTTCTTTTGTTCAAGGGATCCTCAGGCAGGGATGGTGTCTCCGGACTACAAGGACCACAAGGTCCTCCAGGAGACCCTGGGCCAGCAGGAGAGAGGGGACTTTCTGGGCCACCAGGACTTGAGGTAAAATTTCCTCTGCTACCGTAAATCATATTATTTCAATGTCCCCACATTTTTTTAAAATTTTGCATATTTGCTATTTAAAAATTCATGTATAACCATGATTTGTGATTTTAACTTACCTTAAAGTAATGTATGCACGAAAAATATTGATATGCTAAGCATTCAATTAACTACTTGCACAAAAGTTAATTATTATAATGACAAAGTCAAGTATTTTTAGCTCTACTGGTCATAGACCAGAAGAGCTTATGGAATGGTCTTTCATCCATTGGCCGTTGTCTGTCCATTAGCACAAGTTTGTTATTGCTACTCCTCCTAAACTACTTGGAGGATTGCTATGAAACTTTACACACATGTTCATCCCATAGTCTAGTTGGTCCTAGATGAAAATTGTGCTACTCGGACATCCAGTGTGGCCGCAATGGCAGCCATTTTGAAAATTTTGCTATCGCAACTCCTCCTGAACAGATGTTCATATTGACATGGGGTTTTCCCCAGAAGACATCTTATGATGTCCAGTTGGTCTTAAATGAAAATGGTGCCAATCTGACATCCAATATGACTGACACACAGTGGCCATCTTGAAAATCTTATTATCTCTACTCCTCTCCTGAATGGACGGTTGTATCAGGATGAGATTTTCACTAAAAGACTTCTTATAATGTCTAGCTGGTCATAAATGAAAATGGTGATGATCTGATGTACAATATTGCCGCCACATCGCCCATCTTGAAACTCTTGTTATTGTTATCGCTACTCCTCCTGAATGGATGGTCATATCAACATGAGGTTTTCACTAAAAGACTTCTTATGATGTCTAGTTGGTCCTAAATGAAAATAGTTCCGATCTTATGTCAATATGGCCGCCACATAGTGGCCATCTTGAAAATCTTGTTATCACTACTTCTCTTGAACAGAAAGTCATATTGACATGGGGTTTTCACCAAAAGACTTCTTATGATGTCTAGTTGATCCTAAATGAAAATGGTGCTGATCTTATGCCCAATATGGCCACCACAGTGACCATCTTGAAAATCTTGTTATCGCTACTCCTTCAGAATGGAAAGTCATACTGACCTGGTGTTTTCACCAGAAGACTTCTTATGATATCTAGTTAGTTCTAAATGAAAATGGTGCTGATCTGATGCCCAACATATCAGCCATAGTGGCCAGCCTAATAATCTTGTTATCACTACTTGTCTTGATTGAATGGTCATATCAGCATGGGGTTTTCACAATAGAACTTCTTATAATGTTTTGTTGATCCTAAATAAATTTTGGTGCTGATCTGACGTCCAACATGTGCCCATCTTGAAAATCTTGTATTCGCTACTTCTCTTAAATGGAAATTCATTTTGGCATGGGGTTTTCATCAGAAGAGTTCTTATGGTGTCTGTTTGGTCCTAAATGAAAATGACCCTCAATATGGTCACCATGGTGGCAATCTTGAAAATATTGTTGTCTCTACTCCTCTTCAAATGGATGGCTATATCAACATAGGGTTTTCACCAATAGACTTCTTATGATACCTAGTTGGTCTTAAATGAAAATGGCGCCAGTTGTACATCCAATATGGCAGTCGCGACAGCTGTCTTGAAAATCTTGTTGTCACTAGTCCCCCTGAATGGATGGTCATTATGACATGGTTTTTCACCAAATGACTTCTAATGATGTCTACTTTGTCCTAAATGAAAATGGTGCCAATCTGACATCCAGTATGTCCACCACAGCAGCTAATTTGAAAATCTTGTTATCACTGAAGAATATCAGGGATGGTTTTGACACTCAGCAGTTAAAATGAAGAAATGGTCTTTGTAAGATATTTTGGTCAGTAAAAATATCAACTATATATATCAGGCCCCGTATTCATTAAACTTTTTGAGCAATAAACTCAAGCTCAGGCGGAAAACCTTAAAACAGATGTGATACTTCATCAAATTGTTTTTACAGTCTAGTAGAGGGATTCAAGTTAAAAAAAAGTCTAAAAGTTCTGTGATTCTTGCTTTATTCTAATTAAAGTTGTAGACTATCAAGTTTTAGAACTTTAAGCTTGCTCAAAATGTTTTGATAATACAAGTCCAAATTGTTTTATCTGATATACGTGTAGTTAAATGCTTTCCTCTTCAGGGTGAGCAAGGAGGGCGTGGACCAGTAGGACCTCTAGGAGCACCGGGTTTCCAGGTGAGGCTAATTAGAGTTCATTAATGTTAATTATTGTTAATAATTGTCTTAAGAAGTTTCCACTCAAATAAGTTTTGAAGTAGCCTCTAGATAAATAAATTATATACAGTTTTGTCTTAGAATCATTTCAGTCTATATATTGTGTGCAAATATTCACTATGTAGTATGTAATTTAAAATTTACATCTAATGAAAGTTGTCCCTGAGAACCAATGTTTTTGATAAGGTTTACATTTTGGATCAAATGTACATGGAATAACTCTTTAGAAAATTAAAATCTCTCAGTCTGGAGTTCTGTAAATTGCAGTATTATAATATTAGTAAATTTTCAGGAATACAGTTGATTCACCATGTTGGGACATAGTTTTTCAGAGTAGCTGGTGCTGAATACTTTATCATTTCATTTTTGACCAAAAATATTTTCATGAATATAGTTTCCTTGTCCCCTGTGCTAAAATTTTGTGTTTGGAAAAATTTGGTGATATACAAAGTATTTTGTCCTGCCTCACTGGTGCCTAGAAAATATTCCATATTTGGACAAATTATTTGCAAAATTACCGATAAAAATATTTTATAAGTTCAAGATGTACAAGAGCAAATGAACAAGACATTATATATTCCAAGTGCCGAAGTAGAATATTAAAAAAAGTAATTTTTATATTTCTGCTCAGTTGTGGTACAATCTTGATTTATAATTCAAGAAATCAGTCAGTCTTTGCTGTTTTAAAAGTGAATATCTAAATGGATACAGCACTCCCTTATTATAACACCGTCGATGGGAACCATTGAGTAATACCGCCTTTATAGTGAGACTCCCTTATAATGAAATACATTATACATCTAATTTTAGTATTGCATAATAAAATGAGGACCATGACCATACCCAACTTTTAACAATAAATGTGTTATAAAGGAGGGTGTTATAGTGAGGTACATTACACATCTAATTTGAGTATTGCATAATAAAATGAGGACCATGACCATACCCAACTTTGAACAATAAATGTGTTATAAAGTTAGGTGTTACAGTGAAGGAGTCCTGTATTTTAATAACCTGGCTGAAATGTTTACAATTTTATGTTCTATGATAACTACTGTGATATTTATTGACACATTTGTATGATTTTTAGCGATATTTTTTTTACAGGTATGCAAGTTTGCTTTTATTGCTTTGAGTGGGTGTTTTTTTGTGTGAGGGTATATTGGAAGGGTTATTACAGTAGCTGTTTGTGTCTATTAGTGTGTCAGTAATGTGATGAGATGTGCAGATTTTTTAAAACCAGTTATAATTATAGTGGGACTCTTATTCATTTTCTAAATATAAATATGTCATAATTATATATGTCAGAATGAAATATGTCATAATTAAATATGTCAGAATTAAATATGTCAGAATTAAATATGTCATAATCAGAATTAAATATGTCATAATGAAATGTCATAATTAAATATGTCATAATGAAATATGTCATAATATAAATATGTCATAATTACAGGGTCAGAATGAAAACTAGAGTTTATACTCATTGGTCACCCACAATAAATAAAGGATTTATTATGTTTAACCTGAGTAAGAAATAAGATTTTATTGGGTGATTAGGAATGGGTCCTGGACTGATCATTTGGAAAAAAATGTAATCCATTGGGAAAATGTACAATTTGGACGCGTGAATTGCTGAAATTGAGAAGTCTGCATGATTTTGAATAGATTCCATTGAGATTTGGGCCCCTTTATATTGTTATTGGAATCTATTTTTGGCTGCTGAGGATGTATTAAAAAATTTGTGAGAAATTTTACAAAACACCTTCAGATTTATGCAAGATCCTTCTGATAAAATTCATATCTGAAGTTCATAAAAATAAGAGTAATCCATTTTCTTTTAACCAAAAGAAATTATTTCTTTAGGAAGAAATTAGTCTCTTGTCCTTTTTCTCTTCAACATTCCATATTTCAAGTGAACAGTAAAAGAAATGGCATTGTAACAGGTTGCATACAATGTATATTTTTCTAATTAAAATGTAGGGTCAACCAGGCCTGATGGGACCCCCAGGTGAAGGTGGCGTGCCAGGTGAAGCCGGTCCTCCAGGCCTCCCAGGAGAATCTGGAAGACCTGGTGGCACTGTAAGTAGCAAAATAGGGGTCATTTATGACCCTTTACATAGTATTTTATTCTTATTAGCTACCTACAATCTGGAAAGAGGGCTTAGAGGTCTAACTTTGTTCATACATGTACTTTATTTCTATGTTCTTGGTTAAGTTCAGGTGTTTTGCTCATGACCACATAGGTCATTTGCACCCAGTATACATTCTGTTATACCTGGAATCATTTAGCATGTTGAGGGATGCATCTTGATGAGTACTACAACCTTATCACAGAAGTAAGTCACTATGACCCATATTTCATGTATTTCTGGCTTTGTTAAAAATTTTGTGTTTCATCAAAGTAGATGAAGGTCTCTGTGACATACATTTTGCATTTTACTGGCTTTAGGTTAATCTCATGACCACATAGTTGTTTTTACCCTGTATACATACTGTTAAACCTAGACTTTTGAAGCTCGTTTAGGGATGCAGAAGCAGGTCATTATGACTCAAATTTTATGCTTCAGTGACTTGTGTTAAATGTTGTGTTGATGTTCATTTCACAAGCACTGTTCATACTAGAATCATGAAGTTGATGGTGATATGCATCTCTGTAGGTACCTCATCTTTTTAACATTGTGACCTGTATTTTAACTTTTACTGGCTTTGGTTAAATCTTATGTTCAGCTCTTGACCACATTAGTTTTTGGCATGCTATATGCATGCTATCCAACATAGAATCATGGAATTTGGTGAGGGTATGAATCTTGAAAAGTACTCCACCCTTATTTTGAACAAATATTGTATGTTTTACTAACATATGTTATGTATTTGTGTTTATCTCATGACGACTTAGATTCTTCCAAGCTATATACACCCTAACCTGCACAAATTGCCCTCTCTGACCAATGCATTTGGAAGTAGGATTAAATATGTTTATTCAGTAGAAACTCGAGATATTAATGACTATATACTGTATATTGTGATAGGTTATAATCAACAAATTAATTGTGTATTGTATGTGTGAATGAGTATGAGAATTAGATGAGTGGACTGCATGCATTATATGTGAAGTTTCAGCTGTAGTGGCTAATTAAGGTAATTACTGATGCATGAACTATGCTTCTAATAGTGGTCATACTGATTGTCACTTTTACCCTGTAAAATCTGACTTATATGATTTGAAAATGATAATACAGTCAAATCTGTCCTAATGGTCACCTTTACTCAGTGGTCGCCTGTTCACAGCGGTCATTCTAATTTTCTCCCGGCAAATTTCCTATATAAATGTCCTGTATGTAACAGTCACCTGCCTTCCACGGTCAGCAGCCAGGTGTTTCCTAACCAAACAATGGTTTCTTCCTGCCTTGAGCGGTCACTAGTGCATATCTACATTGACTATTCAGTCAATGCAAACTGAATTTTCGCTTCATTAGGAAGGTATTGTTTAGATAAAGGAATATCATGTGAATCGATGTGCAAACATTTCTTATCTCTCTGTACTCATAACTCCAGTCACATTGACAGTGTAAAAAAGTGTCAACATGTCAAATTCGAAAGCAGTTTTTATCATTAGGGTAGAAGGTCAAAGCAATTTGTTTTGCTGGATGGTGGGAAAAGTAGTTGTGTTATCGCAGCAGAAATGGAAGTCACCTTTTGTGCCACTGTGACAGGTATAGTTAGATATCTTCATCTATTTGCCAGTGAATTCAAGCTATCTCTGAAGAAAAAGTTTGTCTATGAGAAGATTTGTGAGTTACATCCCTTTTTCATATGGTCATGGGGTCATTCAATTTTTAAAACATATCTGTAAAGGCAGGTAAGGTTTAGGTTCAATAGTCACAACGAACAGCCATGTATGGCTTTGTTTGATTTTCTGTTCATCACAGGCTTCTCACATAAGCTGACTGTCTTTTTGATTTTTGATTTTGGTGAGTTGAGTAACCGACTGATCCAGATATTGTTTTTATAGCGTGAACAAACTAAGATCGGTGTATATTTTTAAGTCAGTGATGATTTCATTTATAAGATGGATTCAAGTGAGCAGGATACAGTAATCTTGTGTGGAACATACATTTTGGAGAGAACAACATATACTCATAATTATGATTTTGTTGTACAATGCACATAAAACAATCTTGATAATAATTAATAATAATAATAATGATAACGATACTAACTACATGGTATTCGTTCAAAAACCAATTTTTAAAGGTGAACCTGTGTACAGCGGTCACTTGTGTGTAATGGCCAGTTTTGCCTTTTCCTATGAGTGGCCCCTTGTGATGGGTTTGACTGTAGCTTCTATATATGCACTTACTTAGCACAGAAAGGTGAAGTCATATGTAGTAACCAACAGAATGGCATTCGGTTAAGGCCCCTTGCAGAACCCTTGTTGTTTCTTATAATTAATTGTATGCCTGAAAAAAATAATTTATAAAAAGTGTACACAAAGTTACAGACAATATATATATATTTTGAGCCCTGCAGTTCCATGGATAAATGCCTTGATAAAGATGGCATTGGTTATTGAAATATTAACAAGATAAACTAGACAATAATAATAATAATAATTTCATTTTCCAGGGAGAGAGAGGTTTTCCTGGAGTACAAGGCCCACCTGGTGTAGAGGGTGAGCCAGGATTCCCAGGTCCCCCAGGACCTACTGGCAGGGATGGAGATAGAGTAAGTGGACCTCATTTTCCATTACAGTATTTTTTCCATGATAAGTCCAGGTGACCCTCCTTGTACATTTTTTTAAATTAGTGGCGGAGAACTTATCATTGGAACAAGCTTTGTTAAATAAAACTCTACACATTTTGTAAAAGTATAGGATGGGTTTATCATCAAACATAGGCTTATTATGGGATATATAATAGCAATTTCATAAATTCTTTTATTTTTATGTGCTTGCCATAAGGAAGAGTGCATCACATTATGGTGTCTATCTGTCCATCTGCCCATCCATCCATCTGTCCATATGTCTGTCTGTTCCCTATTTTGTTTCTACACAATAACTCAAGTTCTTCACCATCTACTATTACCAGACTTTGTAAGTAGCTCACATTTGGGGAAAGGAAGAAACCTATTGATTTCAGGTTTAAAAGGTCAAATGTCAAGGTGACAGGGAATGAAAGAAGTGAAACTGTTTCCACACAATAACTTGACTTATATGCTAGATACTGTGACCAAACTTTGTAAATGATTTGCATTTGAGATATGAAATATACCTATTGATTTGGGGGTAAAATGTTCAAAGGTTAAAGATTACAGTGACTGTAAGAAAAAAATGGTTTCTGCACAATATCATGAGTTCATTATCACCTACTTTGATCAAACTTTGTGGATGGTTTGCATTTGAGTCAAGGCAGCCACCTATTAATTTTGGGGTGAAAAGGTCAAGGTTATAATTACTGAAAGAAGTGAAAACAATTACCACAAAACTAATTAGTTCTGTACACAAAGACCATGACTAAGCTTTGTAGATGGTTTGCATTTGAGACAAGGAAGACATCTATTGATTTTGGGGTTAAAAAGTCAAAGGTCAAGGTTAGGGGACTCCAAGAAAGAAAATAACTCAAGTCCTATTTTCCACAAAATAACTTAAGTTCTATACCACAAACAATACCAGACTTTTTGGATGGCTTGCATTTGAGGCAAGAAAGGCACCTATTTATTTTAGGGTAAATAGGTCAAAAGTCAAGGTCACCAGGACTGAAAGAAGAAAAAATGTTTTCCACTATACAAGAGTTCTGTGTCCTTTACTTTGACCAAATTTTACACTGCAATTGACATAATCTTCACCATCCTTCCAGAGGATCATATGCTCATTTGCACTCTTGAGGACTGTTACATACCCCAAAGTGGATGATTGTACTGGTGAAACAGAATGCAGAACAAATGCAAATGAAATGCAGAATGATTGCAAATAAAATGAAAGCATTTTGAAGAAAATGGAGAGCAGAAATGCAAAATGCAGAATGTAGAACAATGGATGAAAAATGAAAATGGGACAAAGCACAAATGCATTTTAGGAATGGATTTGAAAATCGATTACTTTCAGACTACTGCTAAATTTACATGGTAGAAAGCCTTTCACATGATAATCCAGTATCAGATTCTTTGCACTGACAATTTTTCACTACTTACAAGCTGTAACATTACAACCACAATTGAGGTGATGATATAATCTCTGGCGGTTGTATCTGTACAGTTTTTATTTAGATAAAATGAAATAAATAATAAATACAATTTGCTGACAAATACTCTATAATTATAAAATGAAATAAATAATAAATACAATTTGCTGACAAATACTATACAATTATATTGTACATTTATTGCAGTTGCAGTTATATTTTTTTATTTATTTTAAATTCAGTTCTGTGTTTTGTATTTTACATATTTGCTAGTTTATTGAAGCACTCTTTTAATAAGACAAAATATGAAAGCAATAGTTCTCCCCCTTTAACATTCTGAAAAATGGAAAACCCAACTTCAGTAAATAGATTTTCATTTCGTTTCAAACAATTGAAAATGAAAGAAATTGATGAATGGAAGCGTTACAATCAGAATGTATTTCTGATACCATAAAGTAAAAATGATATGATGCTAGCTGAAATGCAAACAGAACAGAAACAAAATTAATTTCAAATGTGTTTCAAATGAAAATGAAGTGCAAATTACATGCACACAAAATGCAGATTTGGTCAAATTACCCATTTCATGTTCTACTACTTCCTCAAAAATCAGTTTGGATTGCTTTCTAAGGTGTTCACATTCTTTTCCCATTCACATTTTTTTTGTAGGCTACACACACAAATTCCACAATAGACTATAGAACATTTCTTCCTCCTCTGCTGTTTTCTTTCCACAGGTTCACTTTTATGCTTATACTTCTCCAAATCCTACTTCTATATTAAATATTAAATATTAAATATTGTAACTTTATTTGAAGAGTACTATGCATTATGGTTGCCAAGTTGTTGTTTTAGATACTGATGCCAAAAGCTGAAGGTTCTAAGATAAGATAAGAATTCTTTATTTCAGACTGCATGGTCCATACATCTAAATTAAAATATAAAATATAGAAGTATTTTAAGCATAAAAGTTCATAGGTGTCTTATGTACAAATATACAGACCCATCTACAACTACAGAATGTGTCTGTCATTGTTAAAAACAAAATTATGTAAGACATTTAAAGAGTAATTTGTTCCATCTATCAATAATCTGAGAATTTAAACAAATATCTAAAACTACAACTTGGCAACTATATAGCACAGTGCCTTTCAAAGAAGGTTTTACTAATGTTACCAGGCGATACATTTTTCTCCCCCATTATATTTAGCATACTCAATCTCTATGCACAAAAAGTGCAGACCCTTAATTTGCAGTCTCATTGAGTGCCATTAAGTCAGGCCTGACCCAGTATTCTCAAAACCTTTTGAGCAAGAAACTTGAGCAAACTGAAGCTCAAAGTATAGAAATTTTTGACAGACTTTAAATAGAATATAGCTAGAATCAAAGAACTTTCAGATTCTTCCTAACAATGGTCCCTCTATTAGACTGCCTAACTTTGATGATGTAGGTGCACCCAGGTTTGAGAATATGGTGCCTGGAGATCTTCAAACTCAAACTCAAGCTTAGAGTTGTATAATCTACAGGCCTGGTTCTATGTTGTTTTATAATCTCCAGGCCTGGTTCTATGTTGTTTTATAATTTCCAGGCCTGGTTCTATGTTGTTTTATAATCTCCAGGCCTGGTTCTATGTGGTTTTATAATCTCCATGCCTGGTTCTATGTTGTTTTATAATCTACAGGCCTGGTTCTATGTTTTATAATCTCCAGGCCTGGTTCTATGTGGTTTTATAATCTCCAGGCCTGGTTCTATGTGGTTTTATAATCTCCAGGCCTGGTTCTATGTTGTTTTATAATCTCCAGGCCTGGTTCTATGTTGTTTGCTTGATATCATCAGTAGAATGATAAACATAGATTTAATCTACCATTATGTGACAATAGATCTGAATTTTTTCTGTTTGATAGACATTATAAAGGAGCAGATTTGTTATTTTATCCTTACAGGGAGCCCCTGGTGAAGCTGGAGGACGTGGAGAAACTGGACCAGCTGGCCCACTTGTAAGTCACATATGTATTTACAGGGATTTTCTTAGGTAAAACTTTCCCTCGTTATAATGTGCTTTGTTATAACGTTATTCTTAATATAACGTTGTATCACTATGGATCCCATGACCAAAATGAAACCATTGTATTTTAATTGGTCTGTCAAATGTATGGGTTGAAAGAAACAAATATCATATAAAGTCTAATTGAATCTATCCAGTCTCCATTCAGACATCTGATTTAGACACATATAAAGTCTAATTGAATCTATCCAGTCTCCATTCAGAGACCTGATTTAGACACATATAAAGTCTAATTGAATCTATCCAGTCTCCATTCAGACACCTGATTTAGACACATATAAAGTCTAATTGAATCTATCCAGTCTCCATTCAGACACCTGATTTAGACACATATAAAGTCTAATTGAATCTATCCAGTCTCCATTCAGACACCTGATTTAGACACATATAAAGTCTAATTAATTCTATCCAGTCTCCATTCAGACACCTGATTTAGACACTTATAAAGTCTAATTGAATCTATCCAGTCTCCATTCAGACACCTGATTTAGACACATATAAAGTCTAATTGACTCTATTGAGTCTTTGTTCAGACAGCTGCTTTAAATCCCTATCTAAACCAAACTCGTCTGTTGCTATGCAAGACAGAAAATGAAGTGTGGTCCCATTAATCCAACAAAACAGATTATATAACAGGATATGAAGTGTGGTCCCTTTAATCGAACACAATGGATTCTCTGACAGGAAATGAAGTATGGTCCCTTTAATCCAACACAGCAGATTATCAAAGCATATATAAATGGCCACCAATTTTGAGGGTTTGGCTTGGTGTTTTATGGCATAGCAACACAAATAGGTTATTTAGTGCTGAGGTAATTGGAGTAAGGTGCCTTGCCCTAGACACAGCACAATAGTCAACCTGGGCTGATCTAATAGATGTTCAGATAAAATTATAGACAAAACAACCAATGAGAGCATTTCTTTAAAACAGCATCCACAAGTTCATCTGTTCACTTGTTGGCATTCTATCCTAGTATATTTAACCTCAGTTACAAACTTCCAGAACCATCCATTCTTGTAGTTATGAGTGGTGATTTGTACTATCCAGCCCCAGTTACAAGCTTCCAGAAATGATCCATCCTTGTAGTTATGAGTGGTGATTTGTACTATCTAGCCCAGTTACAAGCTTCCAGAAACAATCCATCCTTGTAGTTATGAGTGCTGATTTGTACTATCTAACCCCAGTTACAAGCTTCCAGAACCTTCCATCGCCCCAGTTACAAGCTTCCAGAACCATCCGTCATCCAGTTACAAGCTTCCATCCCATCTAACATCTGTCCTTGTAGTTATCCATCCCATCTAACATCTGTCCTTGTAGTTATCCATCCCATCTAACATCTGTCCTTGTAGCTATTGGCATTCAAATCATAAAAATCTTTTCATTACACAATTTTAACAAGTATACAATTTTAGTACTTATATTTAATTTTCTGATTTACTGTATTGGATTTGTGCAGGAGAACCTCTTTTATCCAAACTCCTTGGAGGAAATGATACTAATTCCAATCCATAATTTTACTATTGCATCATTACAGGCATTTAGCTATTCAGAAATTGCTATTTGCCTCATTTAAAGAGGTGATTAATTAAATTTTTGTGCGCACACCTTGACAGCATCCATGTGTGCGCCCATTATGTCCATCCATATGTCCGACAAAAAGGGAGTATTTGGTTATCCCTTGATGCGTTTGACTTTGATGGTGACTAAAATCCTTCCACACTGAAATTTTTAGTTCATGACTAAATATATATTGCAAATATAAAGTTAACATTTATTTTCCAAGATTAATTTTGAGAAATTCTGTACTTTTGGGAAACATATCTGGAGAAAGATATACTAGAAAAACGAGGTTCAAGTTTACCAACTATGAAATGGTTTCTTTTGTTTTATTAAAAGAACAAGTTCAACTAACAGTTTCACGTTTAGTCTTGGATGTCTTTATTTGGATAAGAAATCCTTGAAATAAACATTTTATCCATTGATTAATTCCATGCTATTATCTTCTACTAATAGTCTAAGCAGGAGATCTGTTATGCATTATGAACATCACATAGAGAAGCACATTTGCCACATGCAGTTGTCAAGGAGACAATATTGTCAATGAATCCCACAAGCTGTATGCATGAATGAACAGTGCAAAATATTTAAGTGATATATGTTTATCTGACAGACTTGGGTTAATGCAATGAATTTTGATGAATTTGAATATAAGTGATTTCATTGGAATAAAAATGAAAAAAAAACTACTTTTAATCTACATATTTATGCACAACAAAAATACAGATGTATACAAGGAAAGGTTTAATATATGCATTGTAAGAAAGTAAAGGTTACATGAGCATATGCATTCTCTCTCTCTCGATTCAACAATTCAACTACATCAAAATGTATAACTACAATAACATAAAAACTTGAACAAATAAAATATTTGGCTCTCTCTGTGGGGGCTACTCATGGGCTAGAATTTGAATGAAACACTATACAAGACTATGATGATTCCCAATCGGTGCTAGGCTGATCCCAGCATTAAAGTGTATTCTGGGCTGATCCCAGCATAAGTAGACTGTGCTAGGCTGATCCCAGCTCAAGTAACATCTGTGCTAGGCTGATCCCTGCATTTGAGTGTATTCTGGTCTGATCCCAGATTAAGTAGGCTATGTGCTAGTCATTCAGGTGTATTCTGGGCTGATCCCAGCTCAAGTAGAATCGGTGCTAGGCTGATCCCAGCATTAAAGTGTATTTTGGGCTGATCCCAGCATAAGTAGACTGCTAGGCTGATCCCAGCTCAAGTAAAATTTGTGCTAGGTTGATGCCAGCATTCGAGTGTATTCTGGGCTGATCCCAGATTAAGTAGGCTATGTGCTTGGCTGATCCCAGCATAGTAGTGCATTCTGGGCTGATCCCATCTTAAGTAAATCTATGCTAGGCTGATCCCCACATAGAAGTGTATTCTGAATCTACATATTTGTCAATCTGTCTGACTGACTGTGTGTCCATCTATCTGTCTAGATATATGTCTATCTGCCTGGTTGTTTGTCTGTTATATGTCCCTGTTATAATCCCCTTTTTTCTCCCTTAGGGCCCACTAGGACCAAGGGGACCAAGAGGAGTATCAGGACCCAAGGGAGAACCTGTAAGTGATACCATATTTGCTGGTGTATCATACATACCATTAGATAGGGCATTGATAAATTAGGGTTTATGTAGTTTTTTGTGTCTACTTATAATTCCAAGTAAACATCATAAATCCAAATCTATTATTCATTATGTAATGACAAATTTTGATCTACACTGTTTGCAATTTATGCCATATGCATGAGAAAATAAGGCGTACAAAATTTTTCATTGTTAAAACTTTTAGAGTATACATACCCATTGTCAAGCCATAGTGTAAGCTTGATATTTTAATTTATCAGGGATGAGACTCATCAGATTTTTGGCAAAGTTTAGATTTTTTATGACTTTTTAAATTGTTATATCTGTTCAAAAATAATGTTTTTGCTGTTGGATGGGGAATGGGGTTAGGTAATTTTCGGATTTTTTGTGTGAAGGTCATTCTCATCGCTCATTTATATGCTACATAAAAGGTAACACTTAAAGTAGTATTTATAAAAGAAATTCTTGAAATTATCCTGTCACATTGAATGGTAAACATATTTTCCGTGAGCAGTAATTAAAAAAATCGTTTGTTATATGGAAGATGTTACCCAAGTGTTCATTACGGCCCAGCTTGATGAAGTTGGTAGAGCCCTATTGTAATCAAGTTGTCCATCTGTCTGTCCGTCAGCAATTTGATTTCTGCATGATAACTTTACCAAATTTGGTATACAGCTTTATATTGAAAAGACCTCGAAAGAGTTTGATTTCCAGTCTTCTTTGCATTATTTAGAAGAGTTATGGCCCCTGATTGCCTATCCCCCTATTTTTCATTTCCACAGCATAACTTTACCAAAGATTTACCAAGAATTGTTGGATTTCAACCAGACTTGGCATGCAGCTTTATACTGATGAAACTTTGAATGAGTTTCATTCCCAGCATTCCACAACATCAGAAGTTATGCCCCTTGATTGTCCATCTTCCTGACTTAATTTCAGCAGCATAGCTTGACCAAAGAATGTTGGATTTCAGCCAGATATGGCATGCAGTTTAATATTGATGAGACCTTGAATGAGTTTTATTTCCAGCATTCCATATTTTCATGTAGAAGAGTTCCTTCTGACTTTGGTTTCTGCAGCATTACTTGACCAAGGATTGTTTTATTTTAATCCAATTTGACATGCAGCTTTATACTGCTGAGATCTTGCATGGGTTTCATTTCCAGTGTTCTGTATCAGAGTTATGGCTCATGATTGCCTGTCCTCCTGACTTTGGTTTCTGCAGCATAACTTTGCTAAGGATTGTTGGATTTCAACCAGATTTATCATGCACCTTTATATTGATGAGACCTTAATTAAATGAGTTGGATTTTCAGTATTCCACATCATCATTTAAAGGAGTTATGTCCCCTGATTGTCCATTGTCCTAACTTTGTTTTTCAACACAAGTTCCTCTGTATAAGGACCTGCCGAGTGAATTCTAGATAGCGGGCCATTTGTGATGCACCCATTTCTAATAGCGCTAGTGTGATATGAAATTTATTAAACAAGATTAATAATCTTATATGACATGAACTGCTTGCAGGGAGTGTCATATTAGTCCTAATGCAGTAGATATTGAAAAGTACTTTCCTTAGTCATGCAGTAAACAGAAAATTTACTTTATATCACAAAAGTTTAGTACGCAGAAGTTTTCGCTTTAGTAAGAAGAGTCAACTCATGAAAACTTTTTCACCATAAAGATCGTGCTATAAGATAGAAGAAAATATATGTAAGTTCTTCAATGATTTATTTATTTATGAAAATTTGATGTTGTCAACTTAAATAGCAAAAGGTGAGTGATTAGAAAATATTACAGTTTTACAGTAACATTTTCTGTATGATGACACATTATCTAGTGGTACTTAAATAAAATATGTGTATATTTCAACAATTATATTTTAGAATTTGTTTATTTCATTGTCACAGTTAGTAGATATATTTTCAAATCACTCCACCTAGAATAATTTTTACTCTTTTCTCAAAAATCAAGTTTTAGTTAGATCTGTCTTCATGCTTGTAATGTATGGTTATATTTCATTGTTCATACAGTATTCTTTTGACTTGAATGCCATAAATCCCCCATGGAAAGCACATGATTAAATCAAAAGCCTTTCCTCCATATTTACAAATTTTTGAAAAATTTTAGTTTGAGAAAGTCTTTTTTGTTGGCAATCTCACCTACAATTTTATTCAAAACAAATGTAAAAAGCAGGTCCATGGGTTTATCATAGGAGTAACACTGTAAGCTGGTACACTGTCTTTTTATGTATGTCTCCTGTAATAATTTTAATTAATTTGAATATGAACTGAGGGACAGTTCATAAATTAAGATTTCTGCTTTCAAATAGGGAGAGTCTGGAACTGCAGGAACAGATGGACGGCCAGGACGGCCCGGTTTACAAGGTCCCACAGGAGCACCTGGTTTGCCAGGCGGTGAGGGCCCAAGGGGGATAAAGGGTGGAAAGGGAGACCTAGGTTTCCCTGGAGAACCAGGATACCCTGGAAGCCCTGGAGGAAGAGGTGCTCAAGGACCAACAGGAGAAGTGGGACCACCAGGGTTAATGGTAAGTTCCCAGCTTCAGGTCTCACACCACAATTACATCTTGTTCTTTCTAATTTCAGACCTGAAAATTTCATTTCTGACTCGCAGGTACAGGACCAGTAGGACCCAACGCTGCTCAGGTCTGCATAAGCCAAGCATTGGTCCAACAGCTAAGTTAAACTGGTACCAGTCTGCTGCATTCACTCACTTGCTATACAAACAACTGGTAAGGGCTAGCTTGAGTGGTCAACATTCTCCCCACGAGACTTGGCGAATGGTCATGCAAGAGTTCAGTTTGAAAGAAAACAAAGGAAAATGGCACCTAGTTTACATGTTGTGACTGAGATAGCTTTTAAACCATGTCAGCACTACAATGATGGTGTTTTGTGTAAAATGGTGGATACACCTTCACAAACTTATAGACATATAAGGGACCGACCGTTTATTTTCTGAGTGGAGAATGGGCCAGGGATTTTTTGAGAAAAAAAATTCCAGATCTTAAATAGCTTGAAATAAATATTCTTGCTCTGATTTATAGCAAAAAACCCTATTATATCCGTTATATTAGTTGAAAAAAAATTATTTATCTTGCTGTAAAAGAAACAATAATATCCCAGCTCGTAAAACAAATCCCAGGCCCCCTCCAGAAAATTAAATGGTCCCTAAATTCATCTGCAGAACAAAATAAAAATATCTCATATTTATTGCACAAATACTGTGAAATCCATATTTTAATTTCAGAAAAGCTTTCAGTACTCTGGTACAGTTCTGTTGAATAAGTTTCTGTTGCATGTCAAATCTGCATAAAATATTACAGTATTTAAGAAGAGATATCGCTAGCATGTACATGCTACTAATAGATCTGAATAGAATTTAGTATTTAAAATACTTACGACATCTTAAATTAAATAGTAATTTCTATCAATGATGTACATTGTTATTCTTTCTTCTTGAGAGGGCCTCGAGGGAGAGTAGTCTTTGACTAAATGAATCACCCTCTATAAATAAATTATTATTAATATATTATTATTATGATGAAGGGTGTAATATGTACAAACTAATCTGAAGCACCTGATTGGCTGAGATAGCCACCAATGTAAGCCTTCCTTGCATTAGCTGAGATAGCCACCAATGTAAGCCTTCCTTGCATTATCTCTTACCAGTTTTTGTGTAGCAAGTGAGTGACTGCAGCAGACAGCCGGGGAACAGTTTAACAACTAAGTTTGACATGTGACATTCAGTAAACCCATACAGTGGATGCTTGGTTTTAGCTGAGGTTGAGGAAAAACAAATGTTTGATTGGCAAAGATCAAGCTTGGACTGGTGCATATTGCATGCTAAATTTGTTGATTCCCATAATGTGTTAAATACCAGTCTCTCATTATCGTACAGTCTACTTCCACTTGCATCAGTGCACTTTTATTACTCTTTTTAGGTGTTGTGAGGATTAAACAGCACATTTAATTAATTTATTAGAATAACTTAGAAATATTAAAGGTCCAGTGGGCCAGTGCTGGTAATATATGACAGATCCATGGCCCAGAAAAGATCAGTCCCTGACCTTGGACCACCATAATTTGTATACCTTTCTCGAATTATAAGTGTTGGTGGCAAGCTTACTAAGTTTTTTTTTTTAATTTGGTGAGCTTATAATAGATAAGGCCTTCACAAGTAGGTAGCTTTTGAGGAAATTATATACCCATTGTCAGCATACCTACGCAAATAGTCCATTTAGAAGCAACACTCACACAATCACAAATGGCCTGTTTATAAGCAACACTGACACAACCACGCAAATGGCCCATTTAGAAGCAACACTCACACAATCATGCAAATGGCCCGTTTAGAAGCAACACTCACACAATCATGCAAATGGCCCGTTTAGAAGCAACACTCACACAATCATGCCAATGGTCCATTTAGAAGCAACACTCACACCTGAAGAAAGCTGCAACTGAAATGAACCTTCTTACTAGTTAGCTTGTGTATTTTCTAGACATGCTGTCCCCAGCAAGCACAACACCTCAGATGTCCAAAACCAGTACGTCAGTGTAGACTCTCTGTTATAGTTACATCATGTCACTTCACTTTGACAACAAATCAGGCATTACAAACACCAAAACTCTAGCATAGCATACATCTACCTAAATTGCATTTATGAAAAAAAGCCACTTCAAACTTTATGAGTGTTGGTATGAGAATTAACATTTATGGCCGAACAAGAATGTTGGCCATAACATTTTGTTTGAGAAGTGCATATTAAATTGGGCGTCATAATTCCATGCATGGATTTTATGCTTGTAGGGCCCATCAGGACCAGATGGCTCAAAAGGACAGCAAGGGCTTGCTGGACCCAAAGGGGGGGCTGGTGAAGTTGGATTGCCAGGAATTCCCGGTCTCCCAGGAAAACAGGTAAAACTTTAATTTGTTGTTATGCCCCCATTATGATAGAAAAAGGGGGCATATTGTTTTGCTGCTGTCCATCCAGAAGTCTGTATGTCTGTCCCAAATATGTTTTAGTGCAATAGCACAAAAACTGTTTAACTTAGATCCATGAAATTTCCCACTCTATATCATGGTCATAAGTAGATGACATAATTAGATTTTCAGTCCATTTAAATTTTGTACACATTTTTAAAATTTTGGGACTTTGTAAGGCAATCTTGTTAGGATGATTCAGCAAAACCCAATTGAGGTGGAAAAAATTATATTTGGTAGGCATGTTTGTATTCATATATAGATGACTGATGAGAGTTTCAGGCCATTATAGAAATTTATCAGTTTTTTCACATTTTTTAAACGTTTTGGCCAAAAATCTTGTTGGAATGATTAAGCAAAACCCACTTCAGGCAGACAATGAAATTTGAAGGGCATATTTAATTTTTTATGTAGATGGTCTCATTAGATTTTCAGACCATTACAAATTTTTTAAAAATTTTTATGCATTCTTGAACTTTTTGGAGATTGACATTTTTTAAATACAGAAAACAATGTTAACATGATTAAGCAAACCCACTTGAGATAGACAAATGTAATTTGGTACACATTTATGTTTGCATATGTAGATGACCTAATTCAATTTGTAGGCCATTATAGCAATTTTTCACATTTTTCGAATTTTTTTATTTTTGGGACTTGGACATATTTGGCAGTCAGAACGATCGGCTAACAACATTACAGCAGGGGGGTATACATGTTTTACAAAAACAATTTCTAGTTATTCTTGTATTGCTGTTTTTGCTCAGGTATAACACACACTCAACTGATGTATAGCACACTCATGTATAACACACTCAACTGTTGTATAACACACTAATGTATAAAACACGTATAACACACTCATGTATATAATTTTGTATAACAGACACTCAACTGATGTATAACACACATGTATAACACGTGTGACATCTATAACACTCCAAAGGTGTATAACATGTTAATGTATAACACTCCACTGATGTATATCACACACTCGTGTAATATTGCACATGTATAATACATTCAGCTGATGTATAACACAAAAGTATAACACTCAACTAATGTCAGGGTCTATTCTAAAACTTAAAATGTGGCCGGATATTCCCCCCTCCATTTGAATCATGGGGGATCTTCTGAATAAAGGAGGGATATGAATCTATGGAGGTAGAGCTTGGAAATATAATGTGCAATATTTGTGCATTCAGTTCATATTTTGGTGCCGTTTATAAATAAGTGTGAATCCTGTAATTGCGTATCCTAGAATAGTCCCTTCTAATGTATGACACACACACATGTATAACACACACTCAAATGATGTATAACACACACTCGGCACACACTCAACTGATTTATAACACACCTGTGTATAACACTCATGTAGAACACACTCAACTGATGTGTGATACATCCTCAGCTGATTATAACATAAAACTCAACACACTCGACTGATGTATAACACGTGTATAAAACTCATGTAACACATCCTCAGCTAATTATAACATGTATAACACTCAATTGATGTATAGCAAACTCAGCTGATTATAACACGCTCATATATAATGTACACAACTGATATATTACACATTCATATGTAGCATACACTCGTGCATAACACACTTATGTATAGCACATACTCAGCTGATGTATAACACATGTATAACACTCAGCTGATGTATAGCATGAATGTGTATAGCACTCAACTGATGCATAATACGTATAACACTCTCCACTCATTTATAACACATGACTCATGTATAATACACTTTACTCGTGTATAACACACTTATGCATAACACACTCAACTGATGTATAACTCACTCAACTGATGTATAACACACTCATGTATAACACACTTAACTCGTGTATAACACATACCTGCCAACCTCCCAGACAGTGTTGTGGGGGCTTTGAGACTCAAAAAGTGTGTTTTGAGATCCCAAGGGGGGGGGGGGGGGGGGGTATTGCACACAATGCAAAAAAGCGATGTAGATATATTGAGAATAAGTTATCTACTCATATAAGTCAGAAAATGACTGGAAATTCAAATTTGAATTAAAGAAAATAAAGTATGTTCTCTTTGAAGCATTTAATACACTTCAAACAAAATATTTTAGTAAACTTAGCATTGTCAAATATCACCACCACATACACATATGTGTACACACTCACATACATACAAACCATCGGACATTAAATAAAAAAATACAAAGCTTCTGTCTTTAAAATTCATTGAACAGTGGAATACAGTCTTAACTAGATACAGTCTTTGCTGCTCTCAATAGTTCAGTGGGGGTTTGAAGACGATGTAAGTGTTATTATAGTTCATCGTCACTGACTCCAGGATGGTACTTTTGTTGCAACTTCTCGAAGATCTAGTTTTAGACTGATCTTTCTACTGTGAGAGAGTGTCAAACCTGCAGTGGCCAGAGAAAGTTATAATGTTTAAACATGTTTGTTACTTTTGGGAATGAGCTCAGCATTAATGCATTGTCTCGATGCAGGGTGGTATTGCTATATAACCGATATCATACACTCCAGAATTACTAAGGGACTGACCATTTAATTTTTGTGGTGGGGGCCTGTGATTTTCTTTTGAGCCGGGATACTTTTTCTTTAACTTTTCAACAAATGTAATGGATATAATAGGTTCTTTTTTTCCATAAATCTGAGCAAGAATATTTTTTCCAAGCCATTTGAGGGTCGGAATTTTTTTTCTCCCAAAAATCCCAAGCCCCCCCCCCCCCATTAAATGGTAATTCCCTAAATGCTGATGTGGTGTTTGCAGTATGGGCAAAGAATAAAATGCTCCCCTTGCTGCTGCACATCACAAAGTCAAACTCTGTCGACCCGGAGTTCTAGAATTTTAGTTTTGCTGGGCTATGATCACTTCACTGATGGCTCATCCTTTCCTGAATCACAACTGGGTTTTGACATTTTGTCTTCAAAAATTAATCATACTTCCACACAATTCCAGTTACCAAAATAATCATGTTTTTATAGTTTAAAAGAATATGGAGTACAATCCAACTTGAAAGAAACATTGCCTCTGATCATGAACTAGCCAATAATCTTTAATAAAGATAGTTTAAACATTATCATTCATGGCAACAAAGTAATAACTGTTGTTTCTTCAACATGCATATCATGGATTTACCTAACTTCAAACGAACTGGTTGTTCCACTTTGTGTACTTTACCTATTAAGCAAATTATCCTAATCAGGGCAAAGGCTTAAGACCAAGGCATGCAAATGTTTTTATGGGTGCTTCATACATTTTGGAAACCTTTGGACTTGAGTCCCACAACCGGATTCAATTTTAGTTACCTTGACACCACTGTCAAGGTCACTTTAAGACTTTGTTGACATTCATATTAAGCTTTTACATGAAGGTCTATTTTTTTGACACGATTGCATTGCAATGTTAAAACTTGATTTATCAATTTATTTTAAGCAAATTTGTCTTAATTGTCAAATTGTTTCCATTATTTTGACCTATAATGTATGTTTTTCCTGTAGGGTGGTCAAGGAATGCAGGGAAGGAAGGGAGGACGTGGAGATGTTGGGGTTCAGGGACTTCCAGGAGCCCCAGGTTCACTGGGTCTTCCTGGTCCCCAGGGACAGGCTGGTACATCAGGAGAAATGGGACAGGCAGGACCTGCAGGAGGGCCTGGTATCAGGGTAAGGAAAATCAGATATTAATGAACGTACAAGAAGACAGTGACATCTTTTAAAAGCCACCTCTTTACAATTTATGCGTTAAAGCTTTAAAATAATACTCTCTGCTTTATTCACCGTGAATCTTAAATCTGAAGTATCATTCAGCTGCAGATAACATAATCGAGAAGGGTACCATAATTTACATAATTTTTCCTGCCTTATGATCTTTTTCGTCCACATTGTAATAATGAAAATGAAAATTACTGAAAATTATAGTAATTATTTTACAGCTCTATTATACATTTTTTAGCTCAACTGGTCATGACCAGAAGAGCTTATGGGATGGTCTGTCATCAGTCGTCCATCTGTTTATTAGCACAAGTTTGTTATCGCTGCTACTCCTTAACTACTTGGAGTATTACCATGAAACTTTACACACACATTCATTCCATGGTCTAGTTGGTCCTAATTGAAAATGGTGCTGCTTAGACATTCAATATAGCCTACACAGCAGCCATCTTGAAAATCTTTTAATTGCTACTCCTCCAGAATGGATGGTCATATCAACATGGGTTTTCACTAAAAGACTTCTTATGATGTCTAGTTAGTTCTAAATCAAAATGGTGCTGATCTGATGTCCAATATGGCTGCCACAGTGGCCATCTTGAAAATCTTGTTTTCGTTATTCCTACCCCATGGAGTTTTCAATAAAAGACTTCTTATGATGTCTAGTTGGTCCAAAATAAAAATGGTGCTGATCTAATGTCCAGTATGGTTGCCACAGCAGCCATCATGAAAAACTTGTTATTGCAACTCCTCCTGATCAGAAAGTCATATTGACATGGGGTTTTCACCAAAAGACTTCTTGTGATGTTCAGTTAGTCTTAAATGAAAATGGTGCTGATCTGACATCCAATATGGCTGCCACACAGCAGCCATCATGAAAATCATGTTGTCGCTACTCCTCCTGAATGGATGGTTATATCAAAATGAGATTTTCACTAAAGGCTTCTTATGATGTCTACTTTGTCCTAAATGAAAATGGTGCCAATCTGACATCCAATATGGCCACCACATCAGCTGTCTTGAAAATCTTATTATTAGCTCTACTGGTCATAGACCAGACGAGCTTATGGGAATGTCTGTTGTCTGTCTGTTAGCACAAGTTTGTTATTGCTACTCCTCCTAAACTACATGGAGGATTGCCATGAAACTTTACACACACACATTCATCCCATGGTCTAGTTGGTCATAAATGAAAATGGTGGTGCTCAGACATCCGATATGGCTGACACAGTGACCATCTTGAAAATCTTGTTATCACAACTTCTGAACAAAATGTAATATTGCCATGAGGTTTTCACCAGAAGACTTTTTACAATGACTAGTTGGTCCTAAATGAAAATGGTGCTGATCTGATGTCTGATATGGCTGCCACAGTGGCCATCTTGAAAATCTTGTTATTGCTAATCCTCTTGAATGAAAAACAACATTGCCATGGGGTTTTCACCAGAAGACTTCTTATGATGTATAATTGGTCCAAAATGAAAATGGTGTCAATCTGATGTCCAGTATGACCACAGCAGCAGCCATCTTGAAAATATTGTTATCACTACTCCTAAATGGATGGTCGTATCAACATGAGGTTTTTACTAAACAGCTTCTTATGATGTCTAGTTGGTCCTAATGGTGCCATTCAGACATTCAATTGTTATCACTTTCTCCTGAATGAATGGTCATATCAGCATGGGGTTTTCACTGAGAGACTTTTTGTGATGTCTAGTTGGTCATAAAATGAAAATGGTGCAGACCCGACTTCTAATATGTTTAAAAAAAGACTTAGGATGTCTAGTTGGTACTAAATAAAAATGGTGCCAATCTGATATTGAAAATGGCCACCATGGCATCCATCTTGAAATCTTGTTATTATTGCTTCTCTAAAACAGAAAGTCATATCAACATGGGGTTTCCACCAGAAGACTTCTTATGATGCCTTGTTGGTCCTAAAAAAAATATGGTGCCAAGTTGACATCCAATATATCCACCATAGAAGCTAATTTGAAAATCTTGTTATTGCTGAAGAATATCAAAGATGGTTTCAACAAAGACCCTGGGGCAATCATTCAGTGATAGGGTTTTGATAAGTGCATGATATAACCATTGGCACCTCTATTGTCTTGTACTTTGTGGCTATAGAGTGTTTCAACAGTTGAGAAAACATAATGACCAAAAAATTGTTTGAGAAAACATAATGACCAAAAAATTGCTTGAGATAACATAATGACCAAAAAATTGCTTAAGATAACATAATGACCAAAATTGCTTGAGAAAACATAATGACCCAAAAATTGCTTGAGATAAATATGGGTATCTTAGATCCAATGTCAGACATGTCAGGTTGGCAAACAGTCATTTGAGCTCATTTGATGGTCATGTCCATCAAGTATGGCCATTTTGGGATCTCTTATAGTGGCTGTCTTCAATGTGTACATGGTCTTTACCCAAAATTGATCCCCAAATTTTTTTTTTTCACACATAATTTGTCATATATTTACAAAGAAGTAAAAGGTATGATGAAATCATCATTAATATTTAAACTGGTAAATAAACTTCTCTGCTATATTTCATCTTATACAGGGAATTCGTGGTGAGATTGGCCGGCAAGGTGAGGCAGGAGAAGGTGGACGGAATGGTCAGCCAGGTGTCCCTGGACAGAAGGGAGCCCGTGGAGAATCTGGAGGATCGGTAAGTGACAGAGATGCTAACCATTCCTGATTTGCAGAATTATTTAGAAATTTTAGTGAAAATTCCACATTCTGGATTATAATGATAAAATTGCACCAAATCATTATGTTACAGAAAAAAAGTTTGAACAGGAGTTTTTTTATATAGACACCTGTAGGAAGAAAAGTATTTCAGCACCTAATCTTGGCCTGCCTAGAATGTATCTGCATAGGGGAAAATATGGTACCCCCATTTTGTTCTTTGACCGTACTTCATTGACGTCAACTGTTAAATATAAAGTTCTAGAGTTTGATAAGTGTAATGGCATTTTGTTGGAAATCAGAGTTTGCAGAAAAACTGGACCATAAACGTTTCAGGTCCATAGTATCATGCAGGAAATAACTCCTGAATTAAACATGCATGTATCTATAAGTTTTTTCATAACATTTTTTCTCAACATCATTTGTATGACTTGTTTGATCCAGGAGAAACAAAAACTTAAAACTAAATATAAAGTCCTGCTGCACTTTGAGTTTTTAGTTCTATTTTATATTGAAACACGTTTACAATTAACCAATAGGAACTGGTTGAAAGTGTTCCCTACAGCAGAACTACATTAAAAAAGTATTCATACTCTGGGCATTGTATAATTTTGTCTTGATGAGCAGTTATTGAAATTATGTTTATTTCAAGTTTTAATGTAAATTGGCTTCACTTAATTAGTGTAAACAATATTTAATTTTAATCATAAAATATCTGTTCTTTGTTCTCTAGGGTTCCCCTGGCCCTATGGGACAAGCAGGACCCCCTGGAGAGAGAGGTATTCCTGGTCTGCCTGGTGTTATCGGGGAGGATGGAATGAGGGGTCCAGCTGGAAAACCAGTGAGATGAAATTTTTATTATACTCTGACTTCCAGAAGTGGGTGGCATATAGCATTCACTTTGTCCATCCATCTGTCTATCCATCTTTACTCACCATTATTTTATTATGCCTCTTTAAACCACATTTTAAGTGCACCTTGAGATGAAGGGATGTCACATTTTTTTAAACTGGGTTACTGTGATCCCACTTTTCAGGTTTTATTATCCCCTCATGAACAAAGTTGGGAGGGAATATAGCATTTTGCCTGTTAGTGTGTTCATTCATTTGTATCTTTATGTGTTCATTACACTCGCAGTATCTTGGACCCTTTTTCGCCTACACCCATGAAAATTGGTATGTGGATGCATCTCGGGGAAAGCAACTGGGCCATATAAAAACTAGGTTTCTGTAACCAAAGTTTCATGCTGGAGTGACTTTTGTCTTTGTTACACCCTCAATATTTTGGACTCTATTTCCATTAAACTCATGAAAATCTGTATGTGGATACATGTCAACCAGAGTAACTCAACCAATTAAAAAATCTAGGTCACTGTGACCTAATTGTTTTTCATGTTTGAGTGACATTTATATTTTCAACCATTCATTCATTACACCCTTAATATCTTGGACCCTACATCACCAGCAATCATAAAAAATATGGATGCATCTCAACAAGAGTTACTCAACCATACCAAAACTAGGTCACTGTGACATAATTTCAACGCTTGCGTGACTTTTATAGTTTCACGCATTTGTTTGTTATACCCTGAATATCTTGGACCCTGTTGACCTAGTCATGAAGTAGATATGTGGATGCACCTCAGCAAAAGTAACTCAACCATACCATTTACCTTACCCAATTTGCCAATGTGTGTACAAGTCTTTCCGATAAGCATCCTACCTGTGCTAATAAATAAAAATTATCCAACATCCATGTTAGTGTCCACATTCTAGAGTTTTTGCATGCAATGCACAATGAATGGTGGCAAAAAGGCTACATTAATTAATAGAGTTCTGTCCATTTGAAATGTACAGGAGAATCTAGATTGAGGCAGAAAATCTAGATTGTGACTGAGAATCCAGATCAAGACTGCGTGTAGTCGTGATCACTACACCGTTTATGGATTATGATCTCTCTCATAAACCTGTGATGGAAATTGGAATTGGTAAACATGTTGATGACCAGGATTGCATTCAGTAAGGATGGCACTGCTAGCACGGAAGACAATTTGGGACTTCTGAATGGCCTGTCCATAGCATTTAATTTTGTTACTGTTTTTAAACCATGCATTTCACACATCAGTAAATAAATACTACCTGCCATAAGAAAATGCATATTTAGTTAATTTTGTTGAGTAAATAGATCTAAATACATGTCAGGCAAACAACTTTCAAGGTAAATTCACTGCACCTCTAGGCTTCCTTAGCCTCTGTTTACATGTCTCAGTTGACAAGCTCTTCTGTGAGTGAAACAAAATTTGCATGCATCGCTTGTGGCGATCTACCTCTCTCAACTGTTAGCTTTTGCCACCGAGCGCCATTAACTGGCAGCCTGTACAGTAGATTTGTCACCTAGCGCCATTCATTGGCAGCCTGTACAGTAGATTTGTCACCTAGCGCCATTCATTGGCAGCCCGTACAGTAGCATTGTGAGTATTTTGCTAGCCTAATACCACCTAACACTAGCTCATTGAATACAGCACAGGTCAATGCTGAGATTAAATCTAAAACAAGGTAAAGCACTGCCAATGGAATTTCTTCTATAAAATCTGCTTCAGACATCAATACATTTTTCACCATCCTATGATTTTTTTTTCTTGAAAGAAAACAGAAAATAAAAATCCAATTTTGTACATCTTTTATAATGACAGAAAGTTGGTGAGAAAAAACAGCAAAAAATAAGTTATGTTATATTTTAGTAAAATTATTGCTTAAATATTGGTAAGAAAATAGTTCTAAAATAATGCATTATTATGTTTCTTTAAGCTTTGACAGACTTGGACATTGAGAAAGCATTTGAAAACAATTGAGCTGATCTATAAGATTGATATATAAGATATTAGGGGCTGATTTATAAGATTGATATATAAGATATTAGGGGCTGATCTATAAGATTGATATATAAGATATTAGGGGCTGATCTATAAGATTGATATATAAGATATTAGGGGCTAATCTATAAGATTGATATATAAGATATTAGGGGCTGATTTATAAGATTGATATATAAGATATTAGGGGCTGATCTATAAGATTGATATATAAGATATTAGGGGCTGATCTATAAGATTGATATATAAGATATTAGGGGCTGATCTATAAGATTGATATATAAGATATTAGGGGCTGATCTATAAGATTGATATATAAGATATTAGGGGCTGATCTATAAGATTGATATATAAGATATTAGGGGCTGATCTATAAGATATTAAGGACTGACATTTTTTTATTTATTTTAAACAACAAGAAAATAAACATGTTTCTTTTTTAGGATTAGGAAGCATGCTTTTTTATTTCTTAAATTCAGCTTTTGCATTTAGCGGTTATCAGAGAAGTCATTATTAAGTTCATTTTTCCTAATCATTTATCACATTTTTGCAGAAAAAATTAATAAAATGGACAATAACAAACTACAATAATAATAATAATAATAATAATAATAATAATAACAACAATAATAATGTAAAAAATGATAATGTACAGCATATTATAGAATGTGAAAATACTCCAGGAGAAATAATATATGGCACGCCTACAATCCTCTAAAGATAATTTAAAGTAATTACAGTAGCTTTTCAGTGGAGCTTAAAACTGTACAATTGTTACAGCATTGATTCAGTTGGACACTAGTGTTTTAAAACTGTACAATTGTTACAGCATCAATTCAGTTGGACACTAGTGTTTTAGCTGTTTGAGAAATAAAGTTTTAATAGCAGGTATTAGGTTGTCACTTATTTCCTGCTGTAACAGCCAGCAGCATTTCAGTGGTTCTGAATCTGGAATGTAGTTAGCTGCTAATTTCCTGCTGTATGCCAACAGGATTTCAGTGGTCCTGACGCAGGGATGTAGTTGGCTGCTAATTTCCTGCTGTATTTCAGCAGCATGGATGCACTTGTAAGTGGCAGCTGAATTCCTTCTGTACCACACAGCAGGAAATAAGCAATTGTTCATCAGGAAAAAAGCATTACTGCATTAAAATTCACACTGTATTTTGACTTTGATTAGTACATGTATAATACCTTATTGGGACCATAATATGATGCCAGTAGCAGACGAAGCTGGGTTACAGAGAGACTGGTTTAGGGAAAGTTTCACTGTATTCAGTGTGCAGAGGAAGCTGGGTTATAGAGAGACTGGTTTAGGGAAAGTTTCACTGTATTCAGTGTGCAGAGGAAGCTGGGTTACAGAGAGACTGGTGTAGGGAAAGTTTCACTGTATTCAGTGTGCAGAGGAAGCTGGGTTACAGAGAGACTGGTTTAGGGAAAGTTTCACTGTATTCAGTGTGCAGAGGAAGCTGGG
Organism: Margaritifera margaritifera; assembly: GCA_029931535.1. NCBI lineage: Eukaryota > Metazoa > Mollusca > Bivalvia > Unionida > Margaritiferidae > Margaritifera > Margaritifera margaritifera. The sequence continues at coordinate 3,376,715 of JAQPZY010001577.1, forward strand.
TTACAGAGAGACTGGTTTAGGGAAAGTTTCACTGTATTCAGTGTGCAGAGGAAGCTGGGTTACAGAGAGACTGGTTTAGGGAAAGTTTCACTGTATTCAGTGTGCAGAGGAAGCTGGGTTACAGAGAGACTGGTGTAGGGAAAGTTTCACTGTATTCAGTGTGCAGAGGAAGCTGGGTTACAGGAAGACTGGTTTAGGGAGTAAATTTCACTGTATTAGACAAGCACATTTAATTTATTTTAAAAAAATTCATTATGCAGAATGTAAGTAATATCATATGAATCTTCTTTCAAAGTTTGAGATGGTAAAAAAATAATAAAAAGAGAGTTGGAGTCTTTTCCTCTTTGCTTATGGTACCCTTTTCAAATAAACAGTAAACAATAATTTACTGTCTGTGAATTTGTGGATTTTCCAAGAAAAATAATTTTGAAAATTCACTGGAGTGAAATACCATTTTTATTTTTTCACTCCAGTCAACAGATATCAATAATATTGTGACCAAAGAATTTCATCTGCTTTATTGTCAATTGCTTGGTCTAGTGGTTAGTGTCAACCTTTCATGCAGGAGTACCAGGCTCAAATCCTAACAATGTACTTCTTTTTTTTTTTTTTAAGTACTTATTTTTAGCTTGAATTGGGAAAGAGAATTATGTTACTACTCACATTTTCTGTGCAAATTTACACAAAACACGGTAGAATATACAGAGTAAACAGCTGACATTATCGTGTGGAATACCATAAGAAATCCGCTACTTCAATCTGTTATACACTTTAGCTAGCCAATATGCTTGAGCATAAAATAAAAGGAAAATTTGCTGGTTCCAAGTGAATAACAGATATATTTCATCTCATGGGTGAAAAACTTGAGTATTTTCACCCACTCGATGAAATATATTCATTATTCACTTGATACAAGCAAATATCCTCTATATTTTTTAAATTCAATTTCCTTTTTAGGGTCCCCAAGGAGACTCTGGTAAACCCGGTTCAGATGGTCTCCCAGGCCCCCAAGGTGAAGCAGGACCTCCAGGACTGTCCGGCGCCATGGGAGAATCAGGAAGAGCAGTAAGATATCTTGGTGCATGAAATTCTGTAAAATCTCCATGGAACTTCAGGGCAATGCTTTATTTGGGAAAGGTGAAAACTTGACCCGTATTAGCTCTTTTACCCACTACATAATATGTCATGTGACTGATCATTTGGATCATCCATCCATCGTCTGTTGTCCGTATGTCTGTTAGCTCAAGTTTGTTATTGCTACTTCTCCTAAAATACTTGGAAGATTGCCATGAAACTTTATACACACATTCGTCCCATGGTCTAGTTGGTCCTAAATTAAAATGGTGGTGTTTGGACATCCAGTATGGTCTCCACAGTGGCTATCTTGAAAATCTAGTTAACGCTACTCCTCCTGAATGGATGGTATAGTTGGTCCTAAATGAAAATGGGGCTGATCTGATGTCCAATATGGATGCCACAGTGACCATTTTGAAAATCTTCTTATCGCTACTCCACCTGAACGGAAGATCATACCGACATGGGGTTTTCACCAGAAGACTTCTTATGATGTATATATAGGTGGTCCTAGATGAAAATGGTGCTGCTCGCACATCCAATATGGCCACCACAGACTCCATCTTGAAAATCTAGTTATCGCTACTTCTATTGAATGGATGCTAATATTAACTTGGGGTTTTCACTAAAAGACTTCTTTTGATATCTAGTTTGTCCTAAATGAAAATGGTGCCGATCTTATTCCAATATGGCCACCACAGTGGCCATCTTGAAAATCTTGTTATGGCTACTCCTCCTGAACAAAAAGTAATATTGCCATGGGGTTTTCACCAGAAGACTTCTTATGATGTATATATAGTTGGTCCATCTTGAAAATATTGTTATCACTACTCCTCCTGAATGTATGGTCATATCAACATGGGAATTTCACTAAAAGACTTCTTATGATGTGTAGTTGGTTATAAATGAAAATGGTGCTGATCTGACTTCTAAACTGACTGCCACAATGGCCATCTTGAAAATCTTATCACTACTTCTCCTAGATGGCTGGTCATATCGACATTGTGCTTTCACAAAAAGACTTATTATGATGTCTAGTTGATACTAAATAGAAATGGTGCCAATCTGATATCGAAAATGGCCACCATGGCATCCATCTTGAAAATCTTTTTATCGTTCCTCCTTCAAAATGGAAAGTCATATCAACATGGGGCTTTCCACCAGAAGACTTCTTATGATGTCTTGTTGGTCCTAAATGAAAATGGTGCCAAGTTGACATCCAATATGTCCACCACAGCAGCTAATTTGAAACTCTTGTTATCGCTGAAGAATATCAAAGATGTTTTCAACACTCTGCAGTTACATGGAAGAAATGGTCTTATCTTGAATTCCTGGAAATTCTTTTCAGCCAGTAGAGCATCAGTCCCTTCAAGAGACTCTTTATTTGATCAAAACCACTCTACCCCATCAGACAACACTGTAGGAGAAAACTTCCCAAGGAGGAAGGCAATAATAGATTTATTATTTCACATGACACATCATCATGTCATAGTATTACCTGCTGGAACAGGTGAAATGACCATAGCCAGGAATTGTATCCTGGAGTGAAGGGAAAATGCACACTGTTCTAAAATAAATCCCTGTAGCTAACCAATCAGAACTCGAGAATTTTCATGTGTCAGTTTCTTCATCCTGATTTAAAAGTAAATTTCTGATCATGTGATATACAGTAAAAGTACATACAATAAACATCATGTAGTGGTGAATGATTGTTATGTAGACCTTGCATGGGCCATTAAATAGCACTTGCGAATTTTGATATTACAAGCCAGTCAGATTCCTTGCTTTTTCTAATTTTGTCCAGTCAAGAAGCAGCTTTCATATTAAGGAAGAGTCTAAGATGGCATCCAGTGAATCAGACTAGGACTCATCCGATACAGACAAACGATTTTCCTCAGTGTATAATGAAGAAATAGAATCTGTTCTAGATTTTTTTTAAATAGAAAGAAAAGAAACACAAAAAGGCAAGCGATAGTGCTTGTACAATGAAGATATTTCATATTTATCTTGTATGTCCTTGTGATTATTAAGACTTAATATTACATCAGTGCAAATTCATTGCCAATGTTGTTACATAATAAAACAATTATTGTCTTTCAATTTTTGCTTTCACGTGACTTTATGGACTAGACCAAAATAATATTTCCCTCAGCCTTTGGCCAGTGAATATTACTTTGGTCAGGTCTGTAAAGTCATGTGTAAACCTCATCAGAAGGTAATAATTGTGTATTGTGTATCATCTGTGTAAACCTCATCCAAAGATATAAATTGTGTATTGTGTGTCATCTGAAATGAAATCTGAGGATAAATATACTGTATTAATTTTAGGGCCCCCCTGGACAAGATGGATTCCCAGGTATTGTAGGTGCTCGTGGAGAGAAGGGACCTGATGGTGATGCAGGATCTCCAGGAATGCCTGGACCAGTAGGGTTCCGGGTGAGTGTTTCTGTACACATTGAACATACATGTCAATAAGGGGTGAAACGATATGCCTGTTCCATGTATTGATATGTATCATGACACACAGTCTATGATACAATAGATATCAATACACATAAAGAATAAAGAGTCAAATTACTAATAATTATTCATGGCCATTACAGATTAAAAGTAACTTTTCTAAGGTAAGTATTGTTTTGCATAGGTTCTCCACATTTTGTATTGATGTATCAAAATGGCAAAATTATTGATGCATCAGTGAATCATTTCACCAATAATGTAATTACATGTTGAAACTGTAATTTCTTTAAGCTATTGTCACTTATAATGGAGATAAATGATGTGTTTATGCATCTAATGTGATAAGAAATTACATGTTCAAGATAAATGATGTGTATGGTATATGCATCAGTTCATCATATTCAGTGTTCATGATAAATGATGTGTACAGTATCATATTCAGTGTTCATGATAAATGATGTGTACAGTGTCATATTCAGTGTTTATGATAAATGATGTGTACAGTATCATATTCAGTGTTCATGATAAATGATGTGTACAGTATATGCATCAGTGTTCAAGATAAATGTGTACAGTATCATATTCATTGTTCAAGATACATGATGTGTACAGTATATGCATCAATGTATCATTCAGTGTTCAAGATAAATGTGTACAGTATCATATTCTGTGTTCAAGATACATGATGTGTACAGTATATGCATCAATGTATCATTTTCAGTGTTCAAGATAAATGTGTACAGTATCATATTCTGTGTTCAAGATAAATGATCTGTACAGTATATCAATCAATATATCATATTCAGTGTTCAAGATAAATGTGTACAGTATCATGTTCAGTGTTCAAGATACATGATGTGTACAGTATATGCATCAATGTATCATTTTCAGCGTTCATGATAAATGTGTACAGTATCATATTCAGTGTTCAAGATAAATGATGTGTACAGTATGTGCATCAATGTATCATATTCAGTGTTCAGGATAAATGTGTACAGTATCATTCAGTGTTCAAGATAAATGATGTGTACAGTATATGCATCAATGTATCATTCAATGTCCAAGATAAATGTGTACAGTATCATATTAAGTGTTCAAGATAAATGATGTGTACAGTATATTCATCAATGTATCATATTCAGTGTTCATGATGAATGAGGTGTACATACATTAGATGTGATCAAAAATGAAATGTTCAAGATGAATGAGGGGTATATGAATCAGTTATCAGAAATTAAGATTCTGAGATTATGTTTTATATCCATCAGTTGTGATTAGAAAATTAATTCAAGATAAATTATATGTACAGTATATGATGAGAAATTTATCAGATTCACTATTTAAGATAAATGATGCACAATGCATATGCATAACATATCAGAAATTAAATGGTCAGGATAAATAATATATATAAGCGGTTACCTTTATATGTATTTGAATTAATAGCCGATATTTTGACCTTTAGGGAACACCAGGCCCCATGGGATCAGTAGGACAGAGTGGTTCCAGAGGTAACAGGGTGAGTATGGAATTTTTTTTCTTCATCTGAATTTTAAGAAAACTAAAAAAGAGCAAAGACTCTAACGTATCGGGCAGTTTTATTCCAGACTTACATGTAAGTAGGACATTAAATGTATTTGACATCAATTGCACAAGATAATACAACTTAAATGTGCAGTGTGCTCTTAACAACATAGATATGGTTGTGAAATGTGGTCTTTGAGATTGGGGAAACTGGGGTACCCAGAAGAAACTGCCAATCTGGGATGGGCAGCTATGGACCCTTGTGTATCTAGTAACTGAGGATAGAATCCAGGAGCACAGAGGTGCAAAGTAAGCACATCCGTGTGGTCCTATCCAGGTCTCAAATACCGTGTATTTCATAGAATGTTTCTTAATTTTTAACATTATTTATCGCCAAGCGTTTGCAGATAGTTTAGAATGAGTTGACCCTTATGATATAGAGTGAAATATGATTTATTTCTTTACATTAATAACTTGTACAAATAGAAAAACATACAATATATCACTCAATTGAAATCATCAAAATAAAAGATCACACAATACAGATTGTATATATCTGCATGAGCAGTACATTTAATGAGATAGAGAGATAAAAAAACAGACAATTGAGAAAGACAAACAATAAATGTGGAATATTTTAGTCTCACCTACATAAGCATGGTGATATATACCATATATACTCACATATAAGCTGATACCAACTGCAAACTGCATAGACCCAGATCTGCCGTCACATAATGTGCTGGCAATTATGGGTCTATGCAGTTTGTAAGGACTAGTCAGTAGAACAAACAACATAGACCCTGATCTGCCAGTGCATTATGCAATGGCAGATCAGGGTCTATGTTGTTTGCATTTGGACCCCGCTTATACACGAGTATAAGTGGTAGTAGCCACTTTTCTGCCAGAGGCGATAGCACTGTTGTCAACAATGTTAAAAGTTTTGCGTTACAGATTTTGAAAGTCACATATCTTCTGCGTCAGTGGCTGCATTTAGCTGAAACTTTAGGATAATATTACTATGGGTCAAAAAATATACACTGATATGCTAGAAGTTTTTAGCTTGCCTGTCTCGCCTGCTTAAGCAGAAAGCTTGGTTCATCATTGTGACAATGTAAAGATTTTTGTTAAGATTTTTGAAAGTCACATATCTCCAACATCAGTTGCTGAGTGCCTGTCTTGCCTACTTAAGCAGAAAAACTTGTTGCATCATTGTCAACATTGTTAACGTGTGAAGTTATGATACTATACTGACAAGCATACAGACACAGGTGAGAGACTGTTTTCTGGTGAAACACTTGTTTAAAAATGTAAAGTCAAGGAGAAGTTAACCAAAAAGTTTCCCTCATCTGTTACTTTATTTATCCATATGTAACCCATAACAACCTGCATACAGCATAGACTCAGATCTGCCACAGCATTATGGGATGGAAGATCAGGGTCTAAATTGGTCATTGTTGGTTGGGTGTGCTTTGTATGCAGGTAAAGATGGTACATAGCATCAAGTATGTGATTTTCTATTAATTTGTCTTGGTCTTTTCATAAATTTGTCTTGGTCTGTCCATAATGTGTGATTTTTCATTCATTTATCTTGGTCTTTCCATAGTGTGTGATTTTCCATTAATTTGTCTTCGTCTGTCCATAATGTCTGTTTTTCCATTCATTTGTCTTGGTTTTCCATAATGTCTTTTTTTCCATTAATGTGTCTTGGTCTTCCATAATGTCTGTTTTTCCATTAATTTGTCTTGGTCTTCCATAATGTCTGTTTTTCCATTAATTTGTCTTGGTCTTCCATAATGTCTGTTTTTCCATTAATTTGTCATCGTCTTGGTTTTTTCTTCATAATGTCAGATTTTCCATTATTTTGTCTGGGTTTTTCCATAATGTGGGATTTTCCGTTAATTTGTCTTGGTCTTTCCATAATGTGTGATTTTCCATTAATTTGTTTTGTTCTTTCCATAATGTGTGATTTTCCATTAATTTGTCTTGGTATTTTTCATAATATGTGATTTCCATTGATTTGTCTTGGTCTTTCCATAATGTGTGATTTTTCATTAATTTGTCTTGGTCTTTTTTCATAATATGTGATTTCTATAGATTTGTCTTGGTCTTTCCATAATGTGTGATTTTCTATTAATTTGTCTTGGTTTTTTTTCATAATATGTGATTTCCATTAATTTGTCATGGTCTTTCCATAATGTGTGATTTTCCATTAATTTGTCTGGATCTTTCCATAATGTGTTATTTTCCATTAATTTGTCTTGGTCTTTTTTCATAATATGTGATTTCCATTGATTTGTCTTGGTCTTTCCATAATGTGTGATTTTCCATTAATTTGTCTTGGTCTTTCCATAATGTGTGATTTTCCATTAATTTGTTTTGTTCTTTACATAGTGTGAGATTTTCCATTAATTTGTCTTGGTCTTTTTTCATAATATGTGATTTCCATTGATATGTCTTGGTCTTTTTTCATAATATGTGATTTCCATTGATTTGTCTTGGTCTTTTTTCATAATATGTGATTTCCATTGATTTGTCTTGGTCTTTTTTCATAATATGTGATTTCCGTTAATTTGTTTTGTTCTTTACATAGTGTGTGATTTTCCATTAATTTGTCTTGGTCTTTCCATAAGCTCAGTTGGTTGAGCATTGGACTCGTAATCCAAGGGTCATGGGTTCAATACCTGCCCAGGCCAACCCAGGTTGGCTGCCTCTGAGTATCCTTGTGAAAGGCACTTAGTTTCCATTTTGTCAGCATGATATAGCAAATTATGTCTTAAAAAGTACTGTTAAATACAACAAAACAAAGCCATAATGTATGATTTTTCATTAATTTGTCTTGGTCTTTCCATAATGTTGATTTTCCAAATAATTTGTCTTGGTCTTTCTACAATGTGTCATTGTCCATTATTTCGGCTTGATATTTCCATAACGTCCGATTTTCCATTACTTTGTTTTGGTCTTGATATAATGTGTGATTTTCCAATAATTTGTCTTGGTTGTTCCATAATGTGCGATTTCCTTTAATGTGTCTTGGTTTTTGTATAATATGTGATTTTCCATTAATTTGTCTTGTTCTTTCCATAATGTGTGAATTTCCATTAATTTCATCACATTAACCACCAAGTCTAAGACCTTTAAAATTACTATATCAGCTTAAGTGGTTTATTTTACCATGTTCAGTAAAAAGAAGTCTGTAAATCATATCATATTTGATTTTGATTTGGTTTGATGTTTTACGGCATAGCACACAGCAACATAAGTAGGTTTATTTAGTGCCGAGGCATTGGAGTAAAGTGCCTTGACTAAGGACATACCATAGCAGCTAACCTGTGCTGATCTGTTGGTAGGATTAAACCCTCACCCTTTCAGTAATAATGTGAAATATTCAGGTAAATTTGGCAATAGAAATACAACATTTTTTCTATGTTAAGCCAATGGATGCCTCATAAAAGGGGAATGAGCTTGTCATGGATTTATTATGTGAGAATAGAATATACACATGGATTTATTATGTGAGAATATATATATATATATATATATATATATATATATATATATATATATATATATATATATATATATATATATATATGCAAGGTATTTCCCCATGTCAAAGTGTTTCAAAATAAGTTATTTACTCCTATAATTTGAGTAAATGTATTCCTGTAACATCATTTCCAGCATTCCTTTGCAAATGTGTGATATTTCTATAACAACCTTCAAGGAGATTTTTCTTCTTCTTTATTTCTGTTGATTTAGCAAATTGTATCTAATAAAAAGAGGAAATTCTTGACATTACCTTGAGAGAGATTTTCAGTTTTTCTTGCATTATTTTCTTATGGCAAATTTTAGAGTCTGTATTAGAAAAGTCCCTGATGATCAGGAAAGTATCACATGTATGCCTTCATTATATGTATCCATGCTTATTTATTTATTGATTTATTTATTTATTAGGGAGATAATGGCCCACTTGGCGCACCTGGTGCAGAGGGAGCACGTGGTCCATCTGTAAGTATTAAAGATTGGAATAGAATTTTAAATTTTTTAAAAATTTTACTATCGTTACAATTTATGGTTTCACAGTACATATATTTCTTTCCCATAGATCTCAGCAATAACAATTGGTTGCATAAATATCCTTTCTTTCATAATTCAGTAGGCCAGTCATCAATCTTTAAGTTAGTCCATTTTCATAAAATAAGTGTTTACTGCTCAGCTCTAAATGACGTGATCATTTCATAATGATATCATTGTGAATGATAACAAAAACAAGTATAGTATGATTGGATTATTATCAAACCCAGTTTGTGGATATATCAGAAGAATATATTGAATGATGCCAGTTCAATAACTTTAAAAAATAAATTAATTATGAATTAAACAAAACTTGGCATGTAAGTATATCTTGACAGTATCTGAGACGAGTTCAGTGATATTCTATCCATGTTATCAGGTATATCTTGACAGTGTCTGAGACGAGTTCAGTGGTATTCTATCCATGTTATCAGGTTCAAGATCAAATGCCTCTCAGCAAAGATTTTTGCACTGTATTTATCTTGTGAAGATGGTAATTCAACATGTATGAAATATTTTTGTTACTGAATTTGGTATGTTGGAAATTCTTAAGAATATCTGAGATGATTTCAGAACTCTGCAATTAAAATAGATAAAAAGAGGTAAGAAATAGACTTATCATGAATTCTTACAAATTCTTTTTGGCCAGTAGAGTGTCAGACCCTTTGAGGGTCACTTAATATCAGAACATCATGAAAATTAATGAATCTCCAGAACCAAGATAATGACATCTACTCATTAGCATTGTATATTTTATTTTCTTTGAAACCAATTTATTTTTTTAAAACATTTTACCACTTTATAAGAGACATAGTTTAGGTTGATATTTAATGTTTCATGTATATTGGATGAAAAACAATGAAGTAATTACAAATTAAATTTGTACATTTTATATTGTACAAACTGTCCAGGTGTCTAACCATTTGCACAGCAGACTTCCTCTAAGCACAACCGGTCTCATTATATAATGACCCGCATGTTGCCCAGGACAAGATTCGCTAGTGCCCTGTTGGAATTTTGAATAATTGACTGAAAGCTGGTCAGAGATAGGTAGGGTTTAAGGGTTTGTTAATTGTCTGACACACTGTGACATTCTGTAACTCCTAAAATTGTGGTGTAGCAGTATCAAAGATGTAACACAATGTGTTTGCATTGATCTTAAATTCATGTTCATTAGAGATTAATGTTTATAACCATAAGCTCATAAAATATAACAAAGACATTTCATTAGTTCATGTATAATGAAGACTTATTTCCACCTTATAGGGACCACAGGGTCCAGAGGGTATTGAAGGACCAAATGGGGCTCCAGGTCTAAAGGTAATATTCCATTGCTTTATTTCTTCATTTTTTTTGTCTCCTGCTTTTTTCGTAGAAAAGGAGGGAACATTAAATTGGACCTGTCTATCCATCCTTCCATCTATCCTTCCTTTGATCTTGCTGTCCCACTTTTGTTTAGCACACAATAAGTCCCGTAAGTATTATTGAATTTCAACCAAATTTGTTAGGCAGTTAGCTACTGATGAGGCTTTGGCTGAGTTTGATTGTCAATGCTCTGCATCATTGTTTATCAGAGTTATAGTCCCTGATTATCTGACCCACCCACTTTCATTTCCACATAATAACTCCTTTAATTATTATCAGATTTGAACCAAATAAGGTTTGATGCTTGATATTGATGAAACCTTGATGGAGTTCAATTGTCATTGTTCTGCATCTTGGTTTAGCAGAGTCACAGCCCGTAACTGTCAGAGTCACCTACTTTCATTTACACACAATAACTCCCTTTATTTTTATTGGATTTCAACCAAATTTGGTATGCTCCTTGATATTGATGAGAACATAGCTGAGTTCGATTGTCAGTCTTCAGTGTCATTGTTCAACAGACATATAGACTCTGGTTGTCAGACCCACCCACTTTCTTTCCTGCACAATAAATCCCTTAAACAGTATTTGATTTCAACCAAATTTTGTATGCAGCTTAATGTTGATGAGACCATGACTGATTTCAATTATAATTGTTATGCATCATCGTTTAGAGGAGTTATCACCCCTGATTGTCATATCCACCCACTTTTGTTTCCACACAATACATCCTTTAATTATTATAGGATTTAAACTAGATTTGGTATGCAGCTTGATTTTGATGAGACCTTGGCCGAGTTTGTTTTTCAGCATTCTGTGTCATTTAGTGGAGTTATAGCCATTGATTTTCATGAGACCTTGGCTGAGTTTGTTTTTCAGCATTCTGTGTCATTTAGTGGAGTTATAGCCATTTTCAGACTCCTGCACTGAAACTCATTTAATTATTATTGGATTTCTACCAAATTTGATAGTAATCTTGATATTGATGAGGCTAACAAAAAGTGTGGGACATCAATTCCTGGAATTTTTTTTTAATTATTTTTTTTCTTCTTATATTAATCTTGTGTTATTTCCATTCCTTTTTAAAAAAATTCTGTGTTAACAGTTTTCTGCTTAAAATCAAATACAGCATAAAATAAATCATAATCAAAACTATTGGTTTCATAGATAAAGCTTGAACTGATGATATCAAATACATGTGACAGAACCAGGATTTCAAACCAGTAGATTTACAAATTTTGATCAGTAGATTGGCCTCTAAACCAGTAGATTTACAAATTTTGATCAGTAGATTGACCTCTAAACCAGTAGATTTACAAATTTTGATCAGTAGATTGACCTCTAAACCAGTAGATTTACAAATTTTGATCAGTAGATTGGCCTCTAAACCAGTAGATTTACAAATTTTGATCAGTAGATTGACCTCTAAACCAGTAGATTTACAAATTTTGATCAGTAGATTGGCCTCTAAACCAGTAGATTTACAAATTTTGATCAGTAGATTGACCTCTAAACCAGTAGATTTACAAATTTTGATCAGTAGATTGGCCTCTAAACCAGTAGATTTACAAATTTTGATCAGTAGATTGGCCTCTAAACCAGTAGATTTACAAATTTTGATCAGTAGATTGGCCTCTAAACCAGTAGATTTACAAATTTTGATCAGTAGATTGGCCTCTAAACCAGTAGATTTACAAATTTTGATCAGTAGATTGGCCTCTAAACCAGTAGCTTTACAAATTTTGATCAGTAGATTGGCCTCGAAACCAGTAGATTTACAAATTTTGATCAGTAGATTGGCCTCTAAACCAGTAGATTTACAAATTTTGATCAGTAGATTGGCCTCTAAACCAGTAGATTTACAAATTTTGATCAGTAGATTGGCCTCTAACAAGTAGATTTACAAATTTTGATCAGTAGATTGACCTCTAAACCAGTAGATTTACAAATTTTGATCAGTAGATTGGCCTCTAAACCAGTAGATTTACAAATTTTGATCAGTAGATTGGCCTCTAAACCAGTAGCTTTACAAATTTTGATCAGTAGATTGGCCTCTAAACCAGTAGATTTACAAATTTTGATCAGTAGATTGGCCTCTAAACCAGTAGATTTACAAATTTTGATCAGTAGATTGGCCTCTAAACCAGTAGCTTTACAAATTTTGATCAGTAGATTGGCCTCTAAACCAGTAGCTTTACAAATTTTGATCAGTAGATTGGCCTCTAAACCAGTAGCTTTACAAATTTTGATCAGTAGATTGGCCTCTAAACCAGTAGATTTACAAATTTTGATCAGTAGATTGGCCTCTAAACCAGTAGATTTACAAATTTTGATCAGTAGATTGGCCTCTAAACCAGTAGATTTACAAATTTTGATCAGTAGATTGGCCTCTAAACCAGTAGATTTACAAATTTTGATCAGTAGATTGGCCTCTAAACCAGTAGATTTACAAATTTTGATCAGTAGATTGGCCTCTAAACCAGTAGATTTACAAATTTTGATCATTAGATTGGCCTCTAAACCAGTAGATTTACAAATTTTGATGAGTAGATTGGCCTCTAAACCAGTAGATTTACAAATTTTGATCAGTAGATTGGCCTCTAAACCAGTAGCTTTACAAATTTTGATCAGTAGATTGGCCTCTAAACCAGTAGATTTACAAATTTTGATCAGTAGATTGACCTCTAAACCAGTAGATTTACAAATTTTGATCAGTAGATTGGCCTCTAAACCAGTAGATTTACAAATTTTGATCAGTAGATTGGCCTCTAAACCAGTAGATTTACAAATTTTGATCAGTAGATTGGCCTCTAAACCAGTAGATTTACAAATTTTGATCAGTAGATTGGCCTCTAAACCAGTAGATTTACAAATTTTGATCAGTAGATTGGCCTCTAACAAGTAGATTTACAAATTTTGATCAGTAGATTAGCCTCTAAACCAGTAGATTTACAAATTTTGATCAGTAGATTGGCCTCTAAACCAGTAGATTTACAAATTTTGATCAGTAGATTGGCCTCTAAACCAGTAGCTTTACAAATTTTGATCAGTAGATTGGCCTCTAAACCAGTAGATTTACAAATTTTGATCAGTAGATTGGCCTCTAAACCAGTAGATTTACAAATTTTGATTAGTAGATTGGCCTCTAAACCAGTAGATTTACAAATTTTGATCAGTAGATTGGCCTCTAAACCAGTAGATTCACAAATTTTGATCAGTAGATTGGCCTCTAAACCAGTAGATTTACAAATTTTGATCAGTAGATTGACCTCTAAACCAGTAGATTTACAAATTTTGATCAGTAGATTGGCCTCTAAACCAGTAGATTTACAAATTTTGATCAGTAGATTGACCTCTAAACCAGTAGATTTACAAATTTTGATCAGTAGATTGGCCTCTAAACCAGTAGATTTACAAATTTTGATCAGTAGATTGGCCTCTAAACCAGTAGATTTACAAATTTTGATCAGTAGATTGGCCTCTAAACCAGTAGCTTTACAAATTTTGATCAGTAGATTGGCCTCTAAACCAGTAGATTTACAAATTTTGATCAGTAGATTGGCCTCTAACAAGTAGATTTACAAATTTTGATCAGTAGATTGACCTCTAAACCAGTAGATTTACAAATTTTGATCAGTAGATTGGCCTCTAAACCAGTAGCTTTACAAATTTTGATCAGTAGATTGGCCTCTAAACCAGTAGATTTACAAATTTTGATCAGTAGATTGGCCTCTAAACCAGTAGATTTACAAATTTTGATCAGTAGATTGGCCTCTAAACCAGTAGATTTACAAATTTTGATCAGTAGATTGGCCTCTAAACCAGTAGATTTACAAATTTTGATCAGTAGATTGGCCTCGAAACCAGTAGATTTACAAATTTTGATCAGTAGATTGGCCTCTAAACCAGTAGATTTACAAATTTTGATCAGTAGATTGGCCTCTAACAAGTAGATTTACAAATTTTGATCAGTAGATTGACCTCTAAACCAGTAGATTTACAAATTTTGATCAGTAGATTGGCCTCTAAACCAGTAGATTTACAAATTTTGATCAGTAGATTGGCCTCTAAACCAGTAGATTTACAAATTTTGATCAGTAGATTGGCCTCTAAACCAGTAGATTTACAAATTTTGATCATTAGATTGGCCTCTAAACCAGTAGATTTACAAATTTTGATCAGTAGATTGACCTCTAAACCAGTAGATTTACAAATTTTGATCAGTAGATTGGCCTCTAAACCAGTAGATTTACAAATTTTGATCAGTAGATTGGCCTCTAAACCAGTAGATTTACAAATTTTGATCAGTAGATTGGCCTCTAAACCAGTAGATTTACAAATTTTGATCAGTCGATTGGCCTCTAAACAAGTAGATTTACAAATTTTGATCAGTAGATTGACCTCTAAACCAGTAGATTTACAAATTTTCATCAGTAGATTGGCCTCTAAACCAGTAGATTTACAAATTTTGATCAGTAGATTGGCCTCTAACAAGTAGATTTACAAATTTTGATCAGTAGATTGACCTCTAAACCAGTAGATTTACAAATTTTGATCAGTAGATTGGCCTCTAAACCAGTAGATTTACAAATTTTGATCAGTAGATTGGCCTCTAAACCAGTAGATTTACAAATTTTGATCAGTAGATTGGCCTCTAAACCAGTAGATTTACAAATTTTGATCAGTAGATTGACCTCTAAACCAGTAGATTTACAAATTTTGATCAGTAGATTGGCCTCTAAACCAGTAGATTTACAAATTTTGATCAGTAGATTGACCTCTAAACCAGTAGATTTACAAATTTTGATCAGTAGATTGGCCTCTAAACCAGTAGATTTACAAATTTTGATCAGTAGATTGGCCTCTAAACCAGTAGATTTACAAATTTTCATCAGTAGATTGGCCTCTAAACCAGTAGATTTACAAATTTTGATCAGTAGATTGGCCTCTAAACCAGTAGATTTTTTATCAGCATAATGTTTACCGTTTCAGGGGGATGGAAAACAAAACAAGTGGGGTTTTTTGTGTGATAATATGAATTCTCTTCATACTATAATAAAACAGCAAGTTTGAACATGAATCAGATTCAGATTTCAATGGAAAATGTTACAATAATAATTAATATGAATCTGTATATGGTAAAATAATGAAAAAGGTTGTTTCTCTGATAGTTCACTGCAAAGAATTTTCTTTTATAAAATCCAATAGCATTTTTAGTTTCATTCACAAGATCACTGTCAAGTGACCACTAATGACATTCATTGTGATTATTAAACTTCACACTTAACAGGCTGTCAATAGTTCTCTGGTCCAGATTTCCCCATGAATCATTTTGTATTTTGCGAAGAATGGAGAATGTCCTCTCTGTATCAGCATTAGAATGTTGTAATGACAGGACAACCACATTCAGCCTACAAAGAAGTTCTAACTTCAGTTTTCCTGCTGCTGATTTTGTAAGGTTGCTGACTACTCTCCAATACTCCTCCAAGATATGTTCAATTTGAGGAGGAAGTTCCTAACTTGGACTTTGGATGTATTCCTGAGCCTCATTCTTAAAGGCTTCTTCCTCTTCATGGCTCAGATCCAAAAATCTGTTAGCAAGTTTCACCACTGTAAATAAAAAATAAAAATAAAGACTTGAAATAAAAAAAAAAAATACATGATATATTTATACTTTTAAGAATAATTTATCCAAACTTTAAAATTAATTATCTTGTAATATATTTTTTACTGATATATTTTATCTAGGGGTTGAACTTAATTTATGTGCATGAAAACTTCAAATAGTTTATGAAATACAAGAGATGCATACCTTTAAAACACACAATGCAAACTCAGGACTTTTGCTACTTGCCTGCACACACTTAAACTCGGATATCCAAGCATTGATGAACTTGTAAATTTTCTTAGCTGGTGGTTTCTTAGAATTGGGAGAAAGCACACATTTTGGCATTTTTACATGAATTGAGCAAAAAATGTAAGAGTTGTCCTCTTAAAACATCTTGAACAATACAATAACAATTAAACAAGACAACAATCAAAACACTTACTCTAGTGTCTCTGCTGAAATAATTTTTTATGGCCAGTCTCTTCATTGTATCTCCCCTCCGCTAAGGGTCGGCCAATTTTCATCAAAGGCTCAGAAGATATCATGGACCACTTTTTATCCTTTTGTTACTTATAACACCTCAAAAAAACCCATCCTGCATTTGGCCTTAAACTTAACAAATTCCAACAATAAGGTAATCAATTAGCAGCTTGTTGTGTACACACTATTGCTCTGTCACGCATCATTGCACCGGTCATTGTACTGGTGGAACATTTTCGGTCCCCAGTAGACTGGTTGGTTTCTCTAATGTGTTGATGGAATGCGTAAAAATACCGTGTTTGTTTTTTTTTTTAAATAATTTTTTTATATATATTCTTTTAATTTTCAAAAGTGGTAGATTTGAACTACTAAACGGTATGTGCAGTAGACGGCCTTTAAAACGGTATTTTTGGCCTACTGCCGGTAGAATCACATGTATGCAAATATACCAGTGCAGAAAATCATTTACAGTGAATGCGAAAATGTAAAAGCACATTCTTTACTATTTCACATGAGCCCAGGGCATATTCTAGAGCTGAGAGTTTAGATGGGAAGTTTCCTCTATTTAAAAAAAGGTGGTTTTCTAAATATAGGAGGGATTTAACAAAGAAACAGAGGTAGGGCTTTCTGTTTTGATGCACAATTTTCATGCATGCAATTAATTTTTTGGTGTGAGTTTTAAGAACTTAGCATTAATCATGCAATTGCATGTTCTAGAATAGACCTGTGAGCCATGTGATTTTCTTTGATGACTACACACTTTAAAATAAATAAATAATAATTAATGCCTTGTGAATTTGTACAGCATGTTCAGTATCATTATATCTACCTACAGGGAGACAAGGGTGATGTAGGACTTATGGGACTTCCCGGTCTTCCAGGCATTCAGGTAAGAACAAATATTGCATACATGAGTTATATAAATTGCAATTCTTCTTCTGTAAATTCATTATTTGAGGGGGAGATACCAGTTTTAAATGATTTGTGGTTGCTTTGAACCTTGAATTTTAAAGACCCAATGAAAGATTTTTATCTATAAAGACAGAAAGACCCTGGACCCAGTCCACAAACTTAAGTACTGGAAACATGAAATTCTTCACAAAGACCCTGGACCCAGTCCACAAACTTAAGTACTGGAAACATGAAATTTTTCACAAAAGCACAGAAATTGATGCCCATGAAAAGAATTTGCAGCATTTAAATAATTTAGAAAAATGAAGACTGCCCAATGTTACTCTTTCTGATTTTTATATAATTATTGTATAAATTTTTAAAAAAATATAAATTCAAATATCATCCAAGACTTTTCTTTTAATTAATTAATTTCATTTATTTGAATCTTAAAAACTTTCAAAAATTAATGACTGACAAAATACTGTTTCAGAATTATTGTTAAAAAAATTATGTAGCTATCTTAAGATATTTTGTTAAAGAACTAGAGGTGTTATAAAAACTATCATAATCTGTATTCAAACTGATGTTTTCAGGACATGCTGGACACATTGAAACAAACACACAATAAAAATCATAAAAAAGTTACTACCGTATATACTCGCTTATAAGTTGACGTTTTTTACTTAGAATTCGATTCATGCAGAGTAGGGGTCGTCTTATAAGCGCGATATTAAAAAAAAAAAATCTTGGGGTAATGTTGGAAACTTTAGATGTTTGCAGTACATACAAATACTGTAAATTCATATATTTTTATGATTTCATGCCACTATTCCTATGCAGTAATGCATATATGGTATGCACCGTGTTTATCCGTTTCATGACGGTATTAATTACACAATACATGTATCTACAGTTATTTGGATTTTATTAATTTGAAAATATTACCGGTAAGTTAAATACTACCTACTGCAAAATGAAGTGTCCGTCAATGTTTAACGTGGGTGTTGACTAGTAAGTATATTGCCTCCATTTTTGTGCAAGTCCAAACAACCTGTATTTGTATTAATATTTGTGTTTTGCTATATAAAGACTGTGCTTGATACAATAAAAGTTTTGATTTAATTTGTATTTTCCTTTTCCACAAGTCAGATTTAATTCCCAAGTGATATTTCCCAAGTTATCTGCCAGTGCACATGGGCCGATAAGCCTTTGGCTTGTAAAGGGACTCACTTTGTTTTCAAGTTGACAATCCTTTTGATCGAGACGCGATTCTAATACTTGTTCAGTGCCAAGTAGAGTTCTACAACTTCCTGTGCATATACTTTGACCTTAATCTCTTAGCTGGTAAAGGCACCACACTCTTTGTTTTCCCATGTGACAACCCTTTGATCAAGCCGCGAGTTTGATACTTGTTCAGTGCCAAGTAACGGAGGGAAGCTATTTGAACTCCCTGTGATCTTGCCGCACAATTGACATGTGTTCAGTTGCAGTCTTTAATAGATTTCTGACTTTATGATCAAAGTGTTACTCACAGAGCCCAAGCTCAGTCTCTGCATAAGCTCCCGCATATGACAAAAAAGCCGAGAATCGGAGTCGGACGAGATTTACGATGACTAGACGACGACGATTTACAATGACTAGACAACGATGTAGGATTTCAGAACTTTATCAGACAATGAGGATTAATTCTTGGACTTTGTACCAGATGACATTAGATAGTGACATTTATACGATACCGTCAATCACAGAAAAATGGACTTAACTTTCATTGTTTATTTGTACGATGTGTGGAAGTAACACATTAATGGATATTGTGAATCGGATCATTCTGAACTTCTATTTTTATACCGGTATGTGACCTATAATTGAATTCGTGGATTTATCATATAAATGGATTTAAAATGTCAAGCATTATGGATTTGAAGTGACTTTATTACACAAAGATGGACAAATTGTAAGTTGTCAATTTATTTGTGACATATTTCACTCAATAATATAATTGTATTTTACACTAGATTTGTCTTTATTTTTCTTATCTATTTATCCAGTTTGGCTTGTTTATATTTCCAAAGTGCGTTTCTGACTCACTAAGAAGTCACCCCTTCTGACGGATCTGACTTCCAAAATACATCCCCACTTATAGGAGGGTCAAAGAGAAATTCACATTTTGCAGCCTTAAAAAGGGGGAGTCGACTTATAGTCGAGTCGACTTATAATCGAGTATATACAGTAGTCCAGTCCCATAGGAAGCAGGTATCTTTTCTTTTAACACTAATTACAATATTGTTTCATACACACATATTACCTTGTACTGTAGTTGGTTTCAAAAAGCATCACAGATGGTCCTTGGTGTTGTATCTAAAAATGTATTAATGCAAATGGCTTCATTGATAGACTGAGAGAGTTCCTTTTAAACAAGCTTTCATAATTTTATACCATTATTTTCCCCTGTTACATGGACTGTATGCATTCAATTCACCTGTAAAGAGTTCAGGTTCTCATAAAACTGGCACCATGTTGTCAAATGGTTTATCCTTGCAGGGATGTGCAGGCTGCAACCTTCCAACTGATTTCTGGAATATAACTATTTCAGTAATTTGTCGGAACATTTTGTTTGGTTTTATAAAAAGTTTTTTTTGCTTCTAAAGGGTCTTTTACAGACCCTAAAACGGGTAATTTATTAAATTTGTATTTTGTTTGCATTCCATTTGTGTTCTGTTTGCATTTCATTTGTGTTCTGTTTGCAGTCCATTTTTGTTCACATTTAATTGATCATCTCATCTATTTTGTTTATGGTCTCAAAAATGCATTTAGATTTTACGTTTATCACTTTCATCCACTGTTTCCATTCATTTTAACTAGTTTTTGGAATAAAATGGAAATGTATTTACCGCAGCTGGAATTTTCGAGTGTTAAAGGAAAAGAACTATAACCTTCATATTTTGTCTATTAAAAGTGTGCTTTAATGAAATAGCAAGTGCATAGAATGCAAAAGACGGCATTGAATTTACAATAAATTAAAATATAAGTGTGGCTGCAATAAGTGTAAAAATATAGTTGTGGAGTATTTGTCAGCAAAGTTTATTTCTTGTTTCATTTTGTTCAAATAAAGATTGTACAGATATACAACCACCTGTGACAAGAAAAATGTCATGGCTTGTAAGGGGTGAAAATTTGTCTATCAGTGTAAAGAATCTGATCCTGGAGTATCATGCAAAAGGACTTTCAACTGTGGAAATTTAGCGACAGCTTAAAACTAATCGATTTTCAAATCTATTTGTGCAATGCTTTCACATTTCATTCTGTTTCTCTTTATCATTCATTATTCTTCCCTCAGTGTTTTGGCTTTGTCCATTTTCTTCAAAATGCATTCATTTTAATTTGGATTCAATTTGCATTCAATTTGCACTCTCTCTGCATTTCATTTTTACTCTGCATTCAATTTGCACTCATTCTGCATTCCATTTGCACTCATTCTGCATTCCATTTGCACTCATTCTGTATTCCATTTGCACTCTATTTTCATTTCACTGGTAAAATTATCAGTTGAACACAGAAGACAGTAGCATGTGATTATTCAAGGGATGTCACCCCAGCAGAGTTATGCAAACTTCCTGCTATTCTTCTTGGTTGCCAAATATTTCAATTACAAAAGCCTTGAAATTTCAGAGGTGAATGGAATCCAGTGTCCACTTTAAGAAGAAAAAGAACTGTATGAAATTATTGAAACCCATGTAAAATGAACTCTCATTAACCATTTTACAGGATGTTTGTAGAAATACCTTTTAGATGCAGCACCAGTTACCATTTGTGATACCGTTTGAAAACAACTATAACTACCACTGTATTATTATCATGTTTTTCATCAATAGGGATCGCCAGGGGAATCTGGACTAATGGGACCGCCAGGAATGCAAGGGACCAGGGTAAGTTAAGGAAACTGTTATAGAGATTTTGATACAGATTGTGACTTGAAGTAAGTTCTTCCCTGAATAATTCCATAAACTTGTATAGGACAGCAAGTGACATCTCTTAAATCGTCTGAATAAGTAATAATTACATATGCTATGTGATGTAAGTCAATGATACCTTGTTTCATCATGTATAACATGCACTAATGCATACAGTTCACCCTGAATGAGGTGAAACAATTCGGTCATATATCATTTCAAAATCTTGATGATTTGGCTGTTTTCATCATGAAACAGTTAGTCTACCATTTGTGGATAATGCACTGATTACACAATGTTTGATTGATTTACAGTTAAACAGTGCATAACTGTTCCTCTATTCTTTTCTGTTGGTGCTTAATACATGTACACGTCACCTGATCACATGCAATAAATATCTGAAAATATAATTCTTTGGAGTGATCATAACTGTGCTTTAGTATTAATGTTTTATAGATCAGTGTAAAAGAAAGAAGAAAAAGTAATCTGGAAATATTTCAGGTTTTAGGGGTCAAATAATTTTAAAACAATATGAATAGTTAGCAACAAAAACATATGCAGAATCTGCAAAACGGTCACGATATATTCAGATAGTACTAGTAAACTTGCCGCATGCTTACAATGCCAACACAGCAATATAGATATTACATGCAAAGACAAATGAACAAGGCAGGAATCTGTATCATGATACATATTGTATCATCGCTCCTGTATCACAATATGTATTGTATCACTTGCTTACCATATCATACATATCATGGTATGTATTGTTTTGCCACCCAAGTATCATGCTATGTATTGTATTGCGACCAAGCACATGATGCCCAGGTCTACTTCTGATACCTTTTTATTGGCAGAACAGGTTTCATTATACTGGTATGTTTGATTTAATTCATGTTAATTTAATCTAATTTAATCTACATGACTTGAGTTGAAGTTAACTTGAATTGAATCTAATTTAATCTACATTACTTGAGTTGAATTTAACTTAATCTAATCTGATCAGTCCTAAGCAAATCTGTTGTAAATACTGTACTCACTTATTATAACACCGTCCATGGGAGTCATTGAATATAATGCCTTATAATGAAGAACATAATAAAGTATTCCATCATTATAACACTGTCCATGGGAGCCATAGTGTATAACACCTTATAATAAAGTACATGCTACATATAATTTTACTACCAGTTAATGAAATGTGATCCATGACCATATTTGTCTTATAACAGGAATGTTGTTATAATGAAGGGCCTTATAGTGAGGGAGTGCAGTACCATAATTCCTCAATATAACACTTGTTCAAGGGAACCATAAAAGTGTACAGTGTTTTAGGTGAGATCACCTTATACTGAGATATATCATACATGTAACATAGTATTTCTGTGACCATACCCAACCTATAAAAGGGATCATGTTATACTGATGTAGTATTTCTGTGACCATACCCAACCTATAAAAGGGATCATGTTATACTGATGTAGTATTTTTGTGACCATACCAAACTTATAAAAGGGACCACGTTATACTGACATAGTATTTCTGTGACCATACCCAACTTATAAAAAAGGGACTATGTTATACTAACATAGTATTTCTGTGACCATACCCAACTTATTAAAGGAACCATGTTATACTGTGGTGTCTTATATCCTATTATTTTCTAGGGATCAGATGGCAGAAGGGGAGAACCAGGTTCAGATGGTCAGCCTGGACTCGTAGGACCTCCTGGACCCCCAGTAAGTACACATCTAAATTTAGTTTTAAAGTGCAGCAGGTGCATCTCGATTTGGTTGTGTCCATATGTCTAGACATCCATCCTGGCAGACTTGTTAGCATGATTTGGTCCTGTCCACCTCATACCTGACATATTCCCAGACAGTGTTGGGAGGTTTTGGGGACTCAAAAAGTGTGCTTTGAGGTCCCAAAGGGGGTCAGTGCACGTGACCTAAAATATGACCTCCAATTCGGAATAAGTTATCTTTTCATATAAGTCTATATAAAAGTACTTGAAATTTAAATTTTATTTTTAAAAAAGAAGAAATAAATAATCTGTTTTCTTTCAAGCATTTAACATACCGGTGCTTACAAACCAAAAATAGTTGATAAACTTATTATAGCAATGTCCAATAGCATCACCACACACATGTGCCCACACTCACATAAACACAACCACACAGACGTTAAATTAAAATCATACCAAGTTTTTGTCTTTAAAATCCATTGAACAGTGGAATATTTTCTTAATTAGATAAGTCTTTGCTGCTCTCAATAGTTCGTGGAGGTGGGGGAAGGGGGTTTAAGGTTATAGAAATGTCATTTGTGTTCATCTTGGCACTCATTTGAGACTGGATGGTACTGTTGTTCATACTTCCCCGAAAGTCTTGTTGAATTTTTCTCAGCACAGAAAATGATCTTTCTACATCTGCATTGTTGTGAGGGAGTGGCAAACATGCTAGGCGGTGTTGCTATGTCGACGGAAGTTGTACACTCCAGAATGAGTAATGTCAATATGGTGTTTGCAGTGTGTGCACAAAAAAAAATGCTCCCTCTTGCTGCTGCGCTTAACAAAGTCAAACTCCGTCCATGAGTTTTGAAATTTAGTTTTGCTGGGCGCTGTTTATTTTGCCGATGGCTCATTTCCTCAATTAAAACTGCATTTCAACATTTTGCTGTAAAAAAAATGAACCACACTTGTACACTATTCTGACTATTTGAAATGATCATGTTTTGCATTTTATACATGGAGTAAAATCCAACTTCAAAGAAGTGTTGCCACTGGTCATAAACTTGACAATAATCTTTAATAATGATGGCTTAAACATTGTCATTCAAGGTAATGATGTGTAATAACTTTTGTTCTTTACCACGCATCTCTTTGACTATACCTAACTTAAATGAATTGGGTTGTTCCACTGAGTGTACATTACCTATGCAAATTAGTTTAATGGGCTCTCTCACAGCAGTGTTGAAAGGACTTGACACGGCATCATCCTAGCTATTCTCAACCAGTTAAGCAATCTGTGAAATAGTGGTTGTTTATCTCCATGTTAAAGAGCTGAATAACCTCCCCTGACAAAAGTTTTACATGGGTTCTAAGCAGGACTGTTTACCGTTTATACAGATTACATACTTATGACATGGATAGTGGTGATAAAAAAAATGTCTGTTTTTTTGTTTTTCTCCTAAGATTATTGAAAATCGTGTTTTTCTAAACACGACCGTGTCGGGGGGTTAGGGAGTCAAAAATCGTGTTTTTTGCATGACACGTCGTGTTACGGCAGGTATGCCACCTGTCTAGACGTCCATCCTGGCAGGCTTGTTAGCATGATTACGCAAAAACTTTTGATATAAACAAATGGAGTTTATTAGATGTATTTATTCAATTTGAAGATGACATAATTAGATTTTCAGATTATTTCAGGATTTTTTTTCTTCTTTTCTTTTACATTTTTCATGTTAGTACCTTTTAGGACTTGGACCAAAGAAAATCTTGGACTTTCTGAAAGAATGCAGATTAGATAAAAAATGTGACTATATTTTCATGATTGAGTTTTTTACCTTTATCTTTATCAGGGCCCTGCATCGAGATGCCATAGCTCTGTAGTAATCACCTTTTTCATCTGTCTGTCCATTCACACATCATAGCTCTGTAACTGTTACACATAATTGGATGCTATTTGGTCAGTGAATTGCCTATGATTTGCTGCTCTTCATTTTGAAGATTTCATTTTTTCATGTTCAGTTGTGATGGAGTTCTTGCCCTTGTTCAATCAAATTTAAACAGATCCTAGTAACTGGCATAGCTCAGGAATCATTCAGTATATTATGATGCAATTGGTGTGTACACGGTTTCATTGACCTAGATTTGCCCTTTATGCATTTTATCTTGTCAATGCCATTCTGGATAGAGTTAAGGCCCATGCCAATTAACTTGATATCTTCACATAGGATATTGCTTGTAACTGGCACAGCTCAGGAACCATTTTGGTGTGTATGTTGTCTCATAGACCCTTGATGTGCTTTATTTGGGTTTTATCTGTTCAACTCTATATGTTTTAATAGAGTTATGGCCCTTGACAATTAAACTTCATATCTTGATTTGTGATGCTGCTTGTAACCAGCATAGCTCAAGAACCATTCAACATATTCTAATACAATATGGTATGGTATGAACATTGTCTCATAGATCTAGATGTGCCTTTTATGGGTTTTGTCTCAGCAACTCCATTTTGGATAGAGTTATGGCCCTTGACAATTAACTTCATATCTTCACATAGAATGCTGCTTGTAATGAGCATAGCTCAAGAACTATTCGACATATTCTGATGCAAATTGGAATGAACATTGTAACATAGACTTACATGTGTTTTTTTATGGGTTTCATCTTGTTTACTCTATTTTTGGACTGAGTTATGCCCCTTGTTAAGTGTATATTCACATGGAAACTTGGAAGGTTGCTTTCCTTGCAATCATGATACCTCAAGAACCATTCCACATACTGTGATGTTTTTGTTAAGAACATTGTCTCTTTCGACTTAGATGTGTATTTATTTTTGGACAGACTTATGTCCCTTGTCAATCAACTTCAAACCTTTATATGGGATGTTACTTGTAATCAGCATAGCTCAAGAAACATTCAACATGTTCTGATGCGTTTGATATAAACAATTTTTCTTAGACCTATGTATCTTGCCTACTTCATTTTGGACAGAGTTATGGCTGTTGTGAATCAACTACCATAATTCTTGCTTTTTTTTCATACACAAAAAAATAAGTATTCATTTCAGAATACGACAAATTATATGTAAAAAATATAATTATTATTTTGGAGTACCGACCATGTACAAAACATAAAGAGGACCCAAAACAAGATCTGTGTGTCACTTGATACTTGATGACCTAACAGTACTAACGTACAAAATAAACGTACGATTTTTGTCTCATTTTGCTCTCAACCCATGAATCTACAATAAATTATAAAAGTACTCAAAAAGACTTTTGTTGTTATTAGTTAACAAGAGAGAGATGGATGAAACAATAATGTTATGTCATTGTGTAAGATCATGCATATTTGGAGCATATTTCTTTGTAGCTGTTATGGTGTGTTATGTTGGCAAAGTGATTATTTATAAGTAAATTATAAGCAGCGATACGAGTCCCTGTTGTCAAAGTTATGTGCAACTTGTATTCTTACAGCAACAGTAACATCATTATCAAATTACAGTTAAAAAATCCTCAAAAAGTCTTTTGTTTTTAATTAATGTGTATGTGTGTGTGTGAGAGAGTGTCAGTGGGTAAGATTGTATGTATTCAGAGCGGTATTTATTTGTAGCTTTTGGAGAGAGAGAAAGGAAGAGAGAGAGGTTACAGGGTGATTGTAATCTTTATTGTTCAGTTATCTCATGATTGTGATCTTCCTCATGTACAAGTGTAATACTATATTCCATCGTCAATTAACACCACTTGAATAAACAGCTTTTGTTTTAATTGGGATATCCATTGTCTCAAGAACCACATGGCTATGCAGTGTTATTTATATGCTAATTAAATATGCCTAGAGCTTTAGCCATGTTATTTCAGTCAACACTGGATTGAGGACAAGATTCCACAGACAAGATCAAATTAGTGAGGCTATCAGTAGGGAAATGAGGCTATCTGTAGGGAAATGAGGCTATCAGTAGGGAAATGAGGCTATCAGTAGGGAAATGAAATTCTGTCAGTGAGCTATGAATGCCATTGTCCAAACAGCAGAAGATATTGTAATGACAAGCAATCATGTGCATCACTTGTTCTTCATACTTGTTGATAAAGTTAATAGAAGGGTGTATTGTACGATAGATTCTCAATAAAATATTCATTTGATAAGAAAACATCAAATGGCATCATAACTCTTAAAATTTAAAACGCTCGAGCTATACTGTTGTGCTTTGTGACTGTGACATTCTTTGTAAAGAGCACTCATTAACCATATTGTTTAAGGATTAAAGCCAAGAACTTTATAAGGAAGACATCTCCAAGCAAAAACTGTACAAGCACTTAAAAAATATTATGTAAGAATTGAATTCACTGAGTCAATGACTTTCGTGTTATGATAGAAAATTACAAGATATTTTTATTTTATTTTTGTATTACTATAATGAAACAGTAAGACTACTTGACCAGTGGTCTGTTGTCTTTACTTTGGCATATGCTGCAATATTATTTTTACTGGATAAGAAAACATCAGATGGCTTCCGAACTTGTTTTAAAATGCTCTTGGTGCTTTGTTACAGTGACCGACTTAAAGGTCACTCATTAATGATATTGTTTTAGGATTATGTGCTATAAAGACCATTGTCCAGCTGTTAATGAACAGCAGTAGATATTGTAATGACAACAAGAGATTATATGCATCAATTGTTATATTTTCTCACCGAGAAAGATAATAATAGAAGGGCAGATCAAAGTATAAGAGTATATTTACAATTAACAAAACAATTACCTCTTTAAAATGCATGATTAAAATTTGGTGATTAATCCTTTTATTTCTTAATTTCCTGTTTCGTTAATTGATGCCTTGGTTAAAAACTTACCCAAAGTTAATACATATTTATGTTTTTTTATATGAGATTATACCAAACATAACTTAGCAAACAATACATTGGTCATTTGATGTATCTAAATTGTATATCTGTATTTTTTCAAAGCCATTTGAAATGTGAAAATCTCTTCTTGATTCAAATGGTGATTCTTTTATTTTCTTAATCTCCCTTTTTATTATTTTATGCCTCAGTTAAAACTGACCTGATGTTAAGAAACATTTATGTTTTTCATATGATATTATATCAAACAGGTACTTAGCAGACAATATATTGGTCGCTTGATGTATCTAAATTATACATCAGTATTTTTTGGAAGCCATTTGAAACGTGAACTTCTCTTCTTGAATCAGATGGTGATTTTTTTATTTCTTAATCTTCTGTTTCATAATTTGATGCCAGTATTAAACACCTAGCAAAGTTAATCACATATACTTAGCAAACAATACATTGGTCATCGGATGTATCTAAATCTAAATCGTACATCGGTATATTTTTGAAACCATTTGAAACGTGAATTTCTTTTCTTGATTCAATTGTAACAAATAAAAATGAGGTTAATAAACATTACAAAGATAAAAAACAACAAAACAAAGCCCTATTTGTTCATGATATTAAATCTATTCTTTTTTGTAAAAAATTTGGCAAATATTTTTTTTCAAATGTAAATCTTCTCAGTAGAAATTTTTTGTACGAAAATTAAAAGGATTTGACAAAAAATGAGAAGTTCTGTGTATGAAAAAGTATGATACATTTAATTAATTATGATACATTTAATTAAGTATGATACATTTAATTATGATTTTTATGGATGGACGGTGTACGAAAAATTATAGTGTACAAAAAATTACAAGAATTACGATTCATATCTTTATCTTAACAAGAGATGTTTCTTGTATTGATGACACCTTGAAGTGGTTGGATATCAATCATTTAGAGGAATTATGGCCCCTGAATGCCCATCTGCTCTGAGTTTGGTTTCCCATCACAAAACCCTATGGAACAAAAAACTAGTGAGTGGGGACCCTTGCAATGCACCAATTGCTAATATGTCTTGTTTTATATAATTTTTAAAGTATTTAAATTTTTACCTTTTATTTTGTAGCAGTGCATTTGTATTTTTATTAAGAAGGGTTTATTTTCCCAAGGATTTTATTTATTATTTCAATGTTACCACTTTTACCACCTGACTTTTACTTGGTACATTATAGCCAGGATTGTTATGATGTGCCGATAAACACTATTCATACAAACATATACAGATACACTTTTTTGTAGTGCAAACCTTGTTAGCACAATTACTCAGAAACTGTTTGATCTAGGTTAATGACATTTCATAGGCCTGTATATATATATTTGTAGGTCTATTTATATATATTTGTAGGCCTGTTTATATATATTTTGTAGGCCTGTTTATATATATTTGTAGGCCTGTTTATATATATTTGTAGGCCTGTTTATATATATTTGTAGGCCTGTTTATATATATTTGTAGGCCTGTTTATATATATTTGTAGACCTATTTATATATATTTGTAGACCTATTTATATATATTTGTAGGTCTGTTTATATATATTTGTAGACCTATTTATATATATTTGTAGGCCTGTTTATATATATGTGTAGGCCTGTTTATATATATTTGTAGATCTATTTATATATATTTGTAGGCCTGTTTATATATATTTGTAGGCCTGTTTATATATATTTGTAGGCCTATTTATATATATTTGTAGGCCTGTTTATATATATTTGTAGGCCTGTTTATATATATTTGTAGACCTATTTATATATATTTGTAGGCCTATTTATATATATTTGTAGACCTATTTATATATATTTGTAGGCCTGTTTATATATATTTGTAGACCTATTTATATATATTTGTAGACCTGTTTATATATATTTGTAGACCTATTTATATATATTTGTAGGCCTGTTTATATATATATTTGTAGGTCTGTTTATATATATATTTGTAGGTCTGTTTATATATATTTGTAGGTCTGTTTATATATATTTGTAGGTCTGTTTATATATATATATTTATAGGATTATTTATATATATTTGTAGGCCTGTTTATATATATTTGTAGACCTATTTATATATATTTGTAGGCCTATTTATATATATTTGTAGGCCTGTTTATATATATTTGTAGGCCTATTTATATATATTTGTACGCCTGTTTATATATATTTGTAGACCTATTTATATATATTTGTAGGCCTGTTTATATATATTTGTAGGCCTATTTGTATATATTTGTAGGCCTGTTTGTATATATTTGTAGGTCTGTTTATATATATTTGTAGACCTATTTATATATATTTGTAGGCCTATTTATATATATTTGTAGGCCTATTTGTATATATTTGTAGGCCTGTTTGTATATATTTGTAGACCTATTTATATATATTTGTAGGCCTATTTATATATGTATGTAGATGACTTGATCCGATTTTTTGTCAATGAAATGAATTTTGCCAGTGTTACTGAGTTATTTTTTGACATTTTGGACTTGGAGTTATTTTTGACAGCAGAGGGAACACATATGACAAGTTCTAACAATATATTTCACTTCCTTTTGAGGGCTCAGATGTTAGAATGGGATAATCTGTAAGATGGAGCTGAAAATGTTTTTGAATACCCTATCTACTTGTGTGTAAGTTGTATCCAACTGCAAACTGCATAGATCCAGATCTGCCATCGCATAATGCGTCGGCAGATCTGGATCTATGTGATTTGTTAGGGGTAATCAGTAGAACAAACAACAAAGACCCTGATCTGCTGGTGCATTATACGACGGCAGATCAGGGTCTACGTTGTTGCAGTTGGACCTGACTTATAAGCGAGTATATATAGTAATTTTGATGGATGTCGTTTTCCTTACTGTTCTACTATCCACAGTTAGATGTGACTGCTTTGTCCACATTTGCTGTAATCAAATGTGCAGTATAATTTTCCTATCATTATCCATGGACTTCCCCTGTGTATCAGTCTGTCTATCTGTCCCTGACCAAGCTTGACATCACTTCTCCTCCCACACAGCTTGTAGGATTTTAATGAAACTTTGTAGGCTGCATATGTGATTGTTTCAAATGCGCAATTAGGTTTTACTTTTTTTGCTGTGACTCATTTTTGAGGACATTTCTTGAAAAATTGTCAAAAATGGGGGTATTTTGAGAACTCAACTCATCATTGCTTCTCCTCGTACATTGTTTGGAGTATTTTATTTAACTTTGCATACTAGATATGTGGTTGGTGTAATAAACTTTTGCTTTTTTCCTCTGGTCCATTTCGGGGGAGATTTTTGTAATAATTGTCCCAAAAAGTATTTGGGAATAAAGTTCATCATCGCCTCTCCTACTATGTCAGAAGATTTTATTTAAACTTTGTTAGATAGATTATAGGATTATATTGAAACTTTGTTAGATAGATTATAGGATTATGTTTAAACTTTGCTATATAGATTATTCGATTATATTTTTAAACTGTGTTAGATAGATTATAGGATTATATTGAAACTTTGTTAGATAGATTATAGGATTATATTGAAACTTTGTTAGATAGATTATAGGATTATATTGAAACTTTGTTAGATAGATTATAGGATTATATTGAAACTTTGTTAGATAGATTATAGGATTATATTGAAACTTTGTTGGATAGGTTATAGGATTATATTTAAACTTTGTTAGATAGATTATATGATTATATTTAAACTTTGTTAGATAGATTATAGGATTATATTTAAACTTTGTTAGATAGATTATAGGATTATATTTAAACTTTGTTAGATAGATTATAGGATTATATTGAAACTTTGCTAGATATGTGGTTGGTATGGATGTGCAATAAAGTTTAACTTTTTTCCTGTAGCCCATTTAGGGAGAAATTTCTTGAAAAATTTTCAAATCTGGTGTTTTTGTGAATTTTGTTTTGTCTTATCTTGTTCATACACTGGTTGGAGGATTATATAAAAAATGTGTAAGCTAGATATGTGGCCGGTGTAGATGTGCAATAAGGTTTTCCTTTTTTCCTCTGGCCCAATTTTAGGGACATTTCTTGAAAAATTGTCAAAAAAGCGGATATTTTGGGAAATTGGTTTAGAATCACTACATTAGTTAGAGGATTGTATTAAAACTTTGTAGGGTAGATATGTGTTTTGGTACAGATGTGCAATAAAGTTTAACTTTTTTCCTCTGGTAAATTTTTGGGGAAATTTCGTGAAAAATTGTTAAGAAAGGATATTTTGGAAAGTCCGTTCATCATCCCTTCTTCTTGGAGAATTTTATTGAAACTTTGTTGGCTAGATATGTGGTTGGTATAGATTTGCATTCCAGTATTATTTTACTTTATGCACAGGTCTATTTTTAAAAAAATATTCTTAACAAATTATCAAACAAAAGGGGTATTTGGTGAATTTAGTTCATCATTGCTTCTTCCCCCCCCCCCCCCACACACACACACACACTGCTTGGAGGATTTTATTGAAACTTTGTTGGCTAGATATTTGGTTTGTGTAGATGTGCAAAAATGGTTTTACTTTTTTCCTAAGGCCCATATTTGGGGAAATTTAATAAAAAATTGTCATGAAAGAAGAATTGTGAGAATTAAGCTTGTTATTGCTTCTCCTCCTAAACAGCTTAAAGAATTGTATTATTCCAGCACTTCAGTGAAGAACACAGATATTTGTTCTTGCACCTATGTGTCAGTCTGTTCATCTGTTCATCCATTTGTCCATCTGCCAGTATCTCCATCCATTAATGAAACATTGTAGGCTAGATATGTGGTTAATGCAGATGTGCGGTAAGGTTTTATTTTGTTTCCACTAGCCCTTTCTTGCGGACATTTCTTGAAACATTGTCAAAAAAAACGGTTAAAGGGGATTCAGTTTGTCAAAACATCTTTGGAACATTTCTTGAAAAATTTTCCACAAAAACGGTATTAGGGGATTCAGTTTGTTAAAATATCTTCCATCCTGCTTGGAACATTTTATAGAAACCTTTTTGGCTAGACGTGTGTTTGGTGTAGATGTGCAGTAAGATTTTACCTTTCCATTTTTTAGGACATTTCTTACAAATTTATTGAAAAAAGAGGATATTATGAGAATTCAGCTCATCATCACTTATTTTTCCACACTGCTCTAAAAATTTTATAGAAACTTTGTAGGTTAAATATGCAGTTGAGTGCAGGGATATGCATGTCTGTGACTGCAGGTACATCTTATTATGTTTGATTTTCAGGTAGTGTAAATATCATAGCACATTGGGAGGGGGGGGTAAGTTAAATGGAAGCAAACATTCTCAATAAATGTACTTACATCTCTCTTGTTTTCTCTGTGTATGAAGACTGTGAATCCTCAGGTCAGAATGTAAAATATAGTTTTCTTATCATCAGTGACAGCAGCAGCACTAGCAACAAGAAATAATATATCCAGTACTATATTTATTTCAGATTTCTTATGGGCTTATAATAATTACAAGCTGATTATCGCTTCTTGTTTCTGACCATACTTTTTCTTACCCACCCAGGCCAGCTTGGTTGGCTGCCTCAGTATGTCATTGGAAAAGGCACTTAGCACCCATATGATATAGCTAGTAATGTGTTAAAAGTGCTGTTGAAACCAACAGAAACAAAACAAACAACTAAACTTATCAGCTCACTTGACTGGACCCAAAATTTGGCACATCATTATTGATTAACTTCATAATTATAAATGTTTTCTCTGATGCCTCACCTCTGTGTTCTATCTGATTGTTTTTTCTTGTTTTATGGTATTTTGTGATTATCCATTATTATTACTCATTATTATTATTATTATTATTATTACTCATTATTATTATTATTATTATTATTATTATTAGGGTCGAAGAGGACCTTCAGGTGAAGATGGTCGACAAGTAAGTATTTCACACAATGTGAATGATACATTTAAAACTACACTTTAAGGTGTGAATTCTTGAAAAAATTAGAAAATCATTTATGAAGTCATTATTTATACACGAAATTGATTAAGTACTTCAATTTGAGATAAATGCCAGTTATAATTTAACAGGAAAAGTATGGATATCTTGGAACTTCTGTGTGTCTGTACATAAAACCAGTCTAGCAAGTATTACAATCAGAAACCAGTCAAGTTCCAATTAATGACTTGACCAAATGTGACATAACCCAGCATTATTCTTTTGGACTAGTTACACTTGTGATTTGAATAAAACTTTTGGATTTGAGGTGTTAATTTAAATTAACATCTCTCGAAATTTTAAGACATAAATCAGCTGAAAACTAGCATAAGTATATTTACCAATCAGTACATAAAAAAAAATAATCAAAAAGTGTACAAAAAAGTTAAAGACATATGGGCTAATGAATATTCATGAGGACAAATTGTTTTGGCAGTTGGCCCACCAACAATGAGTCCATGAAAATATTTTTCAGAACAAATTGAATAATCTATTTGTTACACACTTTAAACTAGATAAAGACATGAAAATGTTATTTTGTAGAACTATCAATTGAATATAAATTAAAACATAGCATTATAACTTATAAAGTCCATTTTTCATCTTCATTTGAATGAATTTAAAAATCCCTGCCCATTGTACATTCTCAATGAATGAATTTTAAATCCCATGCCCATTGTAAGATCTCAGTGAATTAATTGAAAAGTCCCTGCCCATTGTACGTTCTCAATGAATTAATTCTTACATCTTTATGATGTCACACAATATTGGTAATGTGAATGCAATTGTTACCTTGTGTTGCCAGTAAAGTTTTCATAGTAGTAAAAGTACTAAACTTGTATTATTTATGTTTTTCATGATGGAAGCATCAAAATGTAACATAGGTAATCATGTCCGACCATTATTGGAGCATATTTTTTAACTTTCAAATAGCAGATACAATGTATCTAGTTTTTGGTAGAAAATCAACTCTGTATTGTACAAAATATGTGTCTTTCTCCTCTCAAATGGCAGTTCTTCCAAATTTTACAGTTTCATTTCCCACTCAATGAAATTGAAACGGACATGGTGACTTGGTTCCTCTCAATAATTCACAATGGCTTCTATACTGCCAACATCAGTATTGCATTGAAAATTTGTTTTAAAAACTTAAATATTGTTATTTTGGTTACCCTGCTATCTTTGTCTCCAGATGCTATTTTTGTCTGTAAATTAAAGTTGTTTGTCATCACATGATTGGCAACAGTCTGTGCAAACATTCGGCTGCAATATGACCTTAGTTACATTCCATATGAGAAAATATTGAAATGTTACTATGACACAAAATGAATGGGATTTTATTTAAAGTATATAATAAAGAATGATATCTTATATTTCTTATCCCAAAGATATCATCTTTTCATGTCCATGTATATCTCATATTTCCTTTATCCTTTAGGGAACATCTGGAGCTATGGGACCACCAGGACCACCAGTAAGTACAGCAAGAAGAAAAGTTCATTTTATTATATAAGTAGGGCAAATTTACCTAAATATTTATCATATTATTTTTAATAATTTCACTGTGCATTAATGAAAATACTTCACAAGTGGATTATCGGTTACATGATGGCTTACATAGATATAGAAGTTCTGTCAGAAGCCACCAGTTCTTGAAAAATGTGGGAGGGGCTTATTTATGCATGATTTCTGAACCATTAGTAAAACTTAATTGTTTATATCACAGTATAAAAGATTTGACATTTCAGCCATTATGAAATCATGATTGATTCATTGGATGCATTCACATGAGTTCCACGATCTTTTGGCAGTTGTGAATTATTAAACATAATGGCTATGCAGCAGTGTACTTCACTCACAGCTAGCAAATCAAGAGATGTAATAACTATTTAGCTTCTGGCATCATCATCATTATCACCACTACTATAATCATAATTATCATCATTATCATCAATATCACCACTACTATAATCATAATTATCATCATCATCATCACCACTACTATAATCATAATTATCATCATCATTATCACCACTACTATAATCATCATCATCATCATCATAATTATCATCATCATCATCATTATCACTGCTACTATAATCATCATCATCATTTTCACCACTACTATAATCATAATTGTCATCATCATCATCAATAATAGTTATTAGTAGTGTTAGTAGTAGTAGTAGTTTTATTACATTTTATATTTATTATTATTATTATTATTATTTACTTTATGTATTATTATCTTGTGTACTTTAGGGCCCACCAGGACCAGCCATGTATGCCCCTGCAATTTCAGCACTCTTCCAGCAGTCAAGCGCATTTAAAGGTGACCCCTACCAGGTAACATCTTTTTTCCTTACAAAATTCCATTCCCAAAAAGTTACCCTTAGTTGAATAAAAATATTAAAATACAGCAGTTTAAGTATGGAACTGTTTGATTGAATATTGATATTTGCACAAAGAATTACATTTTGTCAACATTTCATGTAAACATTTTATAAAATTAGATGTTAGATTTGATGACAGTCTAGACTTCTGTTGAGAATTTATTTGTATTGACCAATGATACCTACTCTTCATCACATTCACATAAAAAAATTATATTCCATGCTTATGGGTTACATGGATAAGATTATACAGCAAATCCCCTCAAAACCAAATCCTCATTATACCGGAATCCCCTCAAAACCAAATCCTCGTTATACCGGAATCCCCTCAAAACTAAATCCTTCTTATACCGGAATCCCCTCAAAACCAAATCCTCTGTATACCGGAATCCCCTCAAAACCAAATCCTCGTTATACTGGAATCCCCTCAAAATCAAAATTTGGGGGGGGGGGGGGTCCCAAACTCTTCCTTGTTTAATATCATAATTTGTTTTCCAGTAAACCGAAACCCCTCTACTTCAAAAACCAAACAAATGTTGATCCCAAATTTCAATTTTACACTTAAAGAACCCCCATAAAACCGAAACTCACTTAAAACATGGAAATGTATTTTTCTGACATAACCTGGACCAGATTATTTACGATTATTAAATTCTGTAGTAGGCTAATCAGTGATAAAATGTCTCAAGGGCACACAAGGTTAAAACAATACTTGACACTTGCGCTGACAAAGATTAGGGCCGACAATAGGTTTATCCAGTGTCTTTGCACCATAAAAGAGCCAGTTTTTACGGTAATTATTAATAACTAAATGCATGTAGATAAGCCATTTGAGAAAGATTATGTTTTTCTGCTTATTATCTAATTGTGATTGATACTATTCATTTGTATACATGATGCATAGAATGTTTTTTTTTTTTTTAATTAAATACACTGAGGTTTATTACCATGGCATGCAGCTTTTGATGATTTGCCAAACAGACAGACAAATAGTATTCTAAAAGTCAGATTCACTCAATTGATTTTCAAAGGCAAAAACTCGTTACATATTTAAATAGCCACGACTGTCATTTGTCTTCAGTCGCATGTCAAGATGTCAGAACAACCAGCTAAGTGTCATAGGATTGAACTATCCTTATAGGATAACATTTGTCTGATCAGAGAGTATGAATCTGCCACAAAACCTACATTGAAGAAACTAGGAGGAGAATTTGACATAGGAACATAATAAATTATGCGGAGTATTTAAACATTATGGATTATCATTCATAATTCTAATGGACTTATAATAAAGTTATAAAAGTATCTCATTCTTTAAATGTTTCTTGAGACAAGGGCTGTATTTCTGTGTGGAATAAATGTATTTTATATATGTGACCAGATGTGATTTTCGGAAGCAAAGTACGTTATGCAGCAAAGTTGTCATTAAATGTTAAAAAAACAAAACAGCTTTCTTAATTTGTGCACTCTTACACAAACATACACAGATGTTCTCTCCTAATTACATTCTCTCTCACTCTCTCTCATAACATAAGCGTTCATAAAAAAGACATACTTTGTCACATCTGTGAAACCCTCAGTAAACCGAACACCTCGCAAAACTGGAAATTAAATTTGGTCCCAAGGTTTTTGGTTTTGAGGGGTTTCATTGTATATTCTACCACTGCACTGAACTTAGATTACTCCATTTGGTCAGAAAAAATGGCATTTAAAGGCTGAGACTGCACAATAAAAAGGGAGATTATATCTAGGTCCAGTCTGAACTTGATTCCATCAGGTCAGAAAAAATAGCATTTAAAGGCTGGGACTGCTTTATAAAAGGGAGATTATATCTAGGTCCAGTCTGAACTTGATTCCATCAGGTCAGAAAAAATAGCATTTAAAGGCTGGGACTGCTTTATAAAAGGGAGATTATATCTAGGTCCAGTCTGAACTTGATTCCATCAGGTCAAAAAAAATAGCATTTAAAGGCTGGGACTGCTTTATAAAAGGGAGATTATATCTAGGTCGAGTCTGAACTTTACTCCATCAGGTCAGAAAAAATGGCATTTAAAGGCTGGGACTGCACAATAAAAAGGGAGATTATATCTAGGTCCAGTCTGAACTTGACTCCATCAGGTCAGAAAAAATGGCATTTAAAGGCTGAGACTGCACAATAAAAAGGGAGATTATATCTAGGTCCAGTCTGAACTTGATTCCATCAGGTCAGAAAAAATGGCATTTAAAGGCTGAGACTGCACAATAAAAAGGGAGATTATATCTAGGTCCAGTCTGAACTTGATTCCATCAGGCCAGAAAAAATGGCATTTAAAGGCTGGGACTGCACAATAAAAAGGGAGATTATATCTAGGTCCAGTCTGAACTTGACTCCATCAGGTCAGAAAAAATGGCATTTAAAGGCTGGGACTGCACAATAAAAAGGGAGATTATATCTAGGTCCAGTCTGAACTTGATTCCATCAAGTCAGAACAAAAAGGGAGATCTTATCCAGGTTCAGTCTTAAAACTCGGCTGCTATGAAGGAATGCTGGATGTTATTGGGCTCTGACTTTCTTGTTAGCTTTAGACAATATATGATACATCTTAATGCCTGATTAATTGATAGGTAAAGCTTGAAGGATAATGTGCAAGTTAATAATTGCTTGGTATCTTATTGATAACTAAAGAATTTCAGTTGGCCATAGACCTAGATAAACTGGTTTTGAACTACATGTATATGCACATGATGGTCAATCAAAAGATCTTTTTCACACTTTGTTTGATACAGAAAGAAAAGTTAGTTCCACCTATCGGAACCAATTATTGGTCATGTGTACCGTATTTACCGTATATATTGGGACAGGATAAAATAAATGATTTTTTACCTGTCCCATAACTTATGGTTAAACTTTTTTTCAACTAGATCATATGTCCCAAAACTTAAGAACCGAAACAAATTGTGTTGAATTCCCCCCTCCCCCAGCACTTCATGTTAAAATAAGGTAGGTAAATTAAACGTTTATTTGATAATAAACTGAAAGAAACTAACCTTCTACTGTTCTCATTTATTCCTCTTTTTTGTTGTTCATAAGCAATTTATGTACAAAAGACACAAACGTATCCACTAACACATGGTCCGGTAATGTAGAGTACCGGTCGTGTGTATCGCTTATGTCAGGTAACAACATTGACACATTATTTTTTTGACGTGAATATAGACACACGAATCATGTTTGGTTGTCCTCAGAAGTTTGAATACCGGTATATTATCAAAGTTAAAATTGGATCCAGTAAAATCACAAACAATAGAAAGAGAGAGACAGAAATAACAACCGATTGCTTGAAGGCACCAGCAATTCACGCATGATCCGGTGTATGGTGCAAAGTAACCAAGAGTGTATTATATCCAGGTTAACAATATAACAATATTTCGCAAATAAAAATCATTATTAGGAAATACATTCACCGTGAGAGCAAATGACAATATTTCCGCTAGCGTGGGACACAGAACGTATTCTTATATTGCCGATAGATTTATCAAATTTTGTTCTTCAAAAGTTTGCAGATAAGAAGACAAGTGTAAACATACAACACTGACAGCGGTTTTTATTTTATTTATTTAATAAAATATATGTTCGAGTGCATTTTTTTACCAACTGAGCATCGATATTATGATTTAAAAGGTGTCCCAAAACTTACGACTCGAAAAAAACGATCTGTCCCAGAACTTACAGTGCACAAAGAAATTACTTTAAAAATTAATTTATGGTGTCCCAACATATACGGTGTCCCAACATATACGGTAAATATGGTAATATGTTTCCCAGCCCCTTCTGCAAACTTGGCCATGAAGGATGGAGGTCACCATCAAAGAACCCATTGCATCAACTTACTTCCTGCAAGTTTTTGTGACATTTAGGAGAATTGCAATTTAATGTCCGCAGAATTCTATCACATTCTTTTACTTTTATAGCAATTTAACCTATCTAGCTAGTTAGATAGCTGGTTATCAGCTTTATTACTAAATCCATTTTTTCTTTTCAGGCTGATAAATCTGCAACGGAAGAGGTAAGAGTACACTGAATTGATAAATTCCATAACGTACTGTACTGTCTGTCGTTTTTTGTTCACCTTTTATTTGGAACCATGGTAGCTCAGTTGGCAGAGTGTCAGACTCTAAATAAAATGGTCATGAGTACAATGCCCTCCCAGGTCAGCACAGATTGGCTTCCTTGGCGTGTCCTTGGGGAAAAGCACTTAGCTCAAATTTTCTCAGCATGATATAGCCAATAATGTGTTTAAAATGCTGTTAAAAAAAACCCCAACCAAATAACCCACCAATCAGCTTTTATGAATTATTTCATGGGGTTATGAATAATTGTATCTAAAGATATTATAGTGTAATTTTCAGATGATTCTAAAGTACAAATATCAATTTTACTCAAATTTTCTCAGCATGATATAGCCAATAATGTGTTTAAAGTGCTGTTAAAAAAAACCCCAACCAAATAACCCACCAATCAGCTTTTATGAATTATTTCATGGGGTTATGAATAATTGTATCTAAAGATATTATAGTGTAATTTTCAGATGATTCTAAAGTACAAATATCAATTTTATGAGAATAAGAACACGAAGTACTTAATATTAAAAATTAAAATACTGAAAATACATTAAGTAACTTGATTAATTAAATGCAATTAACTTCATTTGTATGAATTGATGGTGTACAAAAAAATTACAGACAGTGTTGTACTCTTACCTCTGGCTCTTCCATTGTCATTATCTTTGGCTGTTGAATCTATCTAGCTAGCTAGCTTGCTGGTCCATTACTTAATTTTTATTTCTTTTCTTTTCTTTCCAGGCTGACAACACTGCAACTGAAGCAACTGAAGAGGTAAGAGTACATATGAGTTAAAAAGTTTATATAAAAGTATAAACATATATAAAAGTATATGTAAAGTTTAATATATATAAATTAATATATATAATATTTATTTCTTTTTATACAGATAACATCAGGGCTGTTCCAGTAAAACATACATCGGGACCCATGGAAGATACTTTCAACATGGAATAGTTACTCATAGATGCGATTTGAATTTTTTTCATTTTCGTATAAACTCTTTCAGTAATAAGAGTACCTGGCATTTATTTTTTTAAAAACTGCCTTCTCTGGGTGCCATGTATGTATAAATGGAACAGCCCTCACACAAATGGCTATGGAGGTTTTGGGAAATAATTGGATATTTTATTTCCTATCATTTTTCCACATGATGTAAAGCTAACAATGTATTTTATCA
The DNA here is from genome assembly GCA_029931535.1 of Margaritifera margaritifera. Taxonomy (NCBI): domain Eukaryota; kingdom Metazoa; phylum Mollusca; class Bivalvia; order Unionida; family Margaritiferidae; genus Margaritifera; species Margaritifera margaritifera. The sequence goes on from JAQPZY010001577.1 coordinate 3,418,373, forward strand.
CTTTAACACATGAAATATGTTATTACAGCGTCAGGAAGTTTAGGTCACTTTAATTATTAACTAATTACTTTTTCTTCTCACTGCAAATAGAAAATATTATAAGACAATGGTACAGTTTACCTTGCATAAGTTTACTGTAGTAAATATCATAATAAAGTGTAATTTGTGATAATCTTTGTCCTGCTGGCACTTTCATTATTTCTTCTTCGATCAGTCCAGAGGGGTCCACTTGATGTGAAAAGTGAGGGGTGGGCTTATTGACTAAAGCTATCTACAATTAAAATTTGCTTTTTCTATATTAGGGTGGGTGGGGTGGGTTACCATTGAGAATAGTTTTTTCATGGTGGATTTAAGGTGTGTTTGTATATACACCCAGTAGAGCATCAGTCCTTTTGAGGGACTCTTGTGTTATAAATGTAGTTTTACTGTAATTGACCATTTTTAGTCTACTGGTCATAGACCAGAAGAGCTTATGGGATAGTCTGTTATCCATCGTTCATCCATCAATTAGCACAAGTTTGTTATCGCTGCTCCTCCTAAACTACTTAGAGGATTGCCTTGAAACTTTACACACACATTTATTCCATGGTCTACTTGGTCCTAAATGAAAATGGTGCTGCTTGGACATCCAATATGGCGGCTACAATGGCCATCTTGAAAATCTTGTTATTGCTACTCCTGAATGGATGGTCATATCAACATGGGGTTTTCACTAAAAGACTTCTTATGATGTCTAGTTGATCCTAGTTGAAAATGGTGACAATCTGATGTTCAAGATGGCCACCATGGCAGCCATCTTGAAAATTTTGTTAATGCTGCACCTCCTGAATGGATGGTCATATCAACATGGGGTTTTCACTAAAAGACTTCTCATGATGTCTAGTTGATCCTAGATGAAAATGGTGCTGATCTGACTTTCAATATGGCCATCATGGCAGCCATCTTGAAAATCTTGTTATCACAACACGTCACTACTTGAACAGAAAGTCATATTGACATGGGGATTTCACCAGAAGACTTCTTATGATGTCCAGTTAGTCTTAAATGAAAATGGTGCTGATCTGATGTCCAATATGGCCACCACAACAGCCATCTTGAAAATCTTGTTGTTATTACTCTTCCTGAATGGAAAGTAATATCTTATAAATATTGTTATCTCTACTTGTGTCCAAATGGATGGCTATATCAACATAGCGTTTTCACCATTTGACTTCCTAAGATACCTAGTTGGTCCTAAATGAAAATGGTGCCAGTCGTGCCTTGATGGCTGTCTTGAAAATCTTCCTGTCACTACTCCCCCTGAATGGATGATCATGACATAGGGTTTTCACCAAAAGACTTCTAATGATGTCTGCTTTGTCTTAAATGAAAATGGTGCCAAGCTGACATCCAACATGTGTACCACAGCAGATAATTTGAAAATCTTGTAATTGCTGAAGAATATCAGAGATGGTATCAGCACTCAACAGTTAAAAGGAAGAAATGGTCTTATCTTGAATTCTTGGAAATTCTTTTCGTCCACTAAAGCATTAGTCCCATTGAGTGACTCTTGTTTAAAATAACAATTATATTGATCCCCCTCTTATGATGCCCCTCCAAAGATAGTGGTTCCCCTCACATAATGCCCCTCCCAAGGTAGACCATGTGATGAGAGACCACCTGATCCTGCAATGAAGTTGGACATCCTGCTACTAATTTTAGATGAGTTTTGAGACAGCGAGAAATGTCATAGTTTTGCTTGTACCAAGTTTGACCAAAGCACCTTTTGTTGGCAACAGAGATCAATGAAGCATTTTACCAAACCTTTATATGATGTACATCTCACAGAGCAGTTCAAGAGTCTGGATGAATGAGACTGTTTTGTCTTTCCTCTCCCCTCTACCTTTCCCCTCCAAGACTAGTATGAGTTCTCTATTTGGATAGTAATGTAAGGAGGGGTGGGAAGATAAGAGTGACTCGAGAGTCTGGTTGAACGAGACCTTTGTGTCCCACCTCTTCCACCCCTCCAAGACTAGTCAAGTTCCCTCTTTCTTTTGTATACAGGTATGATTTATATTGATTGTAGGGAGGTGTTGGAAGATAAGAATAAATTCAGTATAATGAAAGGTATGATCCCTCTTATAGGCCCTCCTTTTATAATATTCCAGTGTATTTGAGCAGGAATGATTTTATGGAGGTTAACCTCAAATTCACAATTTTTTTAGGAGAAGAATGCCCTGGAGGTTTTGCGAGAGGTGGCAGAGGAAATCAGCAAGATCAGACAGCCAAATGGAGATGAGGATGCACCAGCGGGAAGCTGCAAGGACATTATCCTTTCCAACCCAGTTGCTAAAGATGGTAAGCTCTATCATCTTTTATCTCTTTTGTTGTGTCTGTCTCATAGGTGGATTTACTGGGTGTGGGAAGGGTGTAACAAAGGGCTGTACCCACATTTTAACATGATGGCTTCTTGCTCACATGTTGGATGACTTGGCCCTTCCATTTTGACCTTAGCATCCTGTTCCTTTTCACATCCGATACCCCTCATGATCCAACTCTGGCTCTGCATCTTCCATTTTCTTACTGTGAGATTTGTATGAAATTATTATTTAACTTGTCTTCAGCCAAATAAATATGGGGTGGGGATTTACTAAATGATTGCTACTTAGAATGTCAGGATTGTTATGTTATTACCAATTTCATTGTTAGTGTTTACAGTCCCATGCTTCTGTTAGTTGGATTCATATTTATCATCATCAAATTTTGATGATTTCAGTAAACTCAGTATATTGGTGTCTTCAAATATTTATATTTCAGTAAACTCAGTATATTGGTGTCTTCAAATTTTTATGATTTCAGTAATATCAGTATATTGGAGACCAGATTGTTATGATTTCAGTGATCTCAGTATATTGGTGACTTCAGATTGTTATAATTTTAGTAATCTCATTATATTGGTGACTTGTAAATGGATGATTTCAGTAATCTCAGTATATTGGTGACTTAAGATTTTTATGATTTAAGTGATATCATTATATTGGTGACCAGGTTTTTATGATTTCAGTAATCTCAGTATATTGGTGACCAGGTTTTTATGATTTCAGTAATCTCAGTATATTGGTGACTAGGTTTTTATGATTTCAGTAATCTCAGTAGTGTATATTGGTGACTTTAAATTTTGATGATTTTGGTACTCTCAGTATATTGTTGACTTCAGATTTTTATTATTTCAGTAATCCCAGTATATTGGTGACTTTAAATTTTGATGACTTGCTCATTACCATACACCTTAAAAGCATAATTTGCTTTCTTGAGCATTTATGGCACATCTGTGGCATACATACCATTTATACTCGCTTATAAGTCGGATCCAATTACAAACTGCATAGACCCAGATCTGCCGTCGCATAATGCGCCGGCAGATTTGGGTATATGTAGTTTGTTAGGACTAATCAGTAGAACAAACAACACAGACCCTGATCTGGTGGTGCATTATGCAATGGAAGATCTGAGTCTGTATTGTTTGTAGTTGAACCCAACTTATAAGCAAGTATAGATGGTAGTGAAATCATACTTAAAAGGTTTAGCTTATATGAAAGACTTAAGTCCCGAGTTCAAATCCCAGACTTTCCATTCTTCCTTTTCCTCCACCTCAAAGACAACACCACCAACATCATATATAATATAAGCTGTGAGAATTTAATGTACAATTTGCAAAAAAATTGATAGATTTTACATATTTAAACTTTGTTCTCCAGGTTACTTCTGGATTGATCCTAATGGTGGTTCCAAGCAGGACAAGATAATGGTCTTCTGTGAATTCCGTTCCAAGTTGGCCTGGTCATGTGTCTACCCAGTAAAATCTACAGTAAGTAGATCATGTGATCCAGTAGGATGTCATGATCACATGGCAGTCATGTGACATGTTGACCAACATTTTTCAGTTTTACATACCAAGTAAACCTTGTTCATTTTTTGTTTAAAAACATTATTTGCCTTTTTTTTTTTTTAGATCTTATTGATTGTAAATTTATGCAAAGATAATATTTTAAATTATGACAATAGGAGGAAAATTTTAGTAAATAATTGATTAGATCTGATATAGTAAAGTAATTCATTTGCAAATGGCAGATATGCATATCTGGATTTGCATAATGCCCAGGCAGATTAGAGTTTATTCTGTTTACTTAAAATAACAGTGACCTATTTTTCTTGCTCTAGTGACTTTGCAAGGAACAGCATAAGCCCAGACCCAAAAATCCTGAAACTGCCTGAGCACAAAAACTCGAGACTCGGAACTCAAAAGTTAAAGATCATGCTTAGAGTAGCCCCATCTTTTTGAAATTTGTCGTGTATGTAGAGATACATATCGGTATACAATTTGGCCATTGTGTATTGCTGACAACATGCTGGCCTTGACCACTGTTCTTTGATCACATATCGTGTTTCAACATCATTTAAAGTTTACACTTAATTTTTCAGTGTAATCCTAACTTTTTACATTTTATCATAAGGTAAGGAAATTCTCATTGGGTGTTTCACTTTTTTAAAATTGGATCGGTGTTTACAATACGACATTTTGACTTCGACCATTGGTTTTTGTTCAGTACTGTGAGAAAAATAACCATTCAGTATGTATCAGTTTTGGATAGGAAAATTACACCCTTGAGATCAGAATTTTTCATCAGACCTGAGGTACAGTGTCTGATGAAAACTTCTGATCCAACGGGTGGAATTTTCCAATCCTACACCAATACATAAGACAGATTTTTCTGTTTGAATTAGAGAATTATTATTATTTATTTAAAAGAGATAATTATTATTAATTAATTTAAATGAGAGAATTATTATTAATTAATTTAAATGAGAGAATTAATTAATTTAAATGAGGGAATTATTTTTAATTAATTTAAATGAGAATTATTTTTAATTAATTTAAATGAGAATTATTTTTAATTAATTTAAATGAGAATTATTTTTAATTAATTTAAATGAGAGAATTATTATTTATTAATTTAAATGAGAGAATTATCTCTATTTTGCTACTGACTGCCATTTTCTTTCATGTCTTTATATGCATGCCTCCTTCATCTGCATTCAGCATTTTCATTTTTCTATTTCAGTATGACACAAAACGCTGGGCAGATCAAAAACCAACCAGCCATGTGTGGTTTGCAGCAGAAATGGTGTCTACAAATGAGGTACCATGTTGTCTTTAATTTTGTCCCACACTTTTTATTTTTTCACATGTATGACTAATAAAAGATAAAAAGATAATGTTGGTTTTTATCAGATTCCCATAAACAGACAAAACAGAGACTGGATGTTTGGTAGAATCAATCAGAATAAAAATTCCCACTCTTCTTCATGACACATTATTCAGTTTTTTGAATCTAACTACTGACATAATTGGTTGCCTTTTCAATGCATCTAAGGGACTGACCATTTAACAAAATTTCTGGCCCCTAAATAGCTTGAAAGAAATATTCTTGCTATGATTTGTGGAAAAAAAGAACTAATTGTATCAAATATATTGAAAAAAAAATTTAGGTAAAAAAAAAAAAAGATCATGGGTTAACCCCCCCCCCCCCCTCCAAGAATTAAATGGTCAGTCCCCAAGCAAATAGTTATGATCTGTACATTCTCTGTGTATCGTTGAGAAAATCAATTGAATTTCACTCCCAAAAATAAAAACAGTTGTACAAAATCATAATGCTTTTACTTACTATTGATTTGTATGATTCATCATGTACAAGAAAATTAGAAAGAACCAAAAAGTGCCGACATTTTAATAGAACAATGATCATGGTATCATTATCACCTGGAATTATAGAGATCCATGCAGAAAAGAAACAAGGGAATATTTATTTGTTGTTTTGTTTTGAATTGTTTTCTTTGCATGGCATTTCATTTACAGGAATTTAATTGATGGTCTCACTGTAGAATGATGTTCTCAGTTCAAACCCTTGAGCATTCAGTTAAGTGTCTCATCAACAAATTGTACTAAAAAAAATATTTTCAAGTCCATGTTGGTGGAAATACTGATATTGATAACTTTTCCAATCATATAGCAGCTATTGCATAGCTAAAAAGGGAGTCAATTTTTCTTCAAGGAGGTAACACACCAATATTGTCCTGCTTTCAAATCAGGCCCCTACATAATAAAACTTTACAAATGGCCCAAACTGTAACTGAAAATATTCTGGCAAATCAAAATGATTGCATTTGTCAAATTTGAGTATTTCTAGTCTTGAATAACATTTTGTTACTTGAAACAATGAGTAAAGTTTTTAACAGAGGGGTAAAATCTCTCAGCCAAGTGCAGCAGCTATAAACAAAAATCTATTGCATGACTGATATTGCAGTGAATGGTTTGACCAATCTGATTGATCACCCAAATTAATGCAAGTTGGTATTGGCTCAGTGGTTAGACAGGAGTCCAATGGGTTACCTAATTTGTACTTTTCATCACCTAACATGCTTTCAATCCAAATATTTTTGCATCATTCAAGTTTCATGAACTGAATTCAGCATGCAAGAAACTTCAAACTTTTGTGAATAATTGATTTTTAATACTTAATCATATCAATATAAGAAAAAATATTTCAACATATATACTTGCCTTACCAAATTCACTTCAGATCAGGGTATATGTTGTTTTGTTCTACTGATTAGTCCTTACAAACTGCATAGACCCGGATCTGCCGGTGCATTAGGCGACTGCAGATCTGGGTCTATGCAGTTTGCAGTTGGTATATGCTTATACACGAGTATAGATGGTATTTTGCAATTTTTCAGATATTTGTAACTTCAACATTTCTCATCCAATTTTCATGATGTAGTTTAAAAATTCCTTTGTCCATCGTTATAAAGTTTGAAGGAGAAAAATGTATTATTATTTTTGTTTTAAAATTTGCTGTTTAGTAGGTGGAACAATTTCCATTCTCAACAAGGTAAATTCTCCCTTTTGCAGTTCCAATACAAAGCTGACGAGACCCAGATTATGGCACTACAAGATAAGAGCAGTAAAGTACGACAGATGATTACATATACCTGCCAGAATTCTGCAGCATTCTACAACCAGCCTGCTGATGATTACTCCAGTGCTCTCATGATGAAGATGTTTGATGGAAAGACTGTCTCCATTGAGACCAAGCAGAAATTCCGCTACAAGGTTGCTATGGATGGATGTGCAGTAAGTTTAATTATTTCTTGAAAATGATATATAATTTCTTTATTTACTTTGTAATTTTGTAATTATTTAATTATTTTATAAGAATTTAACAGTTTTTGTCATTGATAGAAAGTAATGTTTCGGCAATAATGTGCCAACTTTGATCTTTTTTAATAAATGTAAAAGAAAAATTGTAAAAAAATTTAAAATTAAAAATTAAACAATTTTTTGTTTTCATTCCTCTGTCATCTATTATCTGTATTCAGATTCACCAAGTCATAAACTGAAAATTGATTTGCTTTTATTCATGTATTCAGCTTTCATGGTTGTTACAAACAACACATTTAAATAATGAAGAAAAAGTTCTTTCCTACAAAATTCATTTCTGTCGGAGGAACATTCACAGATTTAATTATCAAGGAGATGTTATTAATGTTAATAAAAACCTATGATTTCACCACAATCATTATTTAACTTATGTTTATAAGTTTATATGGTATATGTTCTTGATGAATAATATGTGACTTTTATATTTTACAAATTTGCTCAAATTACTTTATTTGCAAGCATTATTTAGCTCTTTAATATTACAATATACATTATCAACACAAATATATTCTTTCATATGCAGTAATTAAATTTAGGAAACCCGATTTCAGATCTAATTTTTATAGTATGAAATTTATTACCTATCTCTTTGATAATGAATTACTGTGAATTCACCATATATACTATCTTACAAGTCGAGTCCAACTGCAAACTGCACCGACCCAGATCTGATGTCACATAATGCACTGGTAGATCTGGGTCTATGCAGTATGTTAGGAGTCATCAGTAGAACAAACAAAATAGACCCTGATCCGCTGGTGCATTATGCAGATCAGCATCAGTGTTGTTTGCAGTTGGACTTAGCTTATAAGTGAATATAGATGGTACCAGTTTTCTTACATTTCATGTTTGCTACAAACCACAAATTTAAACAACCAATGGAAAATAATAGACACAAGAGTATCGGTTTGGTTTGGTGTTTTGGTGTTTTACGGCACAGTAACACATGAAGATTATACAGTAACACATGAAGGTTATACAGGAACACAGGAAGGTTATACCGTAACACAGGAAGGTTGTACCATAACACAGGAAGGTTATATCATGCTGAGGTAATTGGAGTAAAGTGCCTTGCTCAGAGACATATCATGACAGCCAAACAAGGCTGATCCGATAGTAGAATTATAACCCGTGTCTTTCTAGTCACTAGTCCAGCCTGCTAACCAGTGAGCCACTGCTGCTCCCCCAAGAAAATAGGACCCCATCTACCTTAGTGCAGGCATGAGAATCTTCAGGGAATTCCCTGGTTTTTGGGATTTGTACTCCCTATTAATGATTGAAAGTAGTTCCTGAATGGTCCAATATAATCAAATTTGAACGATTGTATAAGGTTGATACATTGTATTGGGAATTCACCGATACTTCATGGAATTTAGAAATTTGTCATTCTCATGCCCATTATTGGCATATACACAAATTTAATACCTGGTTTTTTTTCACTTAACTACGAATGGGAAAAAAAAAATTAAAATTAACTGTATTAATATATTACTAATATTTGTACAAAAATTTTATTAGTAATTATTTTTTACTAATCTCATTAATAGGCAAAATCAAGTGCAGTGGACAAGTCACAGTTTGAGATAGAAACAAGAAAGACAGACAAATTGCCAGTGTTGGATATTGCCATGAAAGATATCGGAGGAGAGGGCCAACAATTTGGTTTGGAGATAGGAGCTGTATGCTTTTCATAATATGTGCTGAACATTAGGTATTAATTCTATCAGCGACACACAACGATGATGATGGACTGATAACATGATTTCCTTCCAGGAAAGATACCAGATTTTTTTTTAATGAAATATAAAAAATTTGAATATGATGTCCATGAACTCATTACTGAGAAAAACCACCCAGATGTCAAGTTTTCTTGCCATTACAATTGCCATTGATCTTTATGAATTTTATGCTTGTGTATTTGATATAAATCACACAAAAACCAAGATATTTTGCATTTTCTTCCCGTTATAATACCTGTACATTTATATGTACATGCATTTTATACTATTGTACTGAATGTATATTGTGCAATGTTTATAGTTTGATTTTCATCCCTGTTGAGTATTTTTCATTCCTCATCACATGTTCATATATCAGGGAATTATGCCAGACATCAAGTCAGATGACATTTACCTTTCGCCATGATTTCGACCAGAAAGACGTCCAGAGTAACATCTGCGGTCTGCCATGATACCGCATGTGACTTTCTTTCTGGGTACCGATCTTCTGTGATAATTTTGTGATACATCCATTCATTTCAGCCATGACTTTTTATGGTACATTTTTTTACTGACCTACATGTGTATTCTTTATAATTATAATACAATGTATAAGTGCTGCTTTGCTCCATCATGTGCCAAATTAACCAGTCATGAGTTAATAAAGATAACAAAAAATTTTGAATTAGTTTGTTTGATTTGTACACCCATTGTAAAGGTGGAATGTATTGTGCTATTACATCTATCTGTCCATTTGCCTTTCTAATTTGGATTTCTGCACAATAACTTGACTTCTATACTTCCTGCTTCTACCAAACTTTGTGGACAGTTTGCACTTCAACGGTCAGTCACATGGACTCCTCGAAGAATAAAATAGTTTCTGGACAATGCCTATTAGTTCTACAATATCACTAGAGCAAGAAAAATAGGTCTCTGTGATCTACTTTTGCCCACAGTAAGTAGTAGCTTCCAAGAATAACATTCTCATCATATCAAAAGTGTACCTAAAACCAACTCAGAAAAACTGATCTAAATATAAAACCTTATCATAATCACCGGACTGTGACAAGTAGGTCAGTATGACCTACATTTCCCAGTGGTGAATAGTGCCCTCCAAGATGAATACTGTAGTATCATCAGTTTTCGTGGGGGACCAATTTTCATGGTTTTCGTTGTTGCCCTGAACCACGAATTTAAATACCCAACGAAAAATTAGCCACGTATGATGATGACCCCCCCCCCCCCGCTCATTTTCTTACTGTGTGTCGTTCCTAGAGATTAAGGAACCTACTAGTATTTCATAAATCAACGTCAATGCTGTAATTTGGAAATAAAATATTAGCTTTTACACGTGTTTGTTTTATTTTAAACCTTTGAAAAAAGAATTGTAAAGCATTTTATATTGTTTCAATGCACACATGTCGATAAGATATCCGATAGCTGTAATTTCAACTCCCTGCCTTAAATCGATATGCGAGATAAGTAAGGATAGAGAGAAACGAGAAAAAGCATAAGGTATTAAAACACTAGTAATGTTGTAAATGAAAGAAAGAATAATAAAAAATAATAGTATATGAAAATTAAATTAAATACTTGTTCAAATCAATCCTTCACTCTAGGACAACTGTTGTTGAACAATTTAAATCCTCCTGAAACCACATTTCATTTTATCCATGCATTTTTAATCCAAAAGAACAACAAGCATGTAAAATACTAGAACTATTGCTTGAAGCACTATTATTAATGAAACACTACGTACACACTCTAATTACAGCAGAGTATTAAAGCTCACACTTCACTGATTTTCGGACTAAGCCACTGTATCAAAGTCGTGTCAATCAAGTCACTGGGACCTACTTTGTCCATGGTGAATAGTACCCCAAAGATCAGTCATCCATCAAGTTTCATGACTACATACAACAGTTTCTGAGAAACTGAGCTAAATGCAAAAACTTTATCCCAGTGCCAACAACAGTGATGCTGCCAGGACCTGGATTGCATGTGAAGAACCAAAAAGGAAGAAGAAAAAATTTAAGTCAAGATTTCAGAAGTTGTGGTTGTGTTAAAGCTAGAGAAGCCAGCCATCCACATGCCTCCAAACCTCAGATTGTGAGAAGGGTTTCTTTGCACAGACTAACATTCACAGTGCAATCTGATATTATCAGAAACTGATTAACTTCTGAAAATGTTAACAGAATGATGCTAAAGCACAAGTCATACAGGTCATGTAGGCATGCGGAACCGACTATTTCAGCTACAGTTATCATTTTTGAGAATTTGATAACATAGACCTTTTAATTGCTGATTAGTGAATTTATATCACTGCTTGTCGATCGTTATTTCTTCCAAGATCATTTTATAACCACTCCAGGAAATAAAAAAAATCTCCGTATTAAAGTTCATGGACAATTTTAGACGAGGCCAACCAAGAAGTGTGATCCATTGTAAACCGGAATGAATGTCATGTGTTATGATGTCAAAGCGAAAGCTCAACATATTGTAAAAATATTTTGTACTACCCCCTGCACTGGTAATGATTAGACCAAGCGTCTACTTTTCTTGACCTAGTTTAGTGCCCAGTTGCCACTCTAAAAGTCCATAGCATAATTTTCATGTAACTAAAGTACAGATCACTGTACAATTGGGAAAAAAAAAGACTCTGGTAAAATTACATTACCAATAGTATAAATACATTACTGGTAGCATAAAAGTTTAAAACAACAATATTTTATTTAAGATTAGTAAAGACGCCTACATGATCATGTTGATGTACACTTTAATATAGGGTGGTTCATATAAATATTTTAATTTCAACAGAGCACTGGATGAATGGAAGGGAAAAAGTAATGACGTGTTCAGGTGTTAAGGGTAAAATTGTTACAAACCTGTAATTTTCCCAACTTACACCCCCTTTTAGAAGCAAAGTTTTTTTTTTTTTTGGGGGGGGGAGGGGGGCTTCCTTCTCCAACTAATTGGCAGCATCACTGCAACAAAATTGACAATGACAATGCCATCGGAAAAGTGAAAAGTAATGACACCAAACTCGTGTACTACACAATTTTCTTTCACAAAACTTCATAAATGGTTTGTTCTTATATCAAGACAGGTTATACAGTGCTCCCTCATTATAACACTGTTCATGGGAGCCATATATATCTACTGTTATATGTGAGGTTGCCTTATATTGAGACAGGTTATAGTGTTCCCTCATTATAACACTGTTCATGGGAGCCATATATATCTACTGTTATATGTGAGGTTGCCTTATATTGAGACAGGTTATACAGTGCTCACTCATTATAACACTGTTCATGAGAACCATATAAGTATACCATGTTATGTGTGAGGTTGCCTAAAACTGAGACATGTTATACAGAGCTCACTCATTATAACATGAAAACCATAATAATATACCATGTTATATGTGAGGTTGCCTAAAACTGAAACATGTTATACAGAGCTCACTCATTATAACACTGTTCATGAGAACCATATAAGTATACCATGTTATGTGTGAGGTTGCCTAAAACTGAGACATGTTATACAGAGCTCACTCATTATAACATGAAAACCATAATAATATACCATGTTATATGTGAGGTTGCCTAAAACTGAGACATGTTATACAGAGCTCACTCATTATAACACTGTTCATGAGAACCATATAAGTATACCATGTTATGTGTGAGGTTGCCTAAAACTGAGACATGTTATACAGAGCTCACTCTTTATAACATGAAAACCATAATAATATACCATGTTATATGTGAGGTTGCCTAAAACTGAGACATGTTATACAGAGCTCACTCTTTATAACATGAAATGCATAATAATATACCATGTTATATGTGAGGTTGCCTAAAACTGAGACATGTTATACAGAGCTCACTCTTTATAACATGAAAACCATAATAATATACCATGTTATATGTGAGGTTACCTAAAACTGAGACATGTTATACAGAGCTCACTCATTATAACATGAAAACCATAATAATATACCATGTTATATGTGAGGTTGCCTAAAACTGAGACATGTTATACAGAGCTCACTCATTATAACATGAAAACCATAATAATATACCATGTTATATGTGAGGTTGCCTAAAACTGAGACATGTTATACAGAGCTCACTCATTATAACACTGTTCATGAGAACCATATAAGTATACCATGTTATGTGTGAGGTTGCCTAAAACTGAGACATGTTATACAGAGCTCACTCATTATAACATGAAAACCATAATAATATACCATGTTATATGTGAGGTTGCCTAAAACTTAGACATGTTATACAGAGCTCACTCATTATAACATGAAAACCATAATAATATACCATGTTATATGTGAGGTTGATTAAAACTGAGACATGTTATACAGAGCTCACTCTTTATAACATGAAAACCATAATAATATACCATGTTATATGTGAGGTTACCTAAAACTGAGACATGTTATACAGAGCTCACTCATTATAACATGAAAACCATAATAATATACCATGTTATATGTGAGGTTGCCTAAAACTGAGACATGTTATACAGAGCTCACTCATTATAACACTGTTCATGAGAACCATATAAGTATACCATGTTATGTGTGAGGTTGCCTAAAACTGAGACATGTTATACAGAGCTCACTCATTATAACATGAAAACCATAATAATATACCATGTTATATGTGAGGTTGCCTAAAACTGAGACATGTTATACAGAGCTCACTCATTATAACATGAAAACCATAATAATATACCATGTTATATGTGAGGTTGCCTAAAACTGAGACATGTTATACAGAGCTCACTCTTTATAACATGAAAACCATAATAATATACCATGTTATATGTGAGGTTGCCTAAAACTAAGACATGTTACACAGAGCTCACTCATTATAACATGAAAACCATAATAATATACCATGTTATATGTGAGGTTGCCTAATACCGAGTCCTGTTGCTAGCAAAATTGGGTATGTTGTACACAAAACCCTAAAATAGGGTATTATACTCATGTCCAAACACAATATAATTGGGTATGTTGTACACAAAACCCTAAAATAGGGTATATACTCATGTCCAAACACAATATAATTGGGTATGTTGTACACAAAACGCTAAAATAGGGTATATACTCATGTCCAAACACAATATAATTGGGTATGTTGTACACAAAACCCTAAAATAGGGTATATACTCATGTCCAAACACAATATAATTGGGTATGTTGTACACAAAACCCTAAAATAGGGTATATACTCATGTCCAAACACAATATAATTGGGTATGTTGTACACAAAACCCTAAAATAGGGTATATACTCATGTCCAAACACAATATAATTGGGTATGTTGTACACAAAACCCTAAAATAGGGTATATACTGATGTCCAAACACAATATAATTGGGTATGTTGTACACAAAACCCTAAAATAGGGTATATACTGATGTCCAAACACAATATAATTGGGTATGTTGTACACAAAACCCTAAAATAGGGTATATACTCATGTCCAAACACAATATAATTGGGTATGTTGTACACAAAACCCTAAAATAGGGTATATACTCATGTCCAAACACAATATAATTGGGTATGTTGTACACAAAACCCTAAAATAGGGTATATACTCATGTCCAAACACAATATAATTGGGTATGTTGTACACAAAACCCTAAAATAGGGTATATACTCATGTCCAAACACAATATAATTGGGTATGTTGTACACAAAACCCTAAAATAGGGTATATACTCATGCCCAAACACAATATAATTGGGTATATTGTACACAAAACCCTAAAATAGGGTATATACTGATGTCCAAACACAATATAATTGGGTATGTTGTACACAAAACCCTAAAATAGGGTATATACTCACGTCCAAACACAATATAATTGGGTATGTTGTACACAAAACCCTAAAATAGGGTATATACTCACGTCCAAACACAATATAATTGGGTATGTTGTACACAAAACCCTAAAATAGGGTATTATACTCACGTCCAAACACAATATAATTGGGTATGTTGTACACAAAACCCTAAAATAGGGTATATACTCATGTCCAAACACAATATAATTGGGTATGTTGTACACAAAACCCTAAAATAGGATATATACTCATGTCCAAACACAATATAATTGGGTATGTTGTACACAAAACCCTAAAATAGGGTATATACTCATGTCCAAACACAATATAATTGGGTATGTTGTACACAAAACCCTAAAATAGGGTATATACTGATGTCCAAACACAATATAATTGGGTATGTTGTACACAAAACCCTAAAATAGGGTATATACTGATGTCCAAACACAATATAATTGGGTATGTTGTACACAAAACCCTAAAATAGGGTATATACTGATGTCCAAACACAATATAATTGGGTATGTTGTACACAAAACCCTAAAATAGGGTATATACTGATGTCCAAACACAATATAATTGGTTCTCAGCAGCTAAGGACTAAATCAAATGAAAAAATTAGCAATGATAAAACTAAATTAAGCTAATTTGATGTGTTATATGAAGTACATTGCTACACTGAGGGGGTTTTATAGTAAGATGTTAATTTAATGTGGTCCACACACATTGCATACCCATGTTATATGAAGTGCATTGTTACAATGAGGGGGCTTTATAGCAAGGGATAACTGAACTTGTTTCCATGGTTTAAAGTTAAGCTATACTTAGACACTGCAAGTAAACTCGAAGGTCAACACACAAGAAATTGTTTATTACTGTTTGATACAAAAACTGGTTTCAAAACTGCAATAAATGATATCTATTACCAATCTAACAAGGTTCAAATAACTCCTTATATTCTTGTATTGTTAACATTTTTCTCTTGGTTAACTGTTGTTTAGTTACCACATCAATAAAATAGATATTTACATTTATCAATTCTTTTATATCCCTTTAGAGCTTGATTTTATGTTTTATCATATATCAAAGCAATAGTGGATTGGTATCATTTCTAATGGATGAATCCCCAAACATTATCTACCACTAGCTACCTGTATTGTTGTTCATTCAAAATTTCCAGTGGGCTGCTAGCCAATCTTGTCCAAGGCAATGTGTGAACAATTATGTAATGATCATATGTCATGCTAAGCTTGTCTGGCAAAGAGGTTCCGTTCTTACAGTTAGACATATCGATAGTTTACCCGGTACACTATTTAACATGTGTAAATTCAAATTCTAACTAGAGCTAGTGGATGCATCACAAAGGGCTCCACTCTCTACAATTTGCTTGGCAGAGCCTTAGATGGAAGAACTTATGTTGGAAGACCAATGTTTGGAGAAGATAGGTATTCAGGAGCCATTACTCTTCAAAATGATGATGTGGGATTCTGAAAATCCAATTCAATACAAAGGTGCATGAAAACATTGGCTGAAATGCAATATTCCTTAGTAAAGTTATGCTGCAGAAGCAAAGTTAGGAGAATGGGAAAATCAGGGACCATAACACTTCTAAATGAGAGGAACACCTGAAATTTAATTTATTTTAGGTCTTGTCACTATAAAGCTGCATACCAAATTTACCTGAAATGCAACCAAGCTTAGTCAAGTTATGCTGTGGAAACCAAAGTCAGGAATACAGGCAATCAAGGGCCATAACTCCTAAAAATGATGTCATTGAATACATGCAATCAATGACCATAACTCCTAAAAATGATGTCATGGAATACATGCAATCAATGGCCATAACTCCTAAAAATGACCTCATGGAATACAGGCAATCAATGACCATAACTCCTAAAAATGATGTCATGGAATACATGCAATCAATGACCATAACTCCTAAAAATGACCTCATGGAATACAGGCAATCAATGACCATAACTCCTATAAATGATGTCATGGAATACAGGAAATCAATGACCATAACTCCTAAAAATGACCTCATGGAATACAGGCAATCAATGACCATAACTCATATAAATGGCCTCATGGAATACAGGAAATCAATGACCATAACTCCTAAAAATTACCTCATGGAATACAGGCAATCAATGACCATAACTCCTAAAAATGACCTCATGGAATACAGGCAATCAATGACCATAACTCCTAAAAATGACCTCATGGAATACAGGCAATCAATGACCAGAACTCCTATAAATGACATCATTGAATACAGGCAATCAATGACCATAACTTCTGTAAATGATGTCATGGAATACAGGCAATCAATGACCATAACTCCTGTAATGACCTCATGGAATACAGGCAATCAATGACCATAACTCCTATAAATGACATCATGGAATACAGACAATCAATGACCATAACTCCTATAAATGACCTCATGGAATACAGGCAATCAAGGGCCATAACTCCTATAAATAACATCATGGAATACAGGCAATCAATGACCATAACTCCTATAAATGACCTCATGGAATACAGGCAATCAATGACCATAACTCCTATAAATGACCTCATGGAATACAGGCAATCAAGGGCTATAACTCCTATAAATGACCTCATGGAATACAGGCAATCAATGACCATAACTCCTAAAAATGACCTCATGGAATACAGTCAATTAAAGACCATAACTCCTAAAAATGACATCATTGAATACAGGCAATCAATGACCATAACCCCTATAAATGACATCATGGAATACAGGCAATCAATGACCATAACTCCTATAAATGACCTCATGGAATACAGTCAATCAAAGACCATAACTCCTATAAATGACATCATTGAATACAGGCAATCAATGACCAAACTCCTATAAATGACCTCATGGAATACAGGCAATCAATGACCATAACTCCTATAAATGACATCATTGAATACAGTCAATCAAAGACCATAACTCCTGTAAATGACATCATTGAATACAGGCAATCAATGACCATAACTCCTATAAATGACATCACTGAATACAGGCAATCAATGACCAAACTCCTATAAATGACCTCATGGAATACAGGCAATCAATGACCATAACTCCTATAAATGACATCATTGAATACAGGCAATCAATGACCTAACTCCTATAAATGACATCATGGAATACAGGCAATCAATGACCATAACTCCTATAAATGACCTCATGGAATACAGGCAATCAATGACCATAACTCCTATAAATGGCCTCATGGAATACAGGCAATCAATGACCATAACTCCTAAAAATGACCTCATGGAATACAGGCAATCAATTACCATAACTCCTATAAATGACCTCATGGAATACAGGCAATCAATGACCATAACTCCTTTAAATGACATCATGGAATACAGGCAATCAATGACCATAACTCCTATAAATGACATCATTGAATACAGGCAATCAATGACCTAACTCCTATAAATGACATCATGGAGTACAGGCAATCAATGACCATAACTCCTAAAAATGACCTCATGGAATACAGGCAATCAATGACCATAACTCCTAAAAATGACCTCATGGAATACAGGCAATCAATGACCATAACTCCTATAAATGATGTCATGGAATACAGGCAATCAAAGACCATAACTCCTAAAAATGACCTCATGGAATACAGGCAATCAATGACCATAACTCCTAAAAATGACCTCATGGAATACAGGCAATCAATGGCCATAACTCCTATAAATGATGTCATAGAATACAGGCAATCAAGGGCTATAACTCCTTTAAATGACCTCATCGAATACAGGCAATCAATACCATAACTCCTGTAAATGATGTCATGGAATACAGGCAATCAATGACCATAACTCCTGTAAATGACCTCATGGAATACAGGCAATCAAGGGCTATACCTCCTTTAAATGACATCATGGAATACAGGCAATCAATGACCATAACTCCTATAAATGACCTCATGTAATACAGGCAATCAAGGGCTATAACTCCTTTAAATGACATCATTGAATACAGGCAATCAATGACCATAACTCCTATAAATGAGATCATTGAATACAGGCAATCAAGGGCTATAACTCCTATAAATGACATCATGGAATGTTGGAAAATCAAACTCACTCAAGGTGTCATCAATTTGAAGCTACATAACTAATTTGGTTGAAATCCAAAACTTTTTGGTGAAGTCATTTTGTAGAAATGAAAGTCAGGAAGACAAGCAATCAGGGGTCATAACTCTTAGAAAATAGTCTAAACCTATAAAAAGTACCAGCAAGTCCACAAGATGGTGTTCATACATCAGTTTATGTTACACCCAACATTCCATGTGAATATATGAAGTGTAGAGGTACATAACTCTATCCAAAATAAAGTTGATGAGACAAAGTCCACAAAGGCACATGCCTTGAATGCGTACACCAAATTGCTGGTTATAAGGATCTGCTATAAGGAAGATTTAATATTGACTGATAAAGGGCAATAACTCCATCAAAATTGGACTTGAAAGGTGAAACCTTTTAAAAGGTACATCTATATGTGATATGCCATTCTGTTGCAAAATGACATCCAATTATGTGTAATGGTTGCAGAGCCATGCTGGTTATAAGCAACATCCCATGTGTAGATATTAATTGTCAAGGGCCATAACTCTATTCAAAATGGAGTTGATGAGACAAAATCCATAAAAAGCACACCAAGGCGTATGAGACAATGTACACCGAATTGCATCAGAATATGTTGACTGGTCCCTGTGCTATGCTGATTACAAGGATGTGCTGTAGTGGAGATGCAATATTGATGGAGAAGTGCAATAACTCCATCAAAATTGGACCTGAAAAGATGAAACTTTTAAAGGGTATATCTACATGTTATAGGCAATACACCTACCAAACAGTATTCAATTATGTGAAAGGGTTACAGAGCTATGTTCATTGCAAGAAGTGTGAATGGTCGGACAGCCTGAAAAGGGCTCCCATATCTCAATGCTGGCCCTATTAACTTAATTTTATCCAGTTTTCATGAAATGTTTACTATTACCCCCAAATTTTCGTTTGACAATATAGTAAAATTTCAAAAGAAAAATATTAGTTATTATGTTTGACTGTCCATCTGTCTGTATGTTGCCAATTTAGTTTCTGCACAATAACTTTAGTTGTCCACTATCTGCAATTACCAAACTTTGTGGATAGCTTGCATTTGGGGTAAGTAAGAAGTCTATCGATGTTGGGTTCAAATGGTCCAGCATCAAGGTCACTGATGGAAAGAAAATGGTTTCTGCACAATAATTTGAGTTCTCCATGATATACAGTTACCAAACTTTGTCCATGATTTGCACATGGTATAAGGAAAAACCCTATTTATTTTTTATTCAAAAGGTCAAAGGTCAAGGTCACTTTGAAAGAATAAAAATGGTTTCTGTACAATAACATTATTTCTACATGACATATTTCAACTAAACTTTGTAGATTACTTGAACATGGGGTAAGGAAGATGATTTTTTATTTTAGGATAAAAAAATCAAAGGTCAAGGTCACTGACTAAAACAAGAAAAGTGGTTTCTGAACAATAATATTAATTTTACATCACAGATCTGGCACGAACTGTTTAGATGCCCGGCAATTAGGGTAAGGAAAAAGCCAATTGATTTTGGTGTCAAAAGGTCAATGGTAAAAGGCAGTCTGATTGAAAGAAGAAAAATGGTTTATGTGCAAAAATTTCCATTACTGACATAGAGGACTTTTGTTATAGTAAAAGACACTTAATCATTATATGCCATGTATAGCTTCTGAGAACATGCAATTATAGAAGGAATTTCTGAAATGTTTTACACTGATAATTTATGTTCCAAATATGCATGATGAAATTATACATGTTTTGATGACATCATAGAATAAAGAATAGGAGATACATCCTAAAAATAGAGTCTTTTTTCCCGTTTATATATACAAGGCAAAGTATTTTTCTTCATCATCTTTTGTCCAGGTCCAGATTTTACCAACTAAATGTAAGCCTGGACTTTAAATTAAATCAAGAATCCAGCAATATGATTGGCTGTAATTTTAACCAATACAATGTCTGCAGTCCAGACCTAACTTAAAACTTATGGTTAAAATGGGGTCAGATTATACAAATGAATAATTCAGAATTCTAAATCTTTTCCCAGTCGATCAATTTCTTCTATCACAAAGTCAAGATCTTCATAAGTGCACCAGGGATTCTCCATGATGATCCTGAAGAAGTTGACATAACCTTTGTTGGACAGGGGCTGGTAACCAATCATCATGGTGCCTTGCTTGGTCATTCCTTCCTTAATTTGGGGTGCAACCTGTAGGCAGAAAAAGCAAATACATGTCACAGAATTATTTAGCTTGGCTTTGGAGAAGTATATGAAATGACTATCATATGTCTCTTCTCTCATGGCTTGTCAGATTATTTTGTGCTATATATTACAAGTTTTCAAAACAATATTGGTGATTTAAAAAAATAAAAGAAATTGGAGGTTGGGCCTGAATTGCACAGCAGTAATTTGGTCACTTTGCACATCTGCAGTCATGGGTTTGAACTCCGTTTTCCAACACATTTAAGGGTATCATATATACATGCACATAAGTTGGATCCAACTCCAAACTGCATGGACCGAGATCTGCTGTCACATAATGTGCTGGCAGCTCTGGGTCTATGCAGTTTGTTAGGACTAATCAGGAGAACAAGCAACATAGACCCTAATCAGTAGAACAAACACGATAGACCCTGATTTGCCAGTGCATTATGTGGTGACAGATCAGGATCTATGTTTGTTTGCAGTTGGACCCAAGTTATACATGATTATATACTAAGTGGTAAGTGGAAGTTCATCTTCACTGATAAAGGTTTCCTCTGGATTCTCCCATTTTCCATGCTGATGAAGATTTTCTCTGGATTCTGTCACTTTCCACACTGATGGAGGTTTCCTCTGAATTCTCCCATTTTCCCCACCTTTGGGACAACCTCACACCAACATTCAAGCCAACAAGAGTAGGCCTTTGAAGTTACATTTTAAATGAACTTTATGTCAAAGAAATTTAAAAGAAATACATACGGTATACAAATCAACACAGACATATATCAAATATATTACCTTGCCAACTTTGCTCCACCATTCAGGCGTCTCCTCTTGGCCTCTTAGGCTTGGTGGAATGTACCAGAAGCAAACATTGGTACACTGGAACTATTTGGCAAAGACAGAAATAATATTAGTATGTTTTATGCATGACAGATAAATAGTTTTCAATACAATCTAAGATACAGTGGATTCTATTTAAGTGAACAACAGGGAACCAGTGATTTCAAAACAATGTAAGGTACAGTGGATTCCATTTATAGTGAACACCTGGAAACCAGTGATTTCAAAACAATGTAAGGTACAGTGGATTCCATTTATAGTGAACACCTGGAAACCAGTGATTTCAAAACAATATAAGGTACAGTGGATTCCATTTATAGTGAACACCTGGGGATCAGTGATTTCAATACAATCTAAGGCACAGTAGATTCTATTCATAGTGAACATCTATGAACCAGTGATTTCAATACAATCTAAGGTACAGTTGATTCTATTCATAGTGAACATCTATGAACCAGTGATTTCAATACAATCTAAGGTACAGTTGATTCCATTCATAGTGAACATCTATGAACCAGTGATTTCAATACAATCTAAGGTACAGTTGATTCTATTCATAGTGAACATCTATGAACCAGTGATTTCAATACAATTTAAGGTACAGTTGATTCTATTCATAGTGAACATCTATGAACCAGTGATTTCAATACAATGTAAGGTACAGTGGATTCTATTTATAGTGAACACCTGGAAACCAGTGATTTCAATACTATGTAAGGTATAGTGGATTCTATTTATAGTAAACACCTGGAAACCAGTGATTTCAATACAACATAAGCAACAGTGGGTTCTATTTATAGTGAACACCTGGGAACCAGTGATTTCAATACAATCTAAGGTACAGTTGATTCTATTTATAGTGAACATCTGGGGACCACTGATTTGAATAAAATGTAAGCAATAGTGGATTCTATTAATAGTGAACTTCTGGGGACCAGTGATTTCAATAAAATGTAAGGTACAGTGGATTCTACTTATAGTGAACATCTGGGGAGTAGTGATTTCAATACAATGTAAGGTATAGTGAATTCTATTTATAGTGAACATCTGGGGACCAGTGATTTCAATACAATCTAAGGTACAATGGATTCTATATATATATCAAAGATCCTTAAATGTTCCCAATTGCAACCAGACATTTGGACAGACTTCATAGGCATGAACCTGCTGTTTGTAGTATATATTCATTAATAAAAAACTGTTTCGACCCCCCCATAGGTCTCATCAGGGGTAGCAGCAAACCATAAGTTGATCCCGATGATTTGCTATTGATTTCCATACAAGTTTTTTTGTGGGGTATTTTTAATTTTGTTACAAAGCATATACAAAGTAAGAACATTGCCAAATTTGCACTTTGGTAAATCCACTCACTTAAAGTTTATCAGTTTGGCAAAAGCATCTTCTTTGTTTCCACTTCCTGACTGCTGGCATCGGATCAAAGTCTTCTATATCAACACCAACAAGATTTATTCTAATAAGTTCGTCAAGAGCGTCAACACTCAGCCTGCACCACAGCTTTGTTTTGATCAAATTCTGGTGCCAAAATCCGTGCTCATATTACATTCTTGACACTGGAAGTACCTGTGAAATTTCTATCAATGAATCACATTTTGGTACTCTCCTTTCATTGAAACTAGTTTAATCAGTAATTTCGGCTGCTGAAAGTCCTCTATATATGTTGTACACAATGTACTTGAGAATCTGCCATTCATGACTTTGTTAACACTGATGATCATGTCACTGTTTTCTCTCTTGGTTGACGGTAATGAGCAATCAAAGTGTCCATGTGATCATTACCAAACTGTGGCATGTCACTAAAATTTTCAGGAAAAGTGTTAGGCTCGCAGTGAATGCATTAAAAATCGCATGGTCCGGGAATCTATCACATATGTTTGCATGAATAATATGTATACACTGTACTGATTTGGCTGGGAAGTCATTGTCACACACACACACACACACACACAAGGGTACATATACATTCACATGGGTTCATACAGTAAAAACTAACATGGCTTTTAAAGTGTTGGAATAAAGCAATTTGCTACACCAGTACTGTTGGTATATCAAATAGTGATTTGTCCATGGTGTATGAATATGCATATAATCATGGTTTCAACAGTAGACTGTTGCTTCTATAATCTCTATACCATTAATGAATATCCTCTTATTAATCATTAATAAAAATAGAAAAATATGAGAAAAATATTAATAATTCCATTTTCTAAATGAATTAAATATGTTGCACAATTTCATTTAAATCTCCTCTGATTCACTTTCATCTCTCTCTGTCTTTCTCTCTCTCTCTGTCTTTCTCTCTCTCTCTGTCTTTCTCTCTCACTCATGCCATAAGGGGCAAAAATATGTGGAAATCTGTGGAGTGAGAGAGAAAAAAGAATTTGAGATTTGAGTTGGATGAAAACATTGAACTTGAACTTACACCAATTAATCTAGAAGAACCCAACTTAAACAATCTTACGACTAGGAGCAATGGTTAGTAAAGCATAATAATAACTTAGAACAAATGTAAATAACTTTAAATATTTGAACTATGTCTTGTTGGTTCATCATTTCACTTAGCCTATTCACCACTTGTCGATGTACTCACTGGTGATTAATTGGCTGTGCAGTCACTGTTCAAGAAGCTAGCCATGCAATGCTTGTAGTGGTCTACATCCTTCATTTAAACCAACTTTCCCATTTAAATCCTAAGCATATCTTGTATTTTTATTAATGAAAGTAGAAGCTCAAAAAAGAATCAAATGAACAATTTCCAAAAGGACTGTGAATACATCTCATGGTATATCAAAGATGCAACATACATTATATATATATATATATATATATATATATATATATATATATATATATATATATATATATATATATATATATATGTTAAAAGACAACAACATAGCTAATGACCTAAGCTTTAATAGGTGCTTGATTCCCAAGTAGTTTGAAAGAAATAAAATGGAAACACACACACAAAGAGCAACAAGTGTAGAACAATCAAAATATTAACATTTTGGCACAGACAAGATAAACTATCCAGAATAATGATATGTTCTAAACTAAGGAAAAGGAACAAAATAACAAGAAATATCTACCTGTCTACAAAGGGATCTAATATCTATGAAAAAGACAAGTAAGATTTCATGTATGTATGTATGTATGTATGTATGTATGTATGTATGTATGTATGTATGTATGTATGTATGTATGTATGTATGTATGTATGTATGTATGCATGTATGACTCAGGGTCCAATGGCATGTCAGCACAATAGTGGCTGTATGGTACCAATTAAAGATAAAGCTATAAAAATATAAATACAAAGAATTGAAGAAAAACAACCCTATGAAGATAAATCCTTCCAATCAAACATACTACATATACATACCTATACAAGGGTACATACTGTATATATACCTATACAAGGGTACATACTGTATATACCTATACAAGGGTACATAGTGTATATATACCTATACAAGGGTACATAGTGTATATATACTTATACAAGGGAACATACTGTATACATACCTATACAAGGGTACATACTGTATACATACCTATACAAGGGTACATAGTGTATATATACTTATACAAGGGTACATACTGTATACATACCTATACAAGGGTACATACTGTATATATACTTATACAAGGGTACATACTGTATATATACCTATACAAGGGTACATACTGTATATATACCTATACAAGGGTACATACTGTATATATACCTATACAAGGGTACATACTGTATATATACCTATACAAGGGTACATACTGTATATATACCCATACAAGGGTACATACTGTATACATACCTATACAAGGGTACATACTGTATATATACTTATACAAGGGTACATACTGTATATATACTTATATAAGGGTACATACTGTATATATACCTATACAAGGGTACATACTGTATATATACCTATACAAGGGTACATAGTGTATATATACCTATACAAGGATACATATTGTATATATACCTATACAAGGGTACATAGTGTATATATACCTATACAAGGGTACATAGTGTATATATACTTATATAAGGGAACATACTGTATACATACCTATACAAGGGTACATACTGTATACATACCTATACAAGGGTACATACTGTATACATACCTATACAAGGGTACATACTGTATACATAGCTACACAAGGGTACATGGTGTATACATACATATACAAGGGTACATACTGTATATATACCTTTACAAGGGTACATACTGTATATATACCTATACAAGGGTACATACTGTATATATACCTATACAAGGGTACATACTGTATATATACTTATACAAGGGTACATACTGTATATATACCTATACAAGGGTACATACTGTATATATACCTATACAAGGGTACATACTGTATATATACCTATACAAGGGTACATACTGTATATATACCTATACAAGGGTACATACTGTATATATACCTATACAAGGGTACATACTGTATATATACCTATACAAGGGTACATACTGTATACATACCTATACAAGGGTACATACTGTATATATACCTATACAAGGGTACATACTGTATATATACCTATACAAGGGTACATACTGTATATATACCTATACAAGGGTACATACTGTATACATACCTATACAAGGGTACATACTGTATATATACCTATACAAGGGTACATACTGTATATATACCTATACAAGGGTACATACTGTATATATACCTATACAAGGGTACATACTGTATATATACCTATACAAGGGTACATACTGTATATATACATATACAAGGGTACATACTGTATGGGGAAATTGTACTAGTTCCCAACTAGAGAGAATTCACAGGCTTCAAAAGTTTGCAGTTTGGTTGATCTTAATGTCCCCTTTGATGCATCATCATCAGACTTGTTCACAAGAATGAAAATGGTTAAAAATAGATGAGAGAATAGATTTTCTGAAAGCAGTTCTGGTTTTTAAATGTATCAAAGGAGATGTTCCAGAGTATATGACTAAATTATTCTACGAAACATCTTCTCCCTATAATCTAAGATCGAATTTTAACAACAATTTAGAATTACCAAAACCTTGTATTGAATAATTCAAAGGAAGTCTACAGTATTCAGGAGCTAAATACAGTACTCACTTCTGTTCACATTCAATCCGCTGATTCAGTTAAATCCTTTAAAAAAATCTACATGCAATATTTCAAACCTACATATTGGCAAACTATCAAGAAAAATGTAAGTTCAAGATTGAGTTCTGGGATTTATTGCAACCCTACTCTTTAAATTTATAATTTGCTTGTTTTATATATATATAAACTCAGTGTATGAACCTCTCTCTACTTTTGTACATTATAATGTTATATGACAAAGTATAACACTGATATAAACTTTACTACATGCCACATTTTTGCAGAATAGCCTAAAGGTATATCATCTTGCTTAAAGTCATTTAAAAACATAGTTGTTGGAGAGATGAAACAAAAATATATATATGCAGTTAAATCCTCCTACTTTCATAATGTGTTTTAGTATATATTTGTAGATGTGTTTACTTGTAAATAGTTATTTTCAAGAGAGAGAGAGAGAAAACTTGCATGAAGATACTTTGCTTTAATACGACTGATAATACTTTGTATTGGTTCTTTTTTAAGTAGAGGGCCTCAATGGAGATTAGTTGTATTAACTAATTGAGTTACCCTCTTGAAATAAAGACATTATTATTATTATACTGTATATATACCTAGACATGGGTACATACTGTATATATACCTAGACATGGGTACATACTGTATATATACCACCTATTCAAGGGCACATATATGTACCTTCACAAGGGTACAGTGGTATATATAGCTATACAAGGGGGATATATATATAGACAGTTGAACCTTGTTAATTCAGACACCTTTGTTCCCAGTGAATATGTCCGGATTAATGAATTTTCCAGATAACTGAATCATACATTTTATTTTATGATGTCATCATACCGTATACATGTACTGTACATGTACATGCACATGTGTATTTGCTAGCTGTAAATGTACTGTACATTCATCTATTGACTTGTGTTTATTTCACTTTATTATAACATGCACTTGTACATGTCTGAGAACCACATGAATACGGCATTATCGACTTGTAGATATTTGGCGTGGCGAAAGCGGGTTAGGTCTGCTGAGTTGGCAGGTATGGACAATCATTTGTCCTTGTTTTTTTTATCATGTCCGCAAGTGTCAACTTGCCAATGTCTAAGAATGAGTCAGCTATAATGTGCCATGGATATCTTGAATGGTAGCTATTGGGTGATCTTCTTTGTGCTGGCAAATCGTCTATCTCTACTCATCTAGGCTTGCCTGATGGTGTCACCACAACAATGTAAAAAGTACAACGAATACAAACTGATATCTCTCAGTTAAATGCGTTATGGTAAACTAATAAAATGCAGTCATTTTTATAAGTCATATTTTACAACTGTTATAGATGCTAATGAGCCAATAATTGACATCACTTTTTATTCTGAAATGAAGCCCTATACTGTCCACAGCTTAAAGCAATCAACTTTATTTGTACAGCCATCAACAAACTGTGATTGTTACATACAACTGGTAAACAAAAAAGAGACTTAATTACACACTTAATTTATTAACCATATGTTATGTCAAAAGTGGGCACGATTTGATCCCAGTGTGTTTATTTAATTATTAACACCCATGTATACAATTGCTGGTTACAATATGGTCATGCTACTTCAAGTTTTTCCACACACATGATCACATGATCAATTTATAACTTTAATGTGCCTCTAGAATTTGACCAATCAGAGATTGATACATTGACAAACCTCCAAATTTGTGTAGGTGATTCTGTGTTATCCGACTGACTGTATTTTCATATACAATTCTTCAAATTTTCTTATTTTGGACAGATTATTTCCGGATTATCGAGGCAAGTTTTATAGTAATTTTACACATTAATCCCCGATTTTGATTTTCGGATCCGGAAAGCAGATTTCTTGATTAACGGAGCAAATTAACGTTTAGGAATTCCGTTTCCATTGAACTATGTCCCGATATCGAGGTTTCCGGATAAACCGAGTCCAGATTAATGAGGTTCCTCTGTACATATATATATATATATATGTGTATGTAAGGATACATACAGTATATGTACCTTCACAATGGTACATATGGATATCTACCTAAATAAATATATACCTACACTTATGTACATATACAGTATGTACATACACCCATACAAGGGTACATACTGTATATATACACCTATATACAAGTACATATGGTATATGTACCTTCACAACAGTACATACAGTATATATAAATATCCAAGGGTACATATCGTACATCTACTTTCTTCTGAGAACAGTCAAGAGAAATGAGTTTCTTTATCCTGTTACAATAAGAATAATTCACTAATGTTGAGGTAGGGCATTATATCCTGTGTCTAATGTTGAGCTAGGGCATTATATCCTGTGTCTAATGTTGAGCTAGGGCATTATATCCTGTGTCTAATGTTGAGCTAGGGCATTATATCCTGTGTCTAATGTTGAGGTAGGGCATTATATCCTGTGTCTAATGATGAGCTAGGGCATTATATCCTGTGTCTAATGTTGAGCTAGGGCATTATATCCTGTGTCTAATGTTGAGGTAGGGCATTATATCCTGTGTCTAATGTTGAGGTAGGGCATTATATCCTGTGTCTAATGTTGAGGTAGGGCATTATATCCTGTGTCTAATGTTGAGCTAGGGCATTATATCCTGTGTCAAATGTTGAGCTAGGGCATTATATCCTGTGTCTAATGTTGAGCTAGGGCATTATATCCTGTGTCTAATGTTGAGGTAGGGCATTATATCCTGTGTCTAATGTTGAGCTAGGGCATTATATCCTGTGTCTAATGTTGAGCTAGGGCATTATATCCTGTGTCTAATGTTGAGCTAGGGCATTATATCCTGTGTCTAATGTTGAGCTAGGGCATTATATCCTGTGTCTAATGTTGAGCTAGGGCATTATATCCTGTGTCTAATGTTGAGCTAGGGCATTATATCCTGTGTCTAATGTTGAGCTAGGGCATTATATCCTTTTGTGTCTAATGTTGAGCTAGGGCATTATATCCTGTGTCTAATGTTGAGCTAGGGCATTATATCCTGCATCTGATGTTGAGCTAGGGCATTATATCCTGTGTCTAATGTTGAGCTAGGGCATTATATCCTGTGTCTGATGTTGAGCTAGGGCATTAAATCCTGTGTCTAATGTTGAGCTAGGGCATTATATCCTGTGTCTAATGTTGAGCTAGGGCATTATATCCTGTGTCTAATGTTGAGCTAGGGCATTATATCCTGTGTCTAATGTTGAGCTAGGGCATTATATCCTGTGTCTAATGTTGAGCTAGGGCATTATATCCTGTGTCTAATGTTGAGCTAGGGCATTATATCCTGTGTCTAATGTTGAGCTAGG
The DNA here is from genome assembly GCA_029931535.1 of Margaritifera margaritifera. NCBI lineage: Eukaryota > Metazoa > Mollusca > Bivalvia > Unionida > Margaritiferidae > Margaritifera > Margaritifera margaritifera. Next base: position 3,448,889 of record JAQPZY010001577.1, read on the forward strand.
GCATTATATCCTGTGTCTAATGTTGAGCTAGGCATTATATCCTGTGTCTAATGTTGAGCTAGGGCATTATATCCTGTGTCTAATGATGAGTTAGGGCATTATATCCTGTGTCTAATGTTGTGGTAGGGCATTATATCCTGTGTCTAATGTTGAGCTAGGGCATTATATCCTGTGTCTAATGTTGAGCTAGGGCATTATATCCTGTGTCTAATGATGAGCTAGGGCATTATATCCTGTGTCTAATGTTGAGGTAGGGCATTATATCCTGTGTCTAATGTTGAGGTAGGGCATTATATCCTGTGTCTAATGTTGAGCTAGGGCATTATATCCTGTGTCTAATGTTGAGGTAGGGCATTATATCCTGTGTCTAATGTTGAGGTAGGGCATTATATCCTGTGTCTAATGTTGAGCTAGGGCATTATATCCTGTGTCTAATGTTGAGCTAGGGCATTATATCCTGTGTCTAATGTTGAGGTAGGGCATTATATCCTGTGTCTAATGTTAATATATAAATGATGACAATACATACCTCTGGAATAACTAGACGAAATCTGTCAGTAGTGCACAATTTGTCTGCAAAATATCTGAAAACAGATGATCTAGGTAAGTAAAATTGGTCACACACATATTCTCAACTTTTGCATCACTTTTGGTGAATCTGCAATCTTTTTTTGTCAGGTAAATGCTAAAACTAAACTCCTTCTTCAATTTGTCCTATACCATTATTTTTTTTTTTTTTTTTTTTTTTGGGGGGGGGTAAATAATCTATTAAAAATATAGAGAATAATGTTTTTTTTAAAAATATAAATTATGGTGCTTGAATATTTAGAGACCAAACTATGTTGAAGACTCTGAGTATTAGGTATGCCTTCATACTCAATCTATCATCTCTTTAATGTCTTTAAAAATACCATTTTAAGTCAAAATTTAATGTAAGAAACTATTATCAGTGCAACTTTTATCTATAAAAAAACTGATTCAGATACAATGAGAAACAATAATTACAGTTCTAGAGAACTTACTTGGCTTTTCTCCATGCATCATCAACTCTTTCTCCAAGTATTTTGTTCCCGTTTGCCTTCCACATGAACCATAATTTGAGAACATCTACCTTTCGCCCACACTGAACAGTTTTGTCACCTGTTGAAATATATAACAAACTACAAGAATGTATGTATGTATGTATGGATGGATGTTTGTGCATGGTATTGGAACCTGTGCCTTGATTCTCTTATTTCCATTAGATCTGTATGACATTTTTTGGGTGTTAATGAAAGTCTGTAGAAAAAGAAACAACAAAAAAGTTGCACAAAATTTACAGAAATAAGACAAACCAGTTATACAGTGTACTGAAATAAGTCAAACCAGTTACACAGTGTACTGAAACAAGACAAAATCAGTTGCACAGTGTACTGAAATAAGACAAATCAGTTGCACAGTGTACTGAAATAAGACAAAACCAGTTGCACAGTGTACTGAAACAAGACAAAACCAGTTGCACAGTGTACTGAAATAAGACAAATCAGTTGCACAGTGTATTGAAACAAGACAAATCAGTCACACAGTGTACTGAAACAAGACAAAATCAGTTGCACAGTGTACTGAAATAAGACAAAATCAGTCACAGTGTACTGAAATAAGACAAATCAGTTGCACAGTGTACTGAAATAAGACAAATCAGTTGCACAGTGTACTGAAATAAGACAAATCAGTTACACAGTGTACTGAAATAAGACAAATCAGTCCCACAGTGTACTGAAATAAGACAAAACCAGTTGCACAGCGTACTGAAATAAGAAAAATCAGTTACACAGTGTACTGAAATAAGACAAATCAGTTACACATGAAATAAGACAAATCAGTCACAGTGTACTGAAATAAGACAAAATCAGTTGCACACCATACTGAAATAAGAAAAATCAGTTACACAGTGTACTGAAATAAGACAAATCAGTTACACATGAAATAAGTCAAATCAGTCACAGTGTACTGAAATAAGACAAATCAGTTGCACAGTGTACTGAAACAAGACAAAATCATATAAGTGGACAAATGACACAGGTTCACATGTTCTGATATTGTGATGTATGTACGTATGTATGTATGTATGTATGTATGTATGTATGTATGTATGTATGTATGTATTTATGTATGTATGTATGTATGTATGTATGTATGTATGTATGTGTAGATAAGTTGTAATCTGCATATAAAATACTACAGAAACTGATGACTTTTAGTTCTGTAAACATTGGCCTGTTGGTGTAAAAAGTTAATAATAATTGAGAGAAAAAGTAAGCTAGATAAATTTTCTTTGCAGCATTGAATAAGTTTAAGCAAAAAGTAATCTCCATAACTTATACCACATCATTATACCACATGACTTATACCACATCATTATACTACATGACTTATACCACAATGTTATGTTTTTGTTTTACATGAAAACATTTTCTTTTTGGAAAATTTACATGTATGTGCCCCATGACATTATTGTGTGACCAAATCTATTAGCTAACTCAGAAAAAAATATTTCATTCAATTAATGGAAGTGAGAATAAATAACTCTTTATTTTATTGTCTTAACACCTAGGTTTATAATGCTAGTAAATAGAATGAGATGGACAATGCTTAAAAGTCGTATATTTTTTAAAACAATTATTGTTGTACACAGTTACCACAAGAGCTCTTGGAAATTTTAAACCATTGTCTTACCTATGTCATAAGAAACATCATAGAATTTGTCAGGTTGGAAAAGATACTCTGCATTCAATTTGTTGCATTTTTCTAAAATGCCCTAGAACAAACAAAAAAAAAAAAAAAAAAACAAAGACAAAAATAAACATTCATATACATATGTATATTAATAATAAAATATACATCAATATTTTATACAAATTAGCATTACTAAATATTACAGAGAATTACATTATTTTGTGTTAAGAAAAATCTTATCAATATTGTAAACTGCAGACAAATGACATCATTGTGGTCCAGTGTTAATCTTGTACATGTGTGAAATAAACAAATAACAGTCTTTATTACAAGTTCAAAATTGTAACAGTGGCTTTTTAAGTTAAGTCATAACTGAAAAGAAGTGGCCTCCCAAACAAATTTTGACAATAAGTGAGAAAAAAAAAACACAGTTAAAGTCATTTGAAAATCTTTAATTCATTTCATTCATTTAATATAGCTATAAATGTGTTAATGGAACATGAAAGCCCTCCCACAGTGGCTTTCTTTTGGTATAATGGTGGTGTACTTTCCATGACACAGCCAACAATAACCCAGAAACAGACCTAACTCAAAATGAATCAAAGTCACTGAAGAGTGAAATATAGGTTACAGTGACCTACTTTAGTAGCTTAGTGTTTAACTAACCATGACACATCCACAACACAAAGTTGCATGACTCTGCAGACAATGATGACTGAGAAATTGTCTTCTACACAAAACCTAATCTGTCAGTCACTGCGGCATGACACAAGTCACAGTGACCTAGATTTAGTAGGATGTTTTATACTCACCGAGATGCATCCATACATAAAGTTGCATGAGCTATCAAATCTGTAAAAACTGACTTAAATGCAAAACATGACCACCTATTATGAATGGATGGACTGAGTAACACTAAAAGCCCCTCCCAAATTATTGGCAGGATATAAAATAACCCCTCCCAAATTATTGGCAGGGTATAAAATAGCCCCTCGCAAATTATTGGCAGAATATAAAATAGTCCCTCCCAAATTATTGGCAGGGTATAATAGCCACTCCCAAATTATTGGTGGGGTATAAAATAGCCCCTCCCAAATTATTGGCAGGGTATAAAATAGCCCCTCCCAAATTATTGGTGGGGTATAAAATAGCCCCTCACAAATTATTAGCAGGGTATAAAATAGCCCCTCCCAAATTATTGGTGGGGTATAAAATAACCCCTTGTAAATTATTGGTGTGGCATAAAACAGCCCCTCCCAAATTATTGGTAGGGGTTAAAATAGTTCATATAATCATCTGTTTCCTGATTTTGTTTATTTTTTACGGATTTTTTTAATTTATCGCATATGAATGCTTTTGTCGTAGTCTACTGATAAAGTAGAAATGAAGCAATAATTTACATCCAGGATAGCATAATGGATCGACACCTTTGCAGTCCTGAGTTCGATCTCAAAGCTTGCACATGGCTGCCAATCCAAGGTCTATGTTTTTCTTCAGCAATCCCAGTCTCCTTTGTCTCAAAGACAACATCATGCCAATATCTGTGCCATCAAGAGTATGGCATGTAAGTTAAAAAGAGTAAGTCACAAACCTTTTCTTGAACAAGGAAAGCAGAACATTGAAGAGAGACACCACTCATCTTGTGAAAGTTCCAAGCAACAGAATTTGATCTAGGGAAAAATTTAAATCATAAAGACTTTAGCAGTTCCAAGCAACAGAATCTAATCTAGGGAAAAATTTAAATCATAAGGATTTTAACATTTTTAACAATGAGAGATGTTAAAAACCAGTCAATATAAACTTTTTATGTTTTCATTTACCAGATTAAAGGTAAAAAGGGAAAATGTACCCCCTTTGATGACAAGATAGCATTTCGAATTAATTTTGCTTCCAAAAACATTCAAATATTTTGTGTGTGTGTAAACATATATATTTAAGAATTAAACTTTATATTTTATAGGATTCATCAAGTCATGAATCTTACAAATCAATTACACACTGCATACATGGCTTTTTTAAAGTGAAGTCTGTTCATAAATAGTGTGTCATCGATAATCAAGTTTTATCACTTCGTGAATCCTGCACAATATGAAATTCAATTCCTACAACTGCAAACAGTTATAAAATAATAATGAATCTCAAATAACAAAACTATATTTTAACCACTCTTTACAAATATTATCAATTCACACAAGAAGGGCACATGAATACAGAAAAGTAGTTCCTTTCTGGTGTTATGAACTAAGAGGTTCTACCTTTCTGCATCACATGATGTGATTTTATCCAATTTAACTGCTTGCAACAAAGGCTCAATCAAAATGTGTAATTGCATATATATATATATGTGACCCGGGACTTGTGTTGTATACCAATGTGCATGTTCGTCATGAGTGAGTGAGCGAGTGAGGGATTGATCGCGATCCATGATTCCCTTCACGAGTATTAACATCGATTCCCCGCCAAACTAACAAAATCCTCTGGGATTCCTACTCTGATTCTTAGACGGACAACATCTCAAGCAGTAATATTCGTGAATAAGAAAAGCACTTGTCTTTCATGCAAGTGAAAGACAAGGGATTGAATATAATTCTAAACAATTATACCCTTCGAGTCTGGTAAGGTATTTGTATTTTTTGTGATAAAATTATAAATGTTAGCGTGTGGATTGTGTATTGTATTTGTGTCGGTTATATTCTGTATTGTATTTGTCTTGTATATTAAGCAAATGCTTTGTATTGTTTTAGGTTTATCTCGTACCATTTCGTCCGACAATAAATCCCACAACTAACAAGCGAGTGTTATCATTTCAACCCGAAATAAGACCTGGCTTACATCTGGCACCCACCGTGGGACCACAGTGGGAAAGAGAAGATCGTATTTACGGGTAAACCAGACTGAAGGGCCGCTACTAAGGGATCCCTTAAAGGAGTCCAATTGGAAAGTTCCAGCATGGCTTCCAAGTGATTTAGTGTTCTGTTCCGGACACTAAAAGGAGTCCAATTGGAAAGTTCCAGCATGGCTTCTAAGTGATTTAGTGTGTTCTGTTCCAGACCCGAAAAGGAGTCCAATTGGAAAGTTCCAGCATGGCTTCCAAGTGATTTAGTGTTCTGTTCCGGACCCGAAAAGGAAAATTGAGCACATATGGTGGAGTATCCGGGTACATACTTTCTACATATATACAATACATAGGACGCAGAGTAATGTTTGTTTTGTGTTCCGTGTTATTTGTTAAGTTAGTGTGATAGGAAGGACTCTTGGATTTGGAAATGCTGTAAGTTTTATTTTCAATCTATTTTTGTTCACTTATTCAATATCGTTAGTCGCTTGCATGTAATAGTCATGTCGTTCTAATTCTATAGTTGCGCTTATCGCTAACATTTCTTTTACATTTTATTTTTTAGTACAACACGTGGTAGCAGCACAGTTTGACCCACTTATTATATGCAACATAGGAATCACACTGTCGAATCGAGTTCAGCCTGTTGACATATTGGTTATAACACGCCAAAGCATAATCGTTAGCAAATGCAAAGACTTGTTTGTTACTCAAATACCCAAATAGAATTTTGCGCGAATTCAACAGACATTCCAATGACATTATAGCAATTATCATTAATATGCGTATGTTTACTTTCTGTTTGCTTTATTGAAGTGTTGTTGACTTGACTAGACAGTTCTCTGACCTCCCTATCTAATACATCATTATATGTTTATTATATGTGCAAGCTTGCGTGTAAGATTGTCAGGCGTGCCAGACAGTTTCTAGGGAGCTAGTTAAACTTTTAGCATATTTCAATACATAAAGTAAATTTGTAGTAACATTGATATCCACCTTGAGGAAACGAATACCGTTATTGATTTTTTATCCTGAATCGTTGTGCAATTTGTTTGTCGTGATCAGATATACGCACGATTTTTTAGACCTCTCTTCATGATGGCTACAGGTAAGAACCCCATGACAGATATGGAGATGATACAGGCATTGAATGCCAGTGGGTATGTGGTGATGCCCACGGGGGCCCCACTTAAACCTGTTGCAACCCCAGCCAAATCTTATATACCCCCACCAACCCCTGTGTCGCAAAGCACTCCAATTGCAGGTGTTGGGAGAGGCTCGCCCAGGCAGCTTAGTATATCCAGTATGGACATCAAGCCTAAGGTCCAAATAGGTGCTTCAGCACTATTTGGTGGTTCTCAGGGTACTTCACCCGCAACTAATGCTACATCCACCCCACCAACTTCCGCTGTAGTACCAAAGATCCCCTTTTTTTCGGGGGACGAATTCACGCAGAAAGGTGATGTCACATACTATGAGATTCTTGGTGAAATGCCTTATACCTGAATATCCCCCAACAATATCCCCCAACAATATCCCCCAACAATATCCCCCAACAATATCCCCCAACAATATCCTCCAACAATATCCCCCATTCAGGCTATCAGACGGTCTCTGTGGGGCACGGCGAGACATACCGTCATAGCATTAGGCGAGAAAGCATCCATTGAAGCCATATTGAAGCGCCTAGATACTGCCTTTGGAGATATGTCAACTCACTCAAGGCATGATTATGCAAGAGTTTTTCAACTCTTTCCAGAGAGAAGGGGAGTCGGTGACTACCTTTGGTTGCAGGCTGGAGACACTTCTCCAGGCTGCGATCGAAGCGGGCCACATCAGAGAAGAGGATAAGGATGGCCTCATCAGACAGAAGTTTTGGTCTTCACTGAGGAGTGAACTACTTAAGAGCCACACTCGCCATAAGTTCAACTCCATCACTAACTATGACGAATTACTACGAGAAATTAGGATGGTCGACAAGCAGCTGAACTTGCCGAAGGATGCCAGCCCAATCCCCCCTAAGAAGGTGCACCACCAGCCCATGGTAGAAAGCGGCCACGAGAGATGCAAGGTAGAGAGAGATTTCGACTTAAGGATCCAACAAACAAAGGAGAGATTAGGATCTCGAATCAACGCTCTTGCTGAACAGCTGCATGAACAGTCAATACTCCTCAGAGAACTGACTGGAATTAACAAAGTTCAGGATAACAGCAAAAGACAGGGCCAAAATGACGACGATAACAACCGATGCCACCACATCAATAGAGGCCACGACAACTACCGGGGAAATCGGGGAAACAGTAACCGAGGTAACGGCAACCGATATCGTGACTATGGTAGAGGAGTGCAGCAGTTAAAAAGAGTAACCACCTCTGTAGATGCCCATATGGGTGTCAGTAACCATCCTAAAGGCCAGAATACGCTATTTCAGCACTTGGTTGGTTCTTCCAACACTAGTATTGTTTATTTAAACAATGTTCCAGTTACTGCCCTTGTTGACAGTGGGTCCATGGTGACTACTGTATCGAATAGTTTTTATTTGTCACTTAGTGATAAGCCAGTGCTTCACTCTCTTGAATCACTTGGTCTCAAGGTGACTATTGCAGACGGCTCTTTTCTGAGTTATCTGGGATACATTGAGTACCCGATTTTAATGCCGTTTTTTTCTGATTTTGAACTCAGTGTCCCCATTTTAGTTGTACCAGATACAGAGTCCAACAGTACCTGTCCTGTCGTTATTGGAACAAATGTCATACGTTTATGTAGGGATTACATGATTGATAATCCTCCTACAGATAGAATTCCATATACATGGAAAATTGCTATTGATAGCATTGAGTGCAAGTCATTTACAGTAAGATCTACCAATACGCATACTGTCAACGTTGCGCCGTATGAAACCATTACTATCAACGGCATTACCCGCAATGTTGATGCTCATATAGCAGAAGCAGTTACAGAGAACTTGGGAAACTCTAAACAGTTTACGGTCTGCCCAAGGGTGATCAGGATTGATCAAAAGGGGTCATATTCCAAGGTTCAGGTTAAACTTTGCAATATGTCCGCCAAATGTGTGATGATAAGACCCAAATCTGATATATGCCAGATAAGTGAAGTCAAAGTTGTTGACAACTTAGCTTCTGATTTTACCCCCAGCATGTCCCAAGACAGCGGACATTCTCCTCTGGAAGATCTGAAGGTTAAGATCGATATAGAAAATCTGACCCCGGAGCAACTGGATAGACTCAGGCAAGTATTGGGCAAATGGGACTGCATATTTTCAAGGGGGCCCACAGACTTGGGTAAGACTGGTCTCATCAAACACAAGATAGTGCTTGATGACGATAAGCCTTTCAAACAGCCATACAGGAGAATACCCCCTGGGATGTATGAGGAGGTGCATCAGCATATTAAGGAAATGTTAGATGCTGGTGCAATCAGGGAATCTGATAGTCCTTACTCCTCTAATGTTGTGTTGGTCCGTAACGTGATAACAGCCTACGTTTCTGTATAGACTACAGGACCCTCAATGCAAAGACTCAGAAGGATGCTTATATGCTTCCACGGTTTGATGATACGGTCGATGTATTGCAAGGGGCCAAGTTCTTCTCCAAGCTGGACCTAAGGTCAGGCTATTGGCAAGTTGAGATGGAGGAAGAACATAAGCAATATACAGCCTTCTCAGTGGGTCCGCTCGGCATTTATGAAGCGAACCGCATGAGTTTTGGTCTGTGCAACGCTGGGGCTACTTTTCAGCATCTTATGGAGAAATGCACCTCAAAGAGTGCCTCATTTTCATAGACAATATTCTCATTTTCTCTAGGACATTCGACGAGCACATGGAACATTTGGAGGCAGCGTTCGCATGCTTACGTCAGCACGGTCTTAAGCTGAAACCCTCTAAATGTGAGTTGTTCATGTCCTCAGTCGTGTATCTGGGTCATGTTATATCTGAGGGAGGTATACAGACTGACCCAGAGAAAACCGCTTCGATTAGGAATTGGCAAAAACCTAAAAACATTAAGGAGCTACATCAATTTTTAGGGTTCGCAAGGTACTATCGCCACTTTGTCAAGAGATTCTCGCAGATAGCACAACCATTAAACGCTCTATTAGAGGGCCATGGCACGACCAAAGCGTCTCGAAAGAATAAGTCCAAAGACAAACCAACAGCTCCTTGGACTTGGGGCACTGCCCAAGAAACCGCCTTTGCAACTCTTATAGACAAGTTGACCACTACCCCTATCTTAGCATTTGCCGACTATACTAAACCATTTATCATGCATACGGATGCTAGTGGCTCTGGTTTAGGCGCGGTCCTATATCAAGAGCAAGATGATGTGAAAAGAGTCATTGCCTACGCGAGTCGTGGATTGAGACCCAATGAACGGCGCTATCCGGCTCACAAGCTCGAATTTTTGGCATTGAAATGGGGTGTGACAGATAAATTCCATGACTATCTCTTAGGTTCATCCTTTGAGATGGTCACGGACAGCAACCCGTTAACATACGTCCTTTCAACGGCAAAATTCAACGCTACAGGGCATAGATGGGTTGCGGCTCTAGCAAACTACAATTTTTCCATCAGGTATAGAGCTGGCAAAAATAACATTGACGCCGACAGTCTCTCGCGTTTACCACAAATGTTCCCAGACGTGGTGGAAGCCATTTGCCATGCAGCCACTGTCTCTGTACCTTTGATTGGGAGCATTTCAGATGATCCGGCGCCTCATTTGGCTGATGAGGTGTTTCCATCTAAACATTTTAATAACATCAAGTGGGACAGAGAACAGTTGACTGATAAAACCCTAGTGAAAATTATTGACCTCAAGAGTAACCGTTTTTGGCCAAGGGAGGAGGATCTCCGGAGAGAAAATGCATCTGTGCAAAAATTTCTCCACAAATGGAACCGTCTTGTAGTTGAATAATGACGTTCTCTACAGTACCACTTCTCTTGATGGTCAATCGATCAAACAGCTCGTGATCCCAGAGTCATACCTGAGCCTAGCCTTGAGAGGTATCCACAACGATATGGGTCATCAGGGCAAGGAGAAAACACTGGTTAGCTAGGCAAAGATTTTATTGGCCGGGTCTGGAGAAGGACGTGAATCGTAAGGTGGAGTCTTGCGAATGGTGCATACGTAGAAAGACCCCGGTTAGGGCAATGGCCAAATTAACCCCAATTTACACCACTCGCCCGATGGAGCTCGTCTGCATGGATTTTTTGTCTCTTGAGCGATCTAAGGGAGGGTTTGAGAATGTCTTGGTGATAACTGATCATTTCACCAGGTATGCTCAGGCTGTTCCTTGCCACAACCAGACAGCTCAGACTACCGCTAAAGCCCTTTATGAACACTTCTTTCGATATTACAGTTTCCCAGAAAGGCTTCACAGCGACCAGGGACGTAATTTCGAGGGTGGAGTTATAAAGGAGCTATGCAAATTAGCGAACATACAGAAGTCTCGCTCCTCCCCGTTTCACCCACAGGGGAATGGTGCCTGCAAACGTTTCAATGGAACGCTCTTAAAAATGCTAGGGACATTGGAGGAAGAGCAAAAACAAGATTGGAAATCTTACATTGCTCCAATAGTCCATGCATATAATGCTACCAAGAATGATTCCACCGGATTCTCGCCCCATTTTCTTATGTTTGGGTGGCACCCCCGGCTTTCGGTCGATGCCTATCTGGGCACTACACCAGATAGTGGCGAGGCTGCTGCAGAGCCTCACACATACGCGGAAAAACTGAAAGACCGTCTCCAATTTGCTTACACGGCAGGAGCGAGGGAGTCGAGCGATAGCCATGCTAAGAACAAGGCCCAGTATGATAAAAAGGTCAGATAGTCTAAACTTGAAGTAGGGGAACGAGTCCTAGTGCGCAATGTTGGACTAAAAGGGAAACAGAAATTAGCCGACAAGTGGTCCAAGGATGTATATCAGGTGATATCAATCCCCAATTTAGATATACCTGTGTACAAGGTAAGGAGGGTCGAGGGTTCGAAATCTATTCGCACGTTGCATCGTAATATGCTTTTGCCCTTTGACTACCTTCCTTGTGACCCAGTCCCCATGAAACCGGTTCAGAAGAAACTTGGTGTACCAAAAGCTACCCCTTTAAAGTCGAGTTCTGAATCGGACACCGACCGGTATGTGATACCACAAAGATGACCCGGTTGGGCCGGGAAGGAGAATGTTCAATTCCGTGAACACTCTGCACGAACTGCCCCTGATAGTAGAACACCATATATTATCGATCCCCATATTAGCCAGCCTCTTGAAAGCGTATACTTTCAAACCAGTAGGTCTGGGCAATATGGCAGTAGTTTAAGTGAACCCACGAGTCATTTTTCTACTCCCTCTCATGTCTCGCAGTCCCCCAGAGATATCTGCTGAAAGGTCAGTTCGAAGCCCAACCATGTTACAGGGAGACCCGGACCGCCAGTCCGTGAGGTTGATCCTAAGCCCACCGACGCCACAGGAAGATTTAGGCCCGCAACCGCTGAGGCGTTCAACCAGAGACCGAAAACCACCCAACCGGCTTGGCCAGTGGGCGTATTCGCAAACGGTTTATTATGTATGAGTTACTGATAGTCCAATCAATGTAAATTAAATACAGAAAGTATATTTTAGGACGACAATTCAGTTGTTATTATTTTAAATAATTAGTTGCAATTCCAATTTCAGTAGTTTTATGTATTGTCTGCAGGGAGAGTAAACTTATTAAGCTCTGTATTCATAATCATTTCATATGTATGATTAATAGTTTTTTCTATTTTTTTTCAAAAGACTTGAAGTATAGTTCTGCAGGGTTATTTGTTCGTGTATTTTTTACGCAGCAAGCACAAATTTGCTAAATGTCAGGAGACATTTACACGTAGGGAGAGAGTATGTGACCCGGGACTTGTGTTGTATACCAATGTGCATGTTCGTCATGAGTGAGTGAGCGAGTGAGGGATTGATCGCGATGCATGATTCCCTGGCTTCACGAGTATTAACATCGATTTCCCGCCAAACTAACAAAATCCTCTGGGATTCCTACTCTGGTTCTTAGACGGACAACATCTCGAGCAGTAATATTCGTGAATAAGAAAAGCACTTGTCTTTCATGCAAGTGAAAGACAAGGGATTGAATATAATTCTAAACAATTATACCCTTCGAGTCTGGTAAGGTATTTGTATTTTTTGTGATAAAATTATAAATGTTAGCATGTGGATTGTGTATTGTATTTGTGTCAGTTATATTGTATTGTATTCGTCTTGTATATTAAGTATATGCTTTGTATTGTTTTAGGTTTATCTCGTACCATTTCGTCCGACAATAAATCCCACAACTAACAAGCGAGTGTTATCATTTCAACCCGAAATAAGACCTAGCTTACATATATATAAATATATATATATATATAAAATTTATAATACGTGTCATTGAGGAAAGATATACTTTGTTGGTCATTTTGTAAATTACATATTTACCACATTTGAGTTCAAGGTTAGTCTTGTTTACATAGCATTTAGAACTTTCAATGTCTTGATGTGAGAAAAGTCAGGTACACACAGTAATTTTCCATTAGAGTTACTCATATTTCAGAATATTCTGTCAGGTGACTTGTCTTTATATTTATAGAGCATTTGGTAAACAAGAGTCCATTCCTATACTTAATTTCAGGTTATAAAGATCAGTCTATGAAGGAATTTATTTTAGTAATCAGATGTTACAGTCGTGAAAATCAGAGCAAATTCAGAGAGAGGAATTATTCATTTGAAATATTCATTGGAATTACTAAAAGTGCTCATTCTCATTTTGGATGAATACTTGACTTTAGGATTTATGTGAAGTCATTCAAAGATATTCTGGAGTACATCATTAAGGCATATCACGACATTCAAGACTACTGGCACATCTGGACATTCAAGGCTACTGGAATTCCATCGGAACATTCTGTATTTAGGACTTGAGATTAGGACACTTAGGATTATTGGATTTATTTGGACTTTAATTCACATTATTGTAAGTGTCTTGAATTTTCACTTTAATTTTCTCGAAATAAATTGCTTGTTGTTGATTTTACTTACATTGTAAGTTTCAGTTTCTTTCTGTTACATTATTTTAAGACCTAGAGTTGTAACAATATATATATATATATATATATATATATATATATATATATATATATATATATATATATATACACACACACACACACATACAAGCACACACACTCAGATAAATTTTCATAACATGACCATAGGAAATTTATATTGGGTTGTCTTAATTTGTATGGACCACTTTATACATTGTATCAATACATTGATGCACTTTGATAACATACTGTACTATATTGAGTGCATTTCTGTCAATTTTTTTACTTGGCCAAGAACTGTGCAGGGTGTTTATGATTTCTTCAGTCTTATAAATGTGTTTTTGTATACAAGTATTGTATGTAGATGTTAAAAAGTTGTTTATATCTCACCCTATAAACAATGATGTATATGACATAACAATGACGTCAAATTGTTTATTTACAAAAATACTTTTAAAGTATAATGTATCTACCTGAAGAGCATCCATGATGATCATGCAAAAGCACTTGAAGGAATAAATATGCACATACCTTTGCCATCACAAATTAATACAAGAGTTGTACTAAAATTATTCTCAGCCCAAATTCTACTGTGAAATCTTAGTCTCATTTCCTTGTGAACATTTATTTTTTTTCTCACCTTTCCACTCCAGCCATCAAATGCTTATGTTTCTCAGAAAGCATGGCACCACCTCCCCAAGCAGCCTGTAAATATTCAAAATTATCTTTATTTCTTTCCATAGAGATTACATAATATAATAGTTTAAACTTCATGAATAACTGTTACAATCATAACATTGTCATAAGATGAAAAAAATAAAATCACTAGTGCATACAAATAATGAAAGATCTATGTACAATATATGACAAAGAGAAATAAATAATAATAATAATGTCATAAACCTAGGCAATATGCTCTTGTGCTTTCATCTCTATTTATAGCTTTGTTAGATTTTAGTGATTATTTGTTTGATTACAGAGAGTCGGTGTTGGGAAGATATTTTCAAACTAAGTAATAAGCCAATTATTAGGAGCAGACATCATAATGTACAGTATTCATGAGCCTTTATGATAGCATGGATTAGTTTTGTAAAATGGACCCTCCCCAATTTATTAACATAAGGATATTCTCACTTGTAAATACTGTTGGTCATTTGTGACTGGACTAATCCTGTGTATTATGTGTTTTCGGGAATGTTTCATAGCACGTGTCATGAAATACCAATCTACGGCTTAGAAAAGCATTTTGACAAATAATACAAACATAAAGCAAGAAAAACCATGCAAGTGTGAAATTAGAGTCTTGTGAATGTGTAGTTGTTAATTGATTAGAAGAAAATTATTTGTGGTATTAGAGCGTTTAAGCACCCTTCAGTTGACAACGACTGTTGTCTTGAGGTCTTTGGAAATCATAGGGAAAACACCAACCTCAAGCCAGCCTCTTGCTGGTGTTGTTTCATCCACTTGGTAGTGAGATGCTGTAAGACCCCTGGCATATTTCAATAATAATGTCTTTATTTCTAAAATAACATAATTAGTTTAGTTGAACTAAACTCCCTAGATACCCTCAATATACAAAATGTACACAGTATAATCACTCATATAATGGCCCAGTATCCTTATGCATGCTCTCTCTCTCTCTCTCTCTTTCAGTAAGATTTTACAAGTAAAAACACCTGCACAGACATCACTAAAATACATTAAGAAAGCAGGAATATTTAACTCCATACATAAATGATTCGCTTGTCAGACTGCTGAATAAAAGAATCCATTCTGCTTTAGATTAATGAATCTTGTGCCTGTTGAAGATGGATATTGAATTTGTAATATTAGGGAGATTAACTATAAAAGAACAAATGGTTCCCAATATCTCTGTCAGATAAAAGCCTATAAATGCCACTTACGTCAACGTGCATCCACACACCGTAATGGGAGCACACGTCTGCCACCACGCTCAAGTTGTCATATGCACCTAAAACAGTTGTACCACAGCATGCCATCACCATTATTGGATTCCATCCCTGTTGGTCCGAATAGATTATAATGGACATAGAAACAGTCTAACATATTTTAGCAACAACATGCATATAGTGACCACCTCATTAAACTGACCAATATTTTTTCGGTACCCTACCTGAATGGTTGTAGCCACACTGAAAATTAGTAGTCAGTGGTTATTCTGGATACCACTATTGCAGACATAGTTTCTTTCTGTCTTTCAATCTATCTACATGACACCTACATGTATATTATGATCACCTGTCTTGAAAGACCACTTTCAGCTGGTCACATGAGTGGTACACGATCAGTATGTTGGTATACACAGCTTTGACTGTATAGTTTACAACTTTTGAACAAAACAACTTTGCAACAGTTCTCTTAGCATTATAAATATTTAAATGTCTCAAATGTTGGATACTTGCAGATTGAATTAAAATCAGTTTACAGTCTTATATCATGAATCCATTACAATGTGTCACCATTAGCTATATCGATTAAAACTAATGGTTCAATAAATGGGTTTTAATGTATTGTCCATGAGCTTCTATCAAATCATTTCCATTCACAATGTTAATTAAAGCAGTAATAAGATAAACAAAAGTCGAATACTAGACTGTAATACTTACTGCTTGTTTGTCTGCCTTGATTTTCTCTTCCAGGTCTTTGGGACACATCCTTCCTGTCTTATCTGTTTTAATCCTCACCACACTATCAGTACCAAAACCTAGGAATGTAGCACCCATTGTGATTGAATAGTGAGCCTAGAAGAAAAAGCATATGTGTCTTTCTGTAGTACAGGTGTCTTTCTGTAGCATGTATTTATCCTTCAAAGGTCTTTCTTCGCTTCTTCTACTACTACTATTGCTGCTGCTGTCGCTACTACTACTACTACTGTTGCTGATGTCGTTACTACTAATAATGTTGCTGATATCGCTGCTACTACTACTGTTTTTGCTCCTACTACTACTACTGTTGCTACTACTACTACAACTGTTGCTGATGTCACTACTACTACTACTACTGCTGCTGATGTCACTACTACTACTACTGTTACTGATGTCACTACTACTAGTACTGCTGCTGATGTCACTACTACTACTACTGTTGCTGATGTCACTACTACTACTACTGTTGTTGATGTCATTACTATTACTACTGTTGCTGATGCCACTACTACTACTACTGTTGCTACTACTACTACTGTTGCTGATGTCACTACTACTACAGCAATTGTTGCTGATGTTGCTACTACTACTGTTGCTGATATCACTACTACTACTACTGTTGCTGATGTTGCTACTACTACTACTGTTGCTGATGTCGCTACTACTACTACTGTTTTTGCTCCTACTACTACTGCTGTTGCTACTACTACTACTGTTGCTGATGTTACTACTACTACTACTTTTGCTGCTGCTTTTGTTACTACTACTACTGCTGTCACTACAACTACTACTACTAATGTTGCTGATATCACTACTGCTAACACTACTGCTGCTGCGACTGTCTCTGCTACTACTACTACTGCTGCTGCTTCTGTCACTACTACTACTACTGTTACTGCTGCTTTTGTTACTACTACTACTGCTGTCACTACAACTACTACTACTACTGTTGCTGATATCACTACTACTAACACTACTGCTGCTGCTACTGTCTCTGCTACTACTACTACTGCTGCTGCTTCTGTCACTACTACTACTACCACTAACAATAACAAGAACAGCAACAACAAAGTCACAATCTTCATACTAGCTAATTCATTTTGTTTTAATAAGATATATGATGAAGGATTATGGTAAGTAAAGAAGTAAAATAAAAAACAATATAGTCACTAACTTTACACACATATACTGACAGTTGTAAACAGATTTATAAGAGATGTAATTTAGGCTTCAACCGACCATTAAGCAACATTTTTAGTCATTGAAAAAACAAGAAATATACATTGTTCACAAGTAATTAATTCACATTTTAATTATTCCCATGAAATAACACATTGCATGTTGGTTCTGTGCATGATATGCACGATAATCCCTCTTTGATTTTTGTTACCGGTATGCAACTTTGTTGGGCTGATGGCAGCATAAAATAGATATGTAGTTTACCTGTTTTAAGACTTTTTATTTTCTTCTTTCTTTCTTCTATTTTTTATCCTTTGTTTGTATATATCCCCACCTTTCAAACATGTAGAAGTCAAGAATTTCCCCTGGCTTGTGTGTTTAGTTTTTGTTTTGTGGATGTACATTGTTTCTTCCCCTGATGAAGAGCTTGTTTAGCTTGAAACATTGGGTAACTGTTTTGTATTTGTGCCATTATCAATTTTTGTGTCAATATATATCTAGATATCTATGTCTATATCTGTGTGTGTGTGTGTGTGTGTGCATGTGTGTATCATGCACAAAAGTTTACACTTTACAGTCAGACAAATAGTACCTCTTCAGAAGCGTAGAGCATCATCCTTTTTTCCCCAAAAAGACCGCTCTGTTTGACATCTGGGTTAGACCGGAACCTGGCCAGACTGATTGCCATGAAGTTGATAAAGGAACCCCCTGGAAAGAAGTCATTCTATTTAAGTTTGAAACCCCTCACGTACTGCAATTTTAGTCTTTCTTCATCTTTCTTAAAGACATAGTCTTATGGTTGAAAATCTTGATTTACTCTTGTGCATTTGATGATTATTGAACAAGAAAGAAAGTAATATTGAAATAAAATGTAAATAATTATTACTACTGAAGCACAGATTTTAAGAAAATTAATTTATACTTATTTCTGAGAGTAATATTGAGGCTATGATAAATATGCTTTCCAATTTAAGAGCTAGATATACATATCACAGTAATGTGTAATATAAAGGCTTTGTTCATTGCATTGGATATTGTTGTACATGGATCTTTCTTTTGCTGGATTTGTTTCTCTTATTTCCTTACCAATCTGTATATTTAATGTAATATGAACACTCATTCATTGATTGGATATCAAACTGGCTCTATTTCCATTAAGTATCAACTAGACATCATATAAGAAGTCTTTTGGTAAAAGCACAATGTCGATATGACCTGCCATCTAGAAGAAGTAGTGATAACAAGATTTTCAAGATGGCCAGAGTGACAGCCATATTAGAAGTCCAATTGGTACCATTTCCACTTACGACCAACTAGGCAGCATAAGAAGTCTTTCAGAGAAAACCCCATGCTATTATGACCATTCATTCAAAAGGAGTAGCAATAACAAGATTTTCAAGATAGGTATATTGAATGTCTCAATGGCACCATTTTCCTTTAGAATTAACTAGACATCACAAGAAGTTGTTTAGTAAAAATCCCATGTTGATATGACCATCCATTCAGGAGTAGCGATAACAATATTTTCAAGATGGCCAATGTGGTGGCCATGTTGGAAATCATATCAGTATCATTTGCATTTAGGACCAACTAGACATCATAAGAAGTCTTAGTGAAAACCTCATGTTGATATGACCATCCATTTGGGAGGAGTAGGGACAACAAGTGTTTCAAGATAGTCACTGTGTCGGCCATATTGAACATCAGATTGACACTATTTTCATTTAGGACCAACTAGACCATTTGATGAATATGTGTGTAAAGTTCACAGCAGTCCTCCAAGTAGTTTAGGAGAAGTAGCAATAACAAACTTGTGCTAACGGATGAACGGATGACAGACGACATACCATCCCATTAGCTCTTCTTGTCTATGACCAGCAGAGCTTAAATTGGACACTTACCTGGTCCAAACATGCCATCACCATTTTTGTATCCGATGATTCCGCATAGCTTTTGTATCATGTATTTCTCCAGAATAATAAACGCAGGTGCCACCTCGAATGTGTGTCTATAAGAATAATAATAATAAGAAGAACCACAATGAGAACAACAAAAACAATAATAATAATTATAATAATAATATTATCATCAACATCAATGATAAAATGATTTATATTTTGAAAACCATAATATTTATATTCTTCAGCCAACATATCCAGATCTGAAGGTGTGGAAATCATACACCTATTATACAGTTGCAAAATAGATACAAAGTGCAGTCTGCGTTTGAGCGTTTGTAAAATTACTTATTTCATCATTATTCAATAGAATGCTTTCACATTTTTATGCTTTATTACCTATAACATTTCATATGCAACAGAAAATGAGTTCATTATGAATGTGTATGAGACTCGAATTTAATTTTTGTGTTTTTGCTGGACAGAGACTTACATGTTTGTATTCAAAGCTTCTGTTACCCATGATCCCGCTAAACTGTATGGATCAAGTCCTGAATACAACTGGTTGAAGAAACGTGGGTGGGCTACACGCCAAGAGAGAGATGAGAGAAATGTTAATTATTTATCTAGTGCTCAAATTAATTTGTTTTAAATTGCTGACGATTGTGTGACACAAAGTTAGCGCAAATGTATTACGATGCCACAACATTATTACCCTACCGTAATGACAACCAGAAGATACAGGATGACCATAGTGCTTTGTAAAGCTTAATATATATTGTTATTATTTTCTATCATAAAAATATCGATATTTTATTGTAAATATTTTTGTCCATAACAATATCCTTAACCTGCATTGTTAGATGATTCACATGCAATGGTCATATCAAATCTTTGCATCCTTTTTTAAACCAAAAAAGGATGAAATGTTATACACTCTATTATTCAGAAAGAGCGCATTTTTCAAAGTTACACAAGTAAAGCATTATTTTGTCATTAGGTACTACTATTATCAGCAAAAAAACACAAACTTTACGCCAGGCAATCTCTTAATTACCTGCTAATGAATGGAGAAGTAGCATTTGTTCTGCTAAGCTATCAAGTGAGTGAAGTTACATGTACAGCAGTATTTGTGAATCTGGCATGGCTACACTGCAATTGTTCTTCATCTTTCCATTGTAGAGAAGCCATGTGCCACAAATGCCAAGATAATCAATTCAGTACTAAAAATCTACATATTTTTGCATGCTTCTTATTCTCATGGCATTTGCAGGAGGATACCATTCACGAAATTAAATAACCACAAACTACATATTTTTAAGAAATTAGGTAAATGAGTAATGAGTACTGACAAATCTGGGAATCATTTATTTTAATGTGCACCAGTATTAAAGTATGTGTCAACATTATAATTTTCTTATGATAGCCTAAGTAAACAGAAATGCATTAATCTGATGTCAGAATTGTATTTATCTGATATCAGAAGTGTATTAATTGGTCGTCAGAAGTGCATCAATCTGATGTCAGAAGTGCATTTATCTGTCATCAGAAGTGTATTTATCTGACGTCAGAAGTGTATTTATCTAAGGTCAACTGCGCCATAGATTTTGTACAAAGAGGATGCTGATATTATATATCTAAAAGCTCAAAGTACCAAATTACATATCAGACTTAACTTGTATCTTCGGATTTTTAGTTGAAAATGCAATTTAGTAAAATATATACTTACATGTCTTCACGCTGTATCGAATGATGTCACGAGCTGCATCTAACAGATTTTCATGGGACTCGGGACTATCTCCAATACTGAGGTTTAACTTTTCCTACAAATATATTCAGAATACATGGATCATAAATATTCACGGTCTGCTTCAACTAATTTTAAACGTTTATCGGAACACTGGGAAGAGTCATTCGGACCAACTCTGCTATTTCTGCAAGACAAAAATATGCCTCTTATGTATGTCGGTGTAGCAATTTACAGGAAAAAATCTTATATTTTGTTTGCTGGAAATTTTTCACAAAATAAGAAACCGCAATCTATTCGTACCACTTTGGCTACTTCTGCAATTTGTTTTGACTGTAGAATTGATGAATGAAAACATAGATGTATTCACAACTTCTTGGTCAATACTTCTTTCATAAATAGCCAAAGTGGTCCAAATGGCAGCTATCGGCATACATTCAAGGTATGATCAGTCGGACTGACCTCGAGGAAAAGCCCCCTCCCCCCCCCCCCCCGCGAGACCAAAAGATTCTTTACAGAATGTTCCAGACCTAAACATTTAAACTAAACCATGTTTGATGGTTATTCTTAAATAAATCACCAAATTAATTAACTATTTATGAAATACTTTAGTAGAAAAAGTTTCTTTACAAAAACAATTGACACGTGAAATTCAAATATTTTAATCAACTGAAGCCACAAAATCACACATTTTGACCACCACTGGTCTGATTATGCGCCAGCACACTGATGGGCGTAATCTTCAAACTTCAACATTTTGCAATGAATAAATCCTCCATATATAATTAAAAATTAAGCACGAAAAACTACAATCATGTTTCTAGCGAAGTAATAACATACCGTTACATACATACTTTTAGTATACATGTATAACTATAACAACATACATACATACAGATGCAGAAAAAAAGTAAAGTAATGGAAGAAGTATACTGAAAAACTTAGAAACCCTCACCTGTAATTCATGTGGGTGAGCAAATTCAACAACTTTAGTCTCTCGACTAGACCCATGGACCAGGGCTTCATCGATCATCAGGGAATGTATGTTGTCCAGAAACTGGCGAATCTGTGGATCTTCATAATATGGGGCTTAATAATAATAATAATAGTAAGCATAATCATCGTCATCCAAACTTTTCCAACACTATTTATGACCTAAAAATGTTATATATTACAGAATAGCATTGTACTGTGGAATTTAGCTTTTCTCCATAAAATTTTGATCTTTCCAACTTTTATTTAGATTTCTTAACTAAGATTGTATGTGCTAATTACTTTTCATTTAGAAATATTGCAATGTAAATTTTCGGCTCGGTAGGAGTAGGAGTACCGGGTTCGATTTCCAGACCAGGCCAGATCGACTGCAGTGTTTATGTCCTTAGGCAAGATTCTTTACTCTCTTTGCCCCCTCTCTCTCTCCTGCAGATTGTATAATATGCGTTGAGCTGTAGATGGCTGAGATGTTATTTGATGATAAGACCATTTTAAATCGCTTAATTCATAACAACTTAGGGATCAGAGCCTAAAAACTATACTCTAATTTCCACGTATGCTCTCAGGGTTGAGCAAATCCCATAGCCCGACGTCCCGGACTATTCATTTTTGAAGTCGGGCAAGTACAATTTTCCAAGTCGCTAGTCCGGGACTAGTGCTTTTTAAAAAAAGTCGGGCAAGTCCTTATTTTCGTGCTTTAATCACTATATCTACCTTTATTTGGCCAATCATGTATACATTTACATTCTGTATAACACATACATGTGGTCAGTGATAATTTTCGCATATGCGCACGTTCTGTTACCGCTTGACTGCATATTGCGCTAAGCGACCAAATTATCAGCAAATAAAAACGTCAAACAAAAGAAAACAAGTATGATCAATTAGCAGTGTTTTAAGCGACTTTCTTGCATTGTGTTTACTCAAGCTAGATCCTCACGAGTGGCTCACTATGATTTTAATCCAGAGAGTCAGTGTAATTAAATTAATGAAAGGTACTTTACCGACATCAGTGTTGGTTTCCTTTATGAACTGATTAAATGTCAGTAATGATTCTTTAATTTTTAATTGATTATACATATGATTAACTCCACGTGCGATATAGCGTTTGGGGCGAAACAATTACGCTAATTAATGACCTGTCTCTGTTTGTATTTAAAAGAGAAAATGTATGTTATGATCACTTTCGAAGTAGTTGTCAAGCAAGCTGATAGTTACTCTGTGGATAAAATGAGTTTGCTAAATTATTTTCACAGGGAAGGTAATAAGGGCGATTCGGAGAAGGAACATTTTTGTGAAAGGGGAGGCATAAAACGTAAGACTGCTACTGAATGTGCGGTAGCTATTTCTCCAAAGAGACATAAGCAGAACCTTTGAGATGCTTTAGAGCATTTGACAACAGGCACTTTCCTCATGAGAGGGCAGCTCTGTTGAAATATGGGAGGGAAGACTTGCAGGTTCTTCTTAATCATCTTCAGGGCTGAGCAAATCCCATAGCCCGACGTCCCGGACTATTCATTTTTGAAGGCGGGCAAGTAAAATTTTCCAAGTCGCTAGTCCTGTACTAGTGGATGAAAAAAAAAATGTGCTCAGCCCTGGCTCTATCCCCTTTGCTAGTTCTCTGACAAAGTACAAGTGTTCTTTTACATCTGCAAGATCAGCGACATTTAATACAGATTGGAGGAATGAAAGAGTCAACACTAAAGCAGTAATTCACCAGTAAGATAAACCATAAACCAAGCAACCCCAATGGGGTCGGGTCAGGCCAAAAATTCCCATCAAACAACTTTATTTTTATTGGGAGGGGGCCCCAGAATTAAGTTTTGCAGAGGGAGGGAGGGGAGCAGACTTTCTTGCTACGCCACAGTCACAAACATATTTCATTTTTGAAAAGCAAATATTGCAAAATTAATCTTGTAATAACTGACCCATTGCCATAGCAAAGATTACCATGCCCTGCTCATTAGTATTGCACCTAATATAAAATCAAAGTATTTTACGTTGACACCACTTGTGAATTAGTTTGTTTTTAAAAATTTTAGTTTGTAGTACATACTGAAAATTTCATGAAAAATGTTCAAGTTATGATGATTTGAATTTGTACATGATACATAGTGGAAGTCGAAAAGTGAAAATGAGGCCTAAATGAAAGAGCAAGAACAAAAAGATAAATTTACTTCTAAATATTTTATTACTTATATCTACAGCTAAGAAATTCTAAAGGAAATTTGTTTAATGTACAGAATTTTGACTTTAAATATTATATAATAATAACAATAATAATAATAATAAATCATCAACATTGAATTCTGTTCTGTTTTTCTAGAATGAATAATTATAATTGCATACATGTGACAGAACTGAGAAGTCAGCTTAGGACAAATTTAGAGATTTGCAAAATTTGGTCTGGAGTTTTGACTTCAAAAGAGGGAGGATTTTCAATGAGAATGGCGAATTTTTCATTGTGGCACATGTCTGTGACTTTCTTATCCAAATGAGGACCCAAAGCTTGATTCACTATGTGAGTAGTTTTCGTCCATCTGCATGAGAACATTATTTTGACTAGATCTGAAAAATGTTTCTGCTACCGTAAATGGGAGATTATGTTTGGCTATAAAATTAGCAAACAGTGTCTCGGCACGTATATCTTTAATCCACATTTGATGCAGATTCCACAAACATGGATTTCATTGATGGTGTATTTGTTGTCGTGTTTTCATCCATCATTGAATTTCATATGATATTTCGGTTTCTTAGATTAAGGCGTTTTAACATTGGGAGATAACGCACACTTAGACATCTCTACAAACTTTAAACACCGAAGCCAAACTGACCCTGTTTTGTGCTGATTGAGCTCTTAGTAATCAAACCATAATCAATTAATCTTCTTAATCCTTTTGGAATTACCTCTGATTCACACACAGTTTAATCCATGTCAACAAACTTCAAAAACACGGAAGCCAACCGACCCTGCCAACAGAATCAAAGGGATGTTAATTGTTTTATGCTGCTTGAAATTAGCAACTAAATCGTCTTGCCCTGCTTAAGCCAATTCACAGTCACGTGATCACAGGCAGTATTACCGTAACTATACTTCACTGAAAGCAAGTTGTTAAAAAAATAGGAAAAAGATAAAAAATTTCAATAATAATTTTGCATACACGGGAGATTTCAGTGAGCGACGGGAGGGATGGGAGACCCAGAGGTTCACATGTATGTAATTGTATGAGAACATATCAACTACACATACTCTGGTACTATCATAACTCTCGTAGTTATAGTCCCAGATATATTTGATACACTTTAAAACCCTAGGTTAAGAAAGTAGTTGATGAATATACATACACGCACATAAGAGTAACACTTAAATGCCAATCTGTAACGAAATGGATATTGATAAACATAGAAACTATTCAACTAAGTCATTGAAATCTAGTTAAATTATATTGTAGGGGTCTTGAGCAATTTTTGTAACGACTGAAACTAAATATCAAATGAAGGTAGGTGTATTTTATCTATTTATCTTCAAATTCAGAACAACATAAACGTTCCTTTAGTGCTGAAGACGCACGGTAAATGGCAGAAACTCAATTGACTGTTCAGTTAAATGCGGAAACTAGCTAAAAAAATGTATGGGAAGTGATTTGACGACAATCAAAATCACACTTATAAGTGGCCAATTTAATTTAATGTCCAATGGAACTGACTATTTGACCGGCTATAAAATGCCAAAATCGGACATTGGAATGTTCTGCTAAACCATAAGAAACTCATATTCAGACTTTATAAATAATTGTTTTAACTGAAACCCAGACACGGATATTGGCCTCATCTTACACGTAAGATGTACATTGCAATAGGTGTGAAATGGCCTTGTAGCTTCTGTAAAGAGAATAATCTAACCTCTACCAGGGCCAGGTACCTAGGAATAAGTTCCATGCCTCAACTAAATTTGGGAGTATACCATTCAATTTCATGGGTAAAGAGGAATTCACAACAGTTAAGTCATTTTCAAAAAGGCATAGAAAAATAAACAAAAAATGGAAATAATCTATGCACCAATCAAAATATATGATGAAAACTGTGGCTTAGTACTAATGCACATCAAAAACAGTGAGTAGCAAGCTTTATTCGCTGAACTGGTATGCAACAGCCTACGCCTCATCCAACCCCATGAAGATAGACATAGGCGCAACACATGAACACGTTCAAGCAACAACAAAAATAAAACACAACAACTCGAAATTTCATACTTTTTTCAAGCCTATAGCGCAAAATCTTTACTTTCCATACATTTTCCTGAACTGGAAGAAGCACTTTTTTATCCATTAATTTTCCAGACTTCCAGACTTTGTATGAACCCTGTTTATTGTAACATCAAGTTCTCGACCAATACAAATTAAATTGTTCTGTTCCAAAGTCAAGTCAATTGGCCCATGCACTCTCATTGATTCGAAGCTGACATCTGCATTACTGACTTTTTAAGAAAATGAAGAAAAGGATAGAGCTAGATTTTGAGCATAATGGCCATTCTATACCTGTGTAATGACTTCAAAACTTAAATAAAAGACCAAATGTGCACATATATTAAAGTTAACTTTCTGAGGCAAGATGATCAGGGGTGAGGTGGGGGTGGGGTGGTAATGGTTTGCGGGATTGACTACAATTGCTTCTGACAGAACGAATATTCGACAACAGTTCACAAACTTGTCGGAGTTCAGGATGATTTATACGTAAAGGCTTTGACGACTTTGATATATCACCCCTATTCTATATCATGTTATCAAATTGCCATATTACACGTTATCTTTTTAAGAGTATAATGAATATAAATGGATATATTGTGAACAATGTCACTATGCAGAATTTTGACGTTATCATTTGCTTGTGAGTCGGAGTTTGAATTTGAGGTAATTTAGTGTTTTTGTTTTTTCTCTTGTAAACTAGTCTGACGTTGTATATTTTTCATTTCAATTTGTGTACTGATTTTACAAAATGCTGCCAAACTCGCTGGGTAAATAAATGCATATTCAAATCCAAATTTTCTATTCAAATATTTGAAAAGAAGTATTCTAATTCAAATGTTTGGATATCCTTTTCAGCTCTACATACAAACTCAGGTAGTTGGACATCCTACACAGTTGGAGAGAATAAAAGAAAACACTAACATGATTGATCAAAATGTTAGAAAACAATTATCGTTAGGTACAAAAGGGTGTAATAATTTCTACTATAGGTACATCGATAGCACAGATAATATTAACAATATTAACACTTGTACTGGCTATATTAATTAACACTTGTACTGTCTATATCAATTAACACTTGCACTGGCTATATCAATTAACATTTGCACTGTCTATATCAATTAACACTTGCACTGGCTATATTAATTAACACTTGTACTGGCTATATCAATTAACACTTGCACTGGCTATATCAATTAACACTTGCACTGGCTATATCAATTAACACTTGTAGTGGCTATATCAATTAACACTTGTAGTGGCTATATCAATTAACACTTGCACTGGCTATATCAATTAACACTTGTACTGGCTATATCAATTAACACTTGCACTGGCTATATCAATTAACACTTGTACTGGCGATATCAAATGTTTCCTGTTCCACCTAATCCTCCTACTTCACTCTCTCCTACATTCTCCAACTGTAAGCGAATAATTTATGACAAAATAAAAAATTACTTGAAATATTAAGCCAAGTTTTGAGTCAGAAAAAAAAGTAGCAGTAGCAATACCTGGTATTATTGGTAGTCTGATGACTTGCGTATTTAAAAATGTTGTCCATGTTTTGTTTTTTTTTTGTTTTTTTGTGTGTTTTTTTCTAGCTGATCACGTCATATTACTTGTTTTGCCATTAATGGGTTTGTTATTTACATTGTTGGTCAAAGGTACAGAAACGACAACAACAAAGGGGAAAACAAAATTAGCAAAGCTCGTCAACGTGAATGAGGTCTTTTTTAAAGATTATTGTTGTAGATGAATATAGCTCTGCACGTGTGCCCAAGGCACAATTCGTAACCTATTTCAAACAGCAAACAAAGTTCCTGCAACCATTAGTGTCAATATAAGTGATTGTTTAATTCAAAATAAATATTTTTTTCTGAAGTTTCTAAATCGCTATGTGTCATCGGGTCAGAGACAACGCGCGCCAGAGCCGAGGTATTTCAAAGAAATATCATCATGATAATCCTTCTTTTATACATGATGTTTACTTAGTCTTTGGGTTTTTTTAAATTATTATTATTATTTTTTTTTTATGTCCTCTGCAATGTTTTCAGTCTATGGAGTACAACCGTCAATTGATATATCAAGACTGATGGTAGGATTGATACTAAGTTTAAACGAGTCTTTTCATATCTTTACATATTTTTAATAGCAAACTTTAGTGCCCAATTTTATAATTGTCACTCACTAACAAAAGCATACCATTGACATCAAAAGCATATTCCAATTTTACGCAAGATTGTGATATACAATCTCTGAATTTTTGTTGGCATTGTTTTTATCGGTGTTGTAACCTTGCCGACATAAAACTAATTAATTAATTATTAATTTTTAGCAGAGTTTGGAACAAAGGAAACAGATTATGTAATTGATGTTTGTTTTGTTTTCCACTTGTGTGTCATATTACATAACATCTGATACTTGGATTTAACTTTCATATGTTAATCCATCCATGTCTTGCTGAAAGAGACAAGTCCAGCCAGTAGTTTAATCTGTGTCTGTCATAAAATTCATTTCATCAGCTAAGTGTGCTGTCCAGTATTGACCATTGTTATATTTACGTGTCTAAGCCGTAAGCACAACAATAGGTGTAGACTCCCAAAAACCCTAGTGGTCAGTTTCAGGTTCTTCTGACCCATTATTGATCAAGTATTTGTTTTACCCTCGAGGTATGCCCAGTCATGCTGTTGTGGAATTTTAAAATTGTTGAGGATCAAATTGAATTGTTTCATATCTATGGTGATGTTTTTCTATTAGAATGTATCGTCATCAAGTAAAGGTATTGTATATTCAGACAACATTTTACAACTCAGGTATTAAACATCAAATTTGTATACTGATTTGACCAATTCTGGTATATTTTTCTCTATAAATACCAGTAGGAAATCCAACAACCAGCGGTTGCCATCCACACTGCCCAGCTTAGTTGATTCTGTCAAATAACATGTCATACACACTGTGATCTGTAACTTTTGAGAGAGTCTTCATTAACAAATGTTAAAGTGTAGTTATAAAAATGTTTAATGTTTTGTATGTGAAACATTACGTTTCAGTACATTAATTTTTTTTATCTCATTAATTGCATTTGCTATGTTAACTTGGTTAAAGTGAGTTTGTTGTACTAAACTGCATTGCAGGACAAGGGTATGGGATCATACTGGTCTGTTTTGTTTTATTGTTTTTTGTTTTGCTTTGGGTTTTTTTAATTTTTGTTTTGTTTTTTTAAATCTGAAGTCCATTTATCTACGATAAATTATTAGCTTTGCTAACCCATTTTAGATCATATTTTTTCTCATTGCTTAGATCATGCAAAAATTGGCACAATTCAAACAATTAATGTGCTGAACAATGTTCACCTATACTTCGTATATAAAGTTGGCGTTTTTTTGTATTGAAAATATACCGAACTTCTATTTACTGTCTTTCCACATTCACACACAAATCTTTGATCATTTTTGTCTGTCTGTCTGTCATCTGTTTATTTCCTTCATTGTAATGCCGTTTCATTTTCATTGATTTTACACAATCTTGACACCTCTGGTATTTTTTGGTTTAACTTTTTTCCATTTTTTCCGTCGGTATTCCTTGTTGCATTTGCAAAATTTTACAACTGGTTGCACCTCTGGTGCGCATTGTCTCTGGCACGCTGTTCCTTCCGAACACCTCTCTGTGCCTTCAGCAAATGTGCTTAGGCGCACCTTAGACGACGAATGCTGATTGTACCATTTTATTTCAGTAGTTTAATTTCAATTACTATTAGAAGACAAATCAAAGTTCTGAAACAATTATATCTTGAAAATCTGCATGTCTACACCGTGTGAAAAGTGTATTTGATTTTTATATCCTCCATATGGTGTAAAACTTCTTCCCATATTAGTTGGTTTTGGTTAATTTTGGTGTAAGCCCTTACAAAATACGATTTAATAAACGTGCTAAAAATTTAACATTGTAAACATTTGCTCAGGAAAAATGCATAACTGATGATGGTGTTGATATGATTGCTATAATTTCATTTAATAACATTCGAGTGAAGTTTAAATGTCCTCATGATTGAATCAATAATCATATGATTTACTTTACCTTTTATTTGTTAAAAATCTCATAGACAAGCTTGTAGTCTTTTAGACTGTTTTTATATAGCTTTTTCGGGGTGCAGTTTAAAATAACGCGATATTTTTTTAATGTTATCTCTTTTCATTTCTATCGTAATTTCATTTATTATTACTCTGCTAGGACACTGTCTTCATTGTAGTCACCTTATCACGTTTCTCATATTTCATTTTTATATTCACTTATGATAATTTTGAATTCACTTTCGTTTTTTCCCCCCTCTAGTTTTGTGATCAACATAAATTCGCCTGCTGTGCATGTTTTAACTCCTTCATTATTTAATGCAGTGTTTATCTACATCTATCACATTCTATAAACTTCTCAATCTTTTTTGTGTTTTGAAAATCTAACTGTTTCACCGATTTTAAATTTAGGTGTTCGTATGTATCAGTTGTCAAGTAACCGAATAGACTGATCAGTACTTTGTTTTCTTCCTGTTTGCTTCAACAGGAATCATGTAAGTGATCTCTGACGAGTGTTATTGTATCCCCATATCACCTTTTCGTAACACCAATCCATTTTCTGGTTTCATTTTGAGTGAAATACTTCCACGTTCTAGTCTTTATTATGGTGTTAAATCTTTCCACTACAGATGATTTTATTTCTGATTAAGTTGAAAAATATTCAATGATTTCTGTTTCCAACATGATTGTTGTAAAACTCTTTTGCTCCATCAAATTTTATTTTTTTCAGGTTTTCTCTCTTTAAAGATTTCTTTCATAGCATCGTGTATTTCATCTCGCTTTTTTGTTTCACTTTCACAACACAAAATTATTCTGAAAGGACATCTGTAACATAAAAAATATATTTATATCCCTTATTATATTTTTCATATCTTTGCATGTCCACAATGTCTGCTTGTCAACGGTCATTCATGTTACTAAAATAAACCCTTATGAAGAGAAAAAAAATTCTCTTTTGCACGTGTAATGTGTAGGTAGACTGTTCAGTTAATCATTCCTTCAATTCAGCGTACTTTATTTCATTTTTGTTCCGTTTAATTTGTTCCCACAATAATTTATTGATATTTGTGTCATGAATTGGACTTTCAGGATCGTAGATAAGATGTCTTAAATATTGACGTCTTTTTGGTTGTCTCCGATGGAGAAGTGTACTTTGGTACATCATTTAAAACGTTATAAAAACACCAAGAAAATACTTTATGCATGATAAATTGTTTTAATATGTTATCAAAAAGCCAACAGAACATCCACCTAAAACATGAACTTTTAGTTTCAACAATTTGCAACGTTTTTTATTTTCTTCAATCCTTTGAAACGTATGAATGATTTCAGATTTATTCAAAATATTGCCATTCCTATGGTTGATTCTAAAACAGCAACTGTATATACTCACAATATGCTGTTCTAAATTTAAAACTTTGTTCTCTATAAATTCTCTATCTGTTTTTGTAGAATCGTTGTAGATTGATTCTGTAAAGTTTGCACGATCTTGGAATTGTACTGTAAATTTAGCATAATAAAATTGTGTTAGTTTACCCAAATACTTAATTTATTCCTTCTTCATACTGCACTATTTTAACCATCTTGCTCTCAGGGTTGATATTGCTTATTTCGATGTTATGATCGCTAAATGTACTCTATACATCTATTCATTTCTAAACCATTGGAGCATATCTTTTCATGTTTTGAAATCATAAACTTAACACTTTTATTCTTATGAATGATATTCTTTAACACAACTAGCTTTGAACACACTTTCATCCCGTTCAAACTTGTAAAGAAATACATAGTATTTCCTGATACGGACATCGTTGCTTTCATATTATAAAGTCATGGAATATATTATCAACTCTCTCAAAACAGCTGAATTCAATATAAATCACTTGCGACATTATTTATGCTTTGGTAAAATATAAAATTATTTTTGTGTTAGCTAGAAATTTTTTATTTTTATTTTAGTGTTGTCACGTTCCTTCACGGTGGTTGTTGTAAATACTAATGCTATTCACTAAAAATGGCTAGATGAGTTTGCTTAAGCTGTATCCCAACACGAGTGGCTAATGTACAAAAAATTACAACTCACTAGAAATGTCTGTATGTGCTTTTATTCTAGTGTTATCATCTCCCAACACGAGTGGTTAAAGTACAAAAATTATAACTCGCTAGTAATGTCTGTATGTGCTTTTATTTTAGTGCTGTCCTTTCCCAACACCAGTGGTTGGTGTAAAAAATTACTTCTCGCTAGAATTGTTAATATGTGGTTTATTTTAGTCTTGTCATTTCCCAACACCAGTGATTTATGTACAAAATTAAAACTCTTTAGAATTGCCAATATGTGTTTTTATGTTAGTGTTGTCGTTTCCCAACACGAGTGGTTGGTATAAAACGTTGCTAAGATAAAAAAAATAGGGTCGACCAACTAGAACTGTCAAACTATTTACTACTTTTATAACTGTCTGAGTCGGCTTGAGATAAAATTTGACCTCTTACGACGAGTACGAACAGCGAAAGTAAACAACTAAAGCCATAAAACTATATAACTAAACACACATCTTGCTTGCATGTTAAAAAGTAGAACATTGTCGACTTTGACGCGTTTTATTTATTACCTCCTCGTCTTGTGTACGCTGAACAGATTTTAATAATCTCTCCAAATCGGAGCATTTGTGGATTTTGAACAATGTTACGACCATATAATAAAGTAACTCTTCCAGTTTTATTTCTATCTCCTAAACGGTGTAGGTGCAGTTGCACGCATTACGCACGAAAATATCAACGCACGTATAGTGTCGCAAACACGCAGAAAGGACGAAGGTGGAGTGGTGTGGGGATGTCCCCAATATACACCAGTTCTATAGATCGACAAATATCAGTCTATATAACTTCGAAAATATTCTGCATCTGACTACAGTAAGGTATTAGGAAGGAAAACCTACTAGACAATGCATTATACATGTTCCTACTAAATTCTTCTGTCACAGAAAGGTCTAAGTTATTTTGTCTTCTCTATATATCAATTTGTAAGCAATAGGCTTGTATCTACTATCTACTAGCACGAGTAATAAGTAGAAATGCGATGTAATGTCCGTTTCTTGTGTTGTTGGCTAACTTACTGGAAAGAAAGAAAGAAGGTTCTTCTTGAAATGCATGAACATAACAAATCTGGATCGAAATAGGTTCAATTGTACTGGAAGCATGGAGTAGATTTTTAAGCAGTGTTGAATACACAATGTACAAAGGGTCACAATAAACCAGTTCAGATCTGCGACTAACCGTCATCCAACGATGCAGCAAGGGCGCAGGTTGTTCTCAATACGTATACTGACAGAGAATCTACAGCACGAACAGGATGGGAGAACAGGCGCACAGGTGGACGGACAATGGGAATAATAAATTCTTAGACTATAGTAACCTGTGCTATTTTATCTTATTTTGGATAATGTGTGCACCTGAGTTGTTATTCATAGACAAGTAATATTAAATAATGATTGTATTTAAATCGGTTAAAATTTGCACATATTTCAACCGAGACATGGCAAGGCAGGAGCACAGGTTCCGTTAGCGTCTGTCCGCTTCTCAAAACAACAGTATAAAAATACCAATGATTTTCTCCTTACCTGCAATATAGTTGGTTGTGTCTGTCGCCATTGTCTTGATATCTGTCTTTTTAATACCGGTGTTACGAGCCTTTTGAGTGATCTTGCCTCAACATATACACGCTCTTATAACCGTACACCTGCAATGAAAGTTATTATGTTTTGTTTGTAAAGCATGAACTTTATTTACTTTACGTTAAGCGCACAGCAAATTTAGAACAAACAAACAAACAAACTAACAAAATATACGAACTTAACAAAGTATTCTGGATTTTGAGCTGGAGAACTTGGAGTAGGAAACCGTCAACATTGATTGGCGAATGAATCATAAGGCGTGAAGGGATCTGAGATCTAACCAGAACTACATGTGCGCAAAGCGAGTGCTCAAGCTACCTCTGCGCTGTCCGCACTATGTTGACATGAAACGTTGCTTTTTTTTTTAAATACTGTGCCCCCCTTCTCTCTCTCTCTCTCTCTCTCTCTCTCTCTCTCTCTCTCTCTCTCTCTCTCTCTCTCAAAACTGATTACCGTAGCGTAACGTAAACATTCGTGTTTATGAATATTTACTTCTTTTGATGTAAACATGTCAAGAACATCTATTTCTCATCACGTGCGTGCGCATATAAAAAAGGTTAATGGTCATAACGTTACATTCACTTTTTTTCGTTTGCATAATTGTTTGTGTCTCTGCACAGTTATGTTTTCTTTGATATTTAAAGTCGTGGATATTCCCGTGACAGAAGAGACATTATGGCAAAGAAATTTGCACTTATTTTAAGGTCATTAGTATTTTAGCTTCTTGTTTTAACACGGTTTATGATACATTGCATGTTGGTGGGTGAACTCATTTACAAAAGTACTTAATCATTAACACAAACAACAAAACAATTTTTAAAAAAATCTCTAATCTTTATTTTACCGATTTTTTTGTACTTTTGTATCAAGATACATTTCTATGGCAATAAAATGGTTGAAGTGGGAGACTCAGAAAGGGAATGCATCTTCTAACAAATTTCACAAAATACGGAAGTAAATACCTTAATACTACTTTCTAAACATTCAAAACCATGCTCAATTTCAACTTTATGCTTCATTTCTAAAGTATTTATCATAGCACATTTTTTTAATTTAGGGAAAATAAAGTGCGTGCATGTAAGATAATTCAGCATAATTGTCAATGTGACCTACATTTATATGTGATGCATCAAATGCTCCGGTCAGCTTTATATCTCAAGCATACATACGTACATACATGCATACATACATATAGTGCCGTCGTAAGGGGCGGGCGATACGGGCTAACGACCTGGGCGCCAAGCCCGGGGGTGGGGGAGGCGCCATTTCCCGGAGTTTCCAGTGTTTTTTTCTGAGTGCGATCGCCCGGGGCGCCGTTTTGTCCAGCGCAAACTTGCGACGGTCCTTCATACATACATAGACAGAGATACATCGATACTATTGCAGGGCTCAGGAAATTTTTTGAAGCACGCGTCCCTGGGATGAGAGAGTTGGAATAGAGACTGGTCCCTGTCGTCACTTTACTCAACACAGTACACTAACCAACTATACTAATTGCGATATAACGAAATAAATCCACTGGTACCCGACGCATGCTTGATACTACACTGGGTCCAAACCATGAAAATAGTATGTTCGGTAATTTTTAAACCATTCTAATACGTAGCCCCTTAGATAAATCTATAATAAGAGGTAAGGTTTGCAGTTTCACATATAACCCTCGATTTCTAAATGGCTTTCGGGTTTACAGTGAGACTTTTCAGTAATCTAGGTGCTATTTTAATGTGGAGAAAGTTTGTTTTTCAACGAGCCATGTCGCAACTTTTTGAGTTAGACATGTGCGATGTTAGGAGTAAAAAAATGTCAAAAGTTTGTAACTTTTCGTCTGTTCGAACAGTGGTACGCTCGCCCCAGGTCAAAACAGTTAAGCTTTATTGATAATGTGTCACGACAAAGCGAAAACGCTAGCAAATATTTCCATAGGTATGTAATTACTTTTTAAACGAAAAATGTCGCAAACTTACATTTGAAGAATACTTTCTAGCGTCTCCTTAATTAACCCATTTTCGTACTATAAGCAAATCCATTCCAGTCAAACCACCATCTCGACTGCACTACTCAAGGTTGCCTATGAAAACGAAGATTGCTGGTTGACCAAATGAGTTAGAAGTTTATTACGTCATGACCCCAATTAAATTACAACCAATCACGTGTCTCGACATTATGCGCTTTATACATAGATTACACTGGCATACATTGAATGAAAGTTGGTAGGAATCGATGAAGACACTTAAAATGTCTCTTCCGATTGTAAGTTTGCAACATTTTCTTGTGAAAAATAATTACCGGTACATATTTGTAGAAATATCTGCTGGTGTATTTGATTCGACGTGACAAAGTATCAATAAAGCTACACAGTTTCGAAAATATTATGACCTGGATGAGCGTAAGTTCCGAAAACACTGTCTGACCAGACGAAAAATCACAAGATTTTGACATTCTCTGGCTCTTGACGTATCACAGCTCTAATGGATATACTCGAAGGGTTTTAAACCGTTGTCTTCACGCCGAACATAATGTTTTCACGATATGGAGCCCTTTTAGTGTCAAGTTTGCTTCGAGTACCTATGTACAAATCAATTTCAGTCAGCTTCCTTTGCGACATGTTTTGGAATGAAAACAAGTAGGCAAAATAACCAAAAGTAATCGTTAATTGACATAAGCTAGATGTTAAGCAATGTTGAACTTACCCGCTTTTTATGGGTAGAAAATGCAAAAAAATTTATTCTCAAGGTGCGAATCTGTATATACTCGGCACAGGGACGAGTAAGTACCAAAGTCTTTCTCGGCACAGCAAAGTTTTACCAGGTCAGGAAGAGAGGACGAGTGGTCTTGGAGTCTGTTTCAAATCTATGTTTATACCCGTAATATCGCAATTTTGCAGTTACGTCAAATTCATTCTTTTTTTTAAAATGCTGTGTCCCCATCCAACCCCTAAGCTGCACCTAGCAATGAATCAAAATTCTAAACCCGTTGTGCATATCTTACCGTCTCAAGTTTGACGGTGAATGCAAGTATGGCAACATTTAGAGACCTAAAATACAACTGTAAACTGACCGCCCACCCACCTATTCACAACAGATGATCTACGAATGGTCACTTTCTAAATCCTTACCTGTCTGGACGTGTGAACTAGCACATTTTGATCTCTATTTTTGTGGAGATCCTTTAGTGTATATATCCATCGAATCGGGTAGGTTATATGTGGTTGTATGCAAATACAAATACATAAAGAGACGTAGATTTCTGGTTCGATGCCAAGATTGATGTAGTCATCGATCGCTACAGCATATCAAGGGGAATCAAGAGCAGGCTTCCCCTCAATCAATATGTAGTTCGTATTTTGTTGAGGATCACTCTAGCTGTAGTATGTGTACGTCAATCGTCGCAAGTCACATGCGGAAACAATGAGAGTAGTTATTTATCCCATATGTCTGACCTTTACACACACCTATTCATACATTCTGCGTTTGGAGTGGTTTTTATGGTTGTGGGGTCATGAAACTGTATGTGGATGACTCCTCTCGAGTGCAACACACTCCCATCAAAAGTAGGTCAGCTTGATTTATATTTCACACTTATGTGACTTTAGTTAAGTTTTGTGTTTAATTAAAGTCAGTTATCCACGTACTGTTGGCTTCAGGGTCATGTATCTCGTTTATTGATGTGATTATCTTGATGAGTACAACACTCTCATATCCAAACATGAGACACTACAAATGAGGAAGTATTTTTATGCGAACACATTTCTAGTCCATTTGCACTCTCCTAGAATCATAGTATCAATAAACTATTGTACCATTGACGTGCATTTTGTTTCATGTAGCTCTGCAACCTCTACATGAGCAAATGTTTCCATCGATTGAATCCCTACAGGTGTAAAGTTTCCATTGATTGTCTCCATACAGGTGTAAAGTTTCCATTGATTGTCTCCATACAGGTGTAAAGTTTCCATTGATTGTCTTCACACAGGTGTAAAGTTTCCATTGATTGTCTCCATACAGGTGTAAAGTTTCCATTGATTGTCTCCATACAGGTGTAAAGTTTCCATTGATTGTCTCCATACAGGTGTAATGTTTCCATTGATTGTCTCCATACAGGTGTAATGTTTCCGTAGATTGTTTCCCTTTTGGGACATGTCCTTTTGATAGGCCTATTTTGACTGCTTTTTGTCACTATCACACATATCTACAGCGTTATAAATCATCGCCAACAATAAGACAGACAAACAAATAAACTGGCACACAGACATTAACAAACGGTTGATACGGGAAAAGACGAAGGGCATATCGTTGTCTGATGGCTTTACCTTACATTCTTAAACATTTATCGAAGAAGAGATAAGGAATATAATGTAAGAATTGTAGCGTACTAACTGGGGGGGGCTGATAAAAATTCGGGCCCTGTCATTCTGGCCATTTGGGCAATCATCGTTGCCCCGGGCGCTATTCACCCTTAGTACGCCACGCCACTGTGTAAGAACATATATTCTGTACTTACAACTATTTTGCCATGTGCTTCCAATATTTGGATTTACAGAGACGAACTTGATAGTCTCGGATTACAGCAAGATTCAGTGCACATTTGTCCAAATCGTAACAACTTTAGCAGACTCAATATCCATACGTCTATTTCACAGCAGGCATGTATACCAGTGTAAACAAATATTGTATTATCTGTACAGTGGACCTTCACAACTCTACTATGTACTGCTATATCACAGGCCTTTGATACTCTATCACTGTAGTAAGCAAATGTCAGAATTATAGTAATAAGGAAGAAATTTTGTTTTCAGAAGACAAAGAATTGATCTAGGTGAATGATGAGTTCGGATAATCGGTTAATGAATAATGGACACTTTACTGTATTTAGTTAAATCCCTGATATATGTTTGGCATTTGTTCCGAATTACCCTTGTGTAATATTAAATTTGCTACAGTAGAGTATGCCTCCAGGAAAGTGGGTCCCGGCGACTTACTTTTCTTCCTCTAATAAATTTATATTGTCATCTCTGGGTACATATAGAATATCGTTATAAAACAAAGTTGACTCCTGATAGACAGACAGATGAACTTATGACCCACATCTCATCATTTGCGATGTTTGTCAGATTAATTGCCGAATCACCAAGCGACACCTACCTACCATAAGCTGTCAGTCAGTCGTTATTTATTCGAAATTCCATTAAAGTGCTGACTAAGCTCAACCCAGACAAAATGTAAATCATTATGTAATTAAACTGGGAGTATTGAGCTTTTATAACTCTGAGACAGTATGGTCAGACGCCTCGTTTTCACTTTGTAACATACTAACTCTGAGACAGCATGGTCAGACACCTCATTTTCACTTTATAAAGTACTAACTCTGAGACAGCATGGTCAGACGCCTCGTTTTCACTTTATAATATACTAACTCTGAGACAGCATGGTCAGATGCATCGTTTTCACTTTATATCATACTAACTCTGAAACAGCATGGTCAGACGCCTCGTTTTCACTTTATAACATAAGTCTTAAATTTAACTCTATACTTAAGATATTCAATTCGTCTTTCTTGACTCACACAAAATTTCAGCCAATTAGATCACTGGATTATAGACTTGAGTTTCATTGATGAAATTCAGACAAAGCCTGGTCTTCATACAACTTTTAAAGTAAAAGGCGCAGACTTTCACCGAAGCAAAAGACTTGTATCTTTCCAAAATTGTTTTATAAGGAAAAAATTAGACAAAGATGAATATTTAATGCAAAT
Organism: Margaritifera margaritifera; assembly: GCA_029931535.1. Lineage (NCBI taxonomy): Eukaryota > Metazoa > Mollusca > Bivalvia > Unionida > Margaritiferidae > Margaritifera > Margaritifera margaritifera. The sequence goes on from JAQPZY010001577.1 coordinate 3,488,750, forward strand.
GTCACATGTAGCTTCTAAGATATTGGCTCTTGAAAGTTTCAGGTAGATTCTCAGTTTTTCTACCCGTTATACAAATTTTCCGCTACTACTACTAGATATTGTCACTCATTGTCAGTCTGCAACTAAGAGAGACCTCGGCTGGCCGTTAGACAGCACGGTCTGACAATGTTTACCATAAGTAGTATCTAGCAATAGTAGCTGAAAATATGTATAACGGGTGGTTTTTCAGCTTTTATGAATTCCATGCCAAGACTGAAAGTAATAAAATTATTTAATAAAAGTTTCCAAGGTTAGACCGGACCATCGGGATACCAGAGAATTTCCAGAGGGGTGGTGGAACAGGAGTCGCGGTTATGCCTAGAAGTCTTGAGGGCCCCCAAGTCTTGAAAAAATCTGCGATTTTTAGGGGGTGGGGGGAGACTAGGCTACCAGTCCGCCCCTGAAAGTCTCAGACTCTCGGTCAAAACCCAGTCCATATAAATTAAAGTTCTATTTTCTAATAATAACTTTCAAACTTTGCAGGAGTACTTTATATAAGCAAGGTAGGAAGTGTTAACATTTCACACAACTATCGTCGATAATACCTTCGATGACATTTTATCTCGAAATTTCGAGCAAACTCTCGGTCATAGTAATGTAAGTGTTATAAATCGAGGGCATGGGCTCAATACCTTTAAACTTCCATGGCTGTAGTGGGCACATTGTTGCACACCTACATATAGCAACAGGTGCCGCCGCTAGAGGGCACTGGCAATCAAGATTAACATTTTCTCAAAATGTCAAAATCATTACACCTGGTACTTTCTCCGCTTTCATATGTAAAAAGCCAACATTATTATATCCGAATGTATTCATGGTTGAAAGGTCAAATGTCTATATTTAGCGTATATGCCATTTGGCCTTTTGTACAACATATTCGGCGAAAATAAACGAACACCGAATTTTTCAAAACGCAGAAAAAGTAAATAAACCAACATATACGCTCACCTACGCCTACTTTTTAAATACTTTGGAGTTCTTTTTACGAGAATAATGGTAAAATGTGTGCGAATATTTGCGGAAAACCCACGAATTACTTCTTTTTAAAGGTCACCCGTGCCAGCAAGAATGGTAACTCTTCCCGGCACATGGGTACGTACAAAATGGAAACAATGACAACAACACAACATAAATTGGGTTAAAAAATACACGAAAACTTGATTTTATGAAAGGGTAGATGTTTATACCAAGGAATCAGATTATACAAACGTATTTGTCATTCATTATACCAAATTTATTACAACATTTTGGTACAACTTTTGTTGTGTAATGTAATTCGAGATTAGAGACTTGACGGGTGATACTGATAATGATATTGAAAATATGTATGTGATTGTGATCACTTAGATATTATCAATGTCAGGTCATCTGCTCTAGGTAGGATTCTTATCTAGAGACACTGGTATTAAAATTAAAATGTTCATGTTTAGTAGGGGTGAAAAAGAGATTAAAGTTAAACTTATTTTCAGTATTTTGAAAAATGAAAACAAATTCATTTCATACCATTTTTGTGAATATCGATATGAATATTGTCAGCATAAAGAACAGAAAATAGATCTGTAGTATTTCTCTATTTAAACAAAAACATAATGATAACTATTTCTTGAGAATCAAATCAGTGCCAGAAGAAGAATTGTGGAAGTATTCAAAGTAAGTTATTTTTATATTTTTTTGTCATTGATTTTATTTTAACAGATATGAAAACTGACCAAAAATATCTTATCATAACTAAATTCTAAAATGGCAATTGTTATTTACTAAATTGTGATTTCAGATCAATGAATATATGTACAAGAACACTGTAATGCATTTGCACTATTGCTTTTAAGAGTAACATACAATTTAAACTTGTGTATGACTCATGATTATGGCATTTCATGCAAAAATGTTGGGGGGTGGGTGTGATAAAAAGGAACTAAAAGGCTTCAGAAGTACCTGGAACATAGAAAAAGTGAATTTATTCATGAAGCTGAATGTTCACAAAACATTTATATATAACCATATGTAAGAAATATGCAACTTTCAGCATGAAATAACATGATGTCGAGAATTTGCAAAAAGTGACCAAAGACCAATATTAACAATGGTGGACGGCTCATGTGTTTGAATGCTTCCTGTGAATTTTTTTGAAAAGATATCATAAAGATGGGTTTATTTTTGAATTCTGCACACTCAAATTATGCAGAAAAGGTTCCATTTTAACAGCAACATATAATTTCAACTTGTGTATGACTGAAAAATATAGTATTTCATGCAAAAACGTTAGGGGGGTGCTTGATAAAAAGGCACAGGGGGTCTTCTGAATTACCTGGAACATATAAAAAGTCAATTTATTCTTAAAGCTGAATGCTCACAAAACATTTCTATATAAACATATGTAAGAAATATGCACATTTCAGCTTGAAATAACGAGGTCAAGAATTTGCAAAAAGTGCCAAGACCAATATTAAAAATGGTGAACGGTACATGTGTTTGAATGCTTCCTGTGAATTTATTTGAAAAGATATCATAAAGATGGGTTCATTTTTGAAATCTGCACACTCAAATTATGCAGAAAACATTCCATTTTTGTATATTCTATAATTCTAAAAAAATCATCCCCTGTTGCTACTACATAGGATGATAGAAGTTAGTGGCCAAAGATAACTTCCGACAATCACACTTACCACAGAGTTCTATAGTGTTTGAAATCTTGGGGAAAAAGGTGCACAATTATAAGTTAGATTGAATGATGTAACAGAATACTTAAGATGTTCCAACGTCAGTCCTTCTTATGGGCGTATCCTACGCGTTACTCTGCACGTAACGTACATATACTATCAATATTTGGGTTCCTGTTTCACAAACTTTCCTCATGAGCAAAGTGTAGAGAGACAGCGAACCAGTCCCTTTATCCCGTAGTACACTCACGCCATCTAGCGACAGAGTCAGTTCTTTAACTTTTGATAAAAATGTGAAGATATAAAGTACCTATAATCTATAAACCCCTTTGTCTGGATACAGGTGAAAAGTTGTCCGTAAATAATTACGATGGAAGATTATTGCAATGTCACCGTTGTAATATGAGCAGTGCATATGTTTCATGACTTTCTCAAATTGAACTATCTAATACCAATAACATACTTATGATGGGCCTGGCGGAAGCTCAACATAGCAATCACTTTAGCGTCCGTGCGCGTGTCCGTCCATACCTTCGTCCCAACGGCCCTCCATTGCTTAGATTAACCTTAACATTCAAGTTTGTTTTTTTGTTTTTTTAACTTTCCTTTTATCAAAGCTATGTGGCAGGCTCGACATGCATCCATGTCCAGTTCTTACTTTATAATACTTTTCATTTGCTACAAGATGATTGAGCACACCTATTCTCTGGTCTATTCGTCGTCAAGTATGACAGTGTAATTAGGCTGAAGGGCTAGAGTCAAAGGGAGTATGCCATCAAATTGGCGCCAAAAGATCTGAGTTGACATCATTTTAATTACATGTAAAACTGCGATGCACCTTAAATATCGAGAGAACAGTTTCTCATACCATGTAATTGAAGTGATTCAGTTACATCCTGGCTGCTCTAAAGTGAGAAACCTGCCTGAATTTTTTTCCCCATGACTGTCAGGTGCACTCAAAATGCCAGAGATGGCAGCGCCCAGAGATTGAAATGGGCAGGCAGGTATAAAGGAATCTCCAAATAAACCTCTGAAATGCAACCTGTATCATAGTCATCTTGTGTTTCGAACAATTTTTGTTTCTACCCATTTCATTCATACAGACAGTTGGCATTTACGTATATAGTAAATGACCCTGACCTTGATCTTTCGTAATCAGCTTCGCTGTGCTGTCGCTCCACGCCAAGGCTTTGCCGCTAAATGACGTGGACATCGCCATAATTTTTTATCTGACCATCTTTACCAATGTAGTTTTCACAGTTTGCCAATGTAGTATTCACAGTTTGCTATACGGTATCGTTCTACTTACACCGTTTTTTCCACTCTCATTCGTCAAAAACACACCATAGTATGTCACAAGTTCTAATTCAACACCAAATATTTTTAAACTTGTACCATGTGATAATATAGTAACACTGTAATAGTGAGCAGGGTCAAGTTTGTAACTTTTCATACAGACATTACGAAATTCCTTTTGAAAAAAAGATAAGAATGGCACATAGCATAATTGTATCTTTTTCAACACAATAATTATAAAGATCTACAAGTGTTTTCAGGTTAAAATACCGCATGACATCCTGGACATACTGATATAATCATCTAGTTTGTTTGAATCAATTAGACTTGAACGGAACTTTTCTGTTGGTGGTATGGCTTCTTCGATTAAATTTTCAAGGCTATCTATGGATTCGTATGGCTAAATGTCTTTTCTCAAATATTTAGTGACATATTTGTAAATTGCTTCGGTATTTCTGTGAACTTTTCATCACTCAAAATTGTAATCAGCTATTATATAGACTGTCCCATGATTCTAAAGCTAGATACAAACCTAACTGTCCTTTAAACTGTTACTTCTTTCCCTTTTTTCACGAACCCATCAACTATGAAATTCTTGCGGAATGAAATATACTTCTTGTCGTTGTTCAGTGTGATTTTTACCGCATCATCTGGATATTATTAATTAATGTTTTAATGAAAAGACGAATGTCATAACCAGTTATGAACGAACAATATTATGCATTTTAAGTATTTGTAATTCCAATTGCATTAGTTATGTGCTGGACCTATATATTTACCTGTTAAGTGATCATGGTCAATTACTTTATGATCTTTTTTGTTTTGTGCTCTTACAGGTGTAACTTATATTTGGCGAGTTAAAACGTCTTTCATCTTCCTCTGTGAACACCGTAGGTTTTGCATTTTGGAGCTGAACTTTTCATACACTAGTTTTACCATTTTAATCAAAGTATCGTAAAATAATTTAATACAATATGTTCCTCTGTAGACTGTTGGTAAGTATCTCTTGTGGGTTGATTTAACATAGAAACAGCACCCAGATGGAATGTGCTTGGCAGTTTTTATTGTCTAGGATATGTGAGATTGTTGCATAACACTATTACAATTTGTACCAGACACAGACACTGTCCGTGCTTTGCATCTGTGGATACTGTGATTCAAAATCACAGTAAATAATATATGAAACTTTTAATTGTTGATAGTTTCTAAATTTTACAACAGAGCATTTCTCGAGCATTATATCTATCGAGTTTACTACGTTGTAACAATCTTATGTGTCATGAAAACATTTCAGACGTAGAGAAAACAGCAAGTATTTTTACAGATATATTTCTGCCCATCATGTTTGCTTATTTGTGATGACATTGATCTTGAAACGTAATTGTATTTTCCATCTTTGTAGTCTTTAGGACCACCAAATTGAAATATGATTAATATATTAATATGTCTTTCTCTATTTCAACTGCATCTCCAGCGCATATTGTTCTGTTGTCTCTCCCTTTCAATATTTTATAAACATTTACAGACATATCAAATTCAGTTTCAAATTTCCATATATGCTCTACTTTTACCAGACATATCAAACCAATGACTGTATCTATCCACAATGTATTTTGATGGTTTATCCAAGTAGTAACATGATATTTTGACGTGTTTAATACAAATTCTGCAGCATAAAATAAACATTGACCATCTTTATTTTTCAACATTGATACAAGTTTTCTTGTAATTGGTCCATTTAGGCAAAAGTATGAGTTTCTTCTGAGTAGTTGTTACGTATGTGCAGTGTTAAATATTTTACTGTCAAACATCCATATTGTACTTTCACTTATTTACTGCTTAAACTTGGTATGTAAAATGTCGAATAAATGTGAAATGACTCGATGTTTTCATGCTGATTTATTTAAACAGAAAAATATTTTAGTATATTTAACAACTAATTTTTTAGGGATGTGAAAAAATATCACATTTAACCTTAGACTTTTATCATAAAATTTAGCAAAAGAATATCGGCTGTCTCTGTTATGTCATTCCCCAATGACGGTCATCTCTGGAGTTTTGGGTGCACACAACTGTCCACAAGGGACAGGATGTCATTTTTATTTAGATTGAATAGGTAGGTTTGTTACTACAGGTTTCTTGCGCCAAATTAGCCAGGATGCAACTGAATCACTTTAATTACATAGCTTGTGAAAATGTTCTCTCGAGATTTAAAATGCATCACAGTTTCACATTCCGTGTAAAAAGTTTTCACCTCTGTCAAAACCTGAACCACTGACCTTTCATTCAAGACATTTTAATTCACCTAATATCTCAGATAGAATGATCAATTGTTATACAAATCAGAGCAAGAGTATTTTTTTTTCAAGCTATTAGAAGTTGGGAATTTTTTTTTCTCCAAAACATCCTAGGCCCCTCCCTCAGAAAAATAAATGGCCAGTCCCTAAGTTACCTGCATACTAGTAGGCTATCAGATGATATTTAGTGTTTGCTACACTTGACTAATTGTCTTAGTTGACTGGTCTAGTAATTGTTTAATTTGTGAAATAATATAGTCTTGCTTGTCCAGTGAAGTTTTTTATTTTTGATGCTTAGTGTTGTCATATCTCTACAAGATGGTGATACACAACAGTGAATGGTCTAGTGATCATTAATTTTGAGCTTCAAAATGCTCCCAACTCTTGCTGGTCTAGTAAATTTTGTACCTTGATTTTCAATATTCTCATATTCCTATATGGGCTGTAAAAACACAACTAATATGATTAGTCTAAAGTTTTCTATTTATACATTGCTCCTACATAATGATAATAATGAATTACATATTTTACTTAATTACATATTTTATTTAATTAGGGTAAAATGATAAACATTTAAAAAATTCTAATTTACTATTAAAGTCTATGGGAATTTCACAATTATAAACTTTTTTTTATTAATAGCCGGGAGCTGCAATAGCTCAGTTGGTAGAAGTATCAGATTTGTAATCCAAGTGTCCTAGGTTTGATACCTGCCCAGACCAGCCTGTGTCAGTTGCCTCAGTGTGTCCTTGGGAAAAGCACTTAGCTCCCATTTCCTCAGCATGATATAGCCAATAATGTGTTAAAAGTGCCATTAAATCCAACCATCTAGTAATGGCTACTTACTGTAGTGTTCATGTATATAGTGCTAACTTGAATAATGGCAGTATACTATGGTTCAGAGAGCTAGGTATATGTAATATGACACAGATGCCAACACTGATATGATTTAATGAAAGAGCAAAGTTCTAAGACAAATGAGGCCATAACTCCATTAAATTATGTCATAAAATGGTGAAAATCAAAGTTAACATAGATCATCCTAATGTAAAGCCTTACATAAAATTTGGTTTCAATCCATCCAATCCTTCTGAAGTTATAGAGCGGAGACTAAATTTATGATGTGATGTGATGATGGATGGACATGAACAAAACTATCTACCCCCACTGTCGAGGCATCAAAATTCAAAGTTCCCATTCTTAACCTCGTGATACAGTAATAGTATTTTCGCATATCATAGTTACCAACCTCCCTAAATTCACATTTCTAATTAGCTCTTTTTGCTCATTTCTGATTCATTATTTTATTTACAATGATTATTTGTTGGTAGGGTATGGGTATAACAATGACTTCAACTTAAAAACCATTCCAACCCTTCCCAATACAGCATACATGATATTGTGATACCTGCCATCTGGCCATGATGCCTTCTCTGACGACACATATTGGATGGAATCACAACCAAATTTAACATATTTGTTCAAGTATGCATGAGGTGTGAGAAGATTATTTTTTTTGGCTGGGCCTGATTTGAGCATTCAAAAAAGAACCCCTTTAAGGGACTTGCCAAAAACAATTTCCCAGAATTCACGATAAGTCCGTTTCTTCTGTCTTCTTATCTTTTTAAAGTGCCAAATATCAAAGCCATCTTTTTAAAGTGCCATATATCAAAGCCACCTTTTTAAAGTGCAAAATATCAAAGTCACCTTTTTAAAGTGCCAAATATCAAAGCCACCTTTTTGAAGTGCCAAATATCAAAGCCACCTCAGGTACTCCTGTGAAACTCAAACATACCGTATATACACGTGTATAATCTGGGTCCCAATGCAAACAACATAGACCCTGATCTGCCATCACATAATGCCCTGGAAGATCAGGGTCTATGTTGTTTGTTTTATTGATTAGTCCTTACAAACTGCATAGACCCAGATCTGCCGGCACATTATGTGATGGCAGATCTGGGTCTATGAAGTTTGCAACTGGTATTGTATTATACGCGAGTATATATGGTACCAATTTTGGTATGAAAAATATTTTCTTTTATTACTGTATATACTTAAGTGTGTAATACAGAAAATTATTGGTGAATTATTTTCCATATTTATTTAATTCCTTTCACATATCTTCTTATATTTTCACATAAAAATGCAAGATTTCCCATCATGATACGTGACACTTGATCGTAAGTGCCAACAGAAGTTATACTTGCAGCAAGAAAAACAAGCATATTTTGCGAGCTAGAGCTATAAATGGAAACTGCATTACCTTCCAGGCATAGAAATTATTTTTTGCTGGAGATATTTGACTCGCCACCATTAGCTTCTCTACACAGTTATGTCCCCTGTACAACCTTGTCAACAATGTTAAAAATGCTGTGTGCTGCTACGCTCAATCAAACTTGCTTTTGGGAAAAATACTTTACAAAATGTTAAAAATGTCATTTATTGCAACAGATCAGGTCATCCTAAGCCAATCATTCTCTTAAATCGTTGATATTTTTATGATAAGGTTATAGATACTATTGAAATAGGTAGGGTTTTCATGACATAATCAGCAATCATTTCTTGTCTCCCTTACAACAATTGCCTCATTCAACACAAAGTCAAGGTACTCTTTTTTTTTTGCTAGAGGAACCACAATTTTTAAATAAAATTCAAGTCACTATACTTAAATATTGTACATAAGTGTCTTGAATTATTAGGAAAGAAATCTTTCATTAACCACTTAAGGACATTCCTTAACAACATAACATGGTCAGTCAAAAAAAGGTCTTAAACTTATGATTTCATGAAGGACAATGACCAAGTGTTCACCTCAGCCTAATGAGAGATCACCTCAAAATACCCAGGTGTAAAAACTGTCGTACTGAGGTAAACTTGTGAAGAAGCGGAGGGAAGGGTCTTAAGATTGAGTATAATATTCTAAGCTTTGATTCAGGAGCAAGATTGGTATGCAATACAAAAAAAAAATACAATTTTCTTTTCATGTGTAAATACCCGATATATTTTGCCTTGTGGTACACAAAAAAACCCAATATTTTTTAACTAGTTGTTTTACCACTTGTTAAAATATCCCATATTTTGCACCACACTATGAAATATATCTGGTATTATAATAGAAAACAAAAATATGTTCAAGTTCACATGTTCACAAAATACCTGTAAGCAGTATAAAATTCTTTGTCATAGTCTTTGACCTTGAACCTGATATCATGGATAGAATGTCAAGATATATCTACATGGTAAGTTTGGTTAAATTCTATAATTAATGTTATTTGGGATAAACCACAATTATTGAACAGGCATAATTGAAGGTATTCTTCAGACAAAAATCAAAAAATTGAATTTGAAAAAAAAAATTAATTCATACTTGTTTGTGTCTTTATGAACACAAACCAGAAAATCTAAAAATCTGAGTCATGACCTTTGACCTTAAAATCAATATCTGCCGACTATCACTTGTTTATTGGAATACAACTCAATACAAAGTCACATGAATCATATGGCTATTTTGAAAGAAATTTTTATACGAAGCCAGAAGGAGGGTCTTGCTTTTGCATGATCCTCATTTGAGAGAGAGAGAGAGCAAGAGAGAATTAGATTAAAACAAAATGGAACAAACACGTATATAAAATATATTTTATTGTAGTTTTTCTATCAGCTGACACAAAAACCACCGCAGATGATTTTAGTACACAAAAAAAAAAAGGAAAAAAGTAAACATAAAAAGGTGATCCCTGAAAAATAGAGAAATCTTAAGGACAAGCATTCCAAGGAATACCACAATTTCAACAGGGCAGAGCTTAGAATGATAGAAAAAGCATCCATGCTTAAAGCGCTGTATTTAAATGTGAATATATCACAAAATTGGTTTTCCTCATCACAGTTTAAATGTCAAGCCCCTTTTGGTGCTTTCATAAGTAGGGAATGATGTCAGACGAAAAGTACGAAAATTATGATTTAGCATCAAAGAGGCATGTATGCTATGTGACATTTCATACATATGCATTTATACTTACATATTATTTCAAAGAAATTGGACGGATTTACGATAAGGCGGAAATTGGTATTCACATCTATTATATATACATTCAATGTATTATAATTGGTAATGTAAATACTATAATATAATTGATTAATTAATTACTATATGATCTTTCGCCATGATTTATTTTCTTTTATTTGCCATGATTTACCATTATTGATGTTTCTGTGCCATGATTTTTATTATTATGCTGTGTACCAATTTATACATTGATATAATAGATGACATTTACCAATCCTGCAATGATCTTTCCTCCCAATCTTCAACAGAAAAGAAATTTATAAGATCATAAAATGTCTTTTTAACGTCTGATGGGAGTTTTACTATTCATCTCATTCCATGCCATGACTAGAAATGGTAAAATGCAATGAAGGAAGGATGATGAAAAGAAAAATATGAAGCACTGAGCAATTAAGTTTCAATTAAAAGTAATTATCCTGCTTAGCACTCTATTTCCTAACTGTCCTGAAGCATACTTCGCTTATTTCAATGCCGAATTGCTGGTTTTCACGTCCAATATCATCTAGAAGCATATCCAGAATTGGCAAGGTGCTCGGTCGAGTGGTTTCTATTGTGAAATCTGTTGAGCCCCACTGGTTGGTGTATTCCTGACAAAGAAATAAAAGTAGGTCAAAGTTTAAGTTAATAATGTGAAATATATAACTATAGTAATGATGGAGTTTATGTTTATTTAGAGAGAGAGAGAGAGAGAGAGAGAGAGAGAGAGAGAGCGATCTGCTTCAGTTGTCTTGGACAAACAAAATTGAATTAGATTTGTGTTTGTAAAGCATGTATACCCCCAATGCAGTCTAAAAAGTTCAAGTAGAAAAATTCAAAAGTTTGAAAAAATGTGATATATTGATATAATTGCAAAAGTACTATAATTGTATGAAAATTTAATCGTGTCATCCACATGTACATACAAACATGCATACCAAATTTCATTTGTCTACCTCAAGTGGTTTTGATTAATAGTGACAAGTTCTTTTATAAAATAAACCCCTCCTCCCAAAAAATCCCAAAAGTTCAAAAATGTGTACAAATTGAAAATTGCTGTAATGGCTTGAAAATCTAACAGTGTCATCTCCATATGAATACAAATATACCTATATAATTGATTTTGTCAACCTCAAGTGATGTTTGCTTAATTGCACAAAAAAAGTTTTTTCAATCCAAACAAGGTTTTTGTCCAAAAAGTCCCAAATTTTAAAAACAATGTCAACAATGGGACAATTGCTATAGCAGCCTGAAGGTTTAATCAGGTCATCTGAATTTCATTTCTCTATGTTGAGAGGTTTTTGTGCAATCTTGCAAACAAGATTTTTGGGACAAATGGATGGCTGTAAGGAAATTCCAATAAAAGTACAGATGGATGTGACCAAATCAAGGTGTCTCTACTGCAAGCAGTGGGGGCATAAAGACAAATTATTATATATAACTGATATTTTTCCTCGGTCCTTGATTCCATAAAAAACAAACATGAACATTTTTAAATTGTCTGATTCCATTGCAATTCTGTACAGATTCACTGCAGTAAAAATAATCCATCATATGTTATGTTTCCATTCTCTCAAATATTAAATTATCCAAAAGCCTAGGTAGGTAGGTATAGGTAAGCAGGTAGGTAAGTAAGGATGCATGGATGGATGGAGGGATGCAATACAATTCTTCCTGATATACAAATATGATATACCTAAAACAGAAGTTTTGGGATAAACACTCAAAAACAGAAAAGAGATCTTTATTACATTGTGAAAGTGGTCACATAATCATGAGTGACAGCGTTCTTATGGACTATCAGTGAAATTGGTATTATACATAAGTGTTATTTAAATAATTCAAATTTTTCTAAAAACACTGCCTCGTGTATTTCTCAACTCACATCCTATTTTGTACATAAAAACTGAAGCTTCTAAAGTAACTATTGACTGCACATTTTTTAAGAAAGAAAAAAATCTGGAGCAAGTACAGCATTCCTTTGCTATAAGGCCCTTCATTATAACATGGTTTCCGTTATAAGGTGAGTATGGTCATGGATCCCACTTCATTAAGTGGTAGTAAAATTATATGTATCATGTACATCATTAGAAGGCAGTCTCACAATAAGGCAGTATACTCAACGGCTCCCCTAGATAGCATTATAATGAGGAAGTGCTGAATGTAACACTGGTTTCACAGAACACTATATTTTTGCAGCAAAACTGAATCTTTACAAAAATCTTAACATTGACCCTGCTCCTGCTTCTATCATTGCTGCTGCAAAAACAATACCCATTTCGCTATCTGCTATTGCAGGCGATACAAAATATTTACCTCGCATCCTCCTTGCTTCTCTTCTTTAGCGATATGGGTCCTGTGCCGTTTGTAGTTAGCATCAAGCAGATCCTCACTCATGTCATGTGTTAGCATGCGGATATACTTGGAGCGGCTGTTGAGACAGCGGAATGTGATGGTCTGGTGAGCATGAGTACTCAACCTCTGGAGTGCTCGTAGCTGAGGATCCTCAATCCTGTATTCAAACTGAAGAAGAAAAGCCCAAGAAATTAATTTTATGATACAGGATGTATTGATTCAACGAAGATATTCATCATATTTTGGTAAATATTTATTAAAATGAAACTTTTAATGAAATAGTAATAAATAAGCACATTTGAGAATAATGGACTTGATTCTCTAATCTTAGCATTCTCACTATGCATCCATCAGTAGTGTGATAAATACAGATCCTCAATCTTGTGCTCAGACTGAGACAGAAAACTAGAGTGATGTTATGAGTACTCAGCCTTTTAAGTGCTAATGATGTTATGAGTATGAGTATATGGTCTTTTTAAGTGCTAATGATGTTATGAGTACATGGTCTTTTTAAGTGCTAATGATGTTATTAGTACTTGGTCTTTGTAAGTGCTAATGATGTTATAAGTACTTTGTCTTTTTAAGTGCTAATGATGTTATGAGTACTTGGTCTTTGTAAGTGCTAATGATGTTATGAGTACATGGTCTTTTTAAGTGCTAATGATGTTATGAGTACATGGTCTTTTTAAGTGCTAATGATGTTATTAGTACTTGGTCTTTTTAAGTGCTAATGATGTTATGAGTACATGGTCTTTTTAAGTGCTAATGATGTTATGAGTACTTTGTCTTTTTAAGTGTTAATGATGCTACAAGAATGACTACTCAATCTATTAAGTGCTAATTACTCAGTCTATTAAGCACTATGACCAGTACTCAACGTATTTAGTGCTAACATTGCTATGAGCATGAGCACTAAACCTTTAAGTGCTAATGATGCTCCGGGTTTGAGCATTCATCCTATTAAGTGTTATGAGCACAAGTACTCATCCTATTAAGTGCTAATGATACTTTGAGCATAAGTACTCAGCTACAAGAATGAATACTGAGCCTATTAAGTGCTAATGATGCTATGTGCATGAATACTCAGCCTATTAAGTGCTAATGATGCTATGTGCATGAATACTCAGCCTATTATGTGCTAATGATGCTATGTGCATGAATACTCAGCCTATTAAGTGCTAATGATGCTATGTGCATGAACACTCAGCCTATTAAGTGCTAATGATGCTATGTGCATGAACACTCAGCCTATTAAGTGCTAATGTACTATGTGCATGAACACTCAGCCTATTATGTGCTAATGATGCTATGTGCATGAACACTCAGCCTATTAAGTGCTAATGATGCTATGTGCATGAACACTCAGCCTATTAAGTGCTAATGATGCTATGTGCATGAACACTCAGCCTATTAAGTGCTAATGAGGCTATGTGCATGAACACTCAGCCTATTAAGTGCTAATGATGCTATGTGCATGAACACTCAGCCTATTATGTGCTAATGATGCTATGTGCATGAACACTCAGCCTATTATGTGCTAATGATGCTATGTGCATGAACACTCAGCCTATTATGTGCTAATGATGCTATGTGCATGAACACTCAGCCTATTATGTGCTAATGATGCTATGTGCATGAACACTCAGCCTATTAAGTGCTAATGATGCTATGTGCATGAACACTCAGCCTATTAAGTGCTAATGATGCTATGTGCATGAACACTCAGCCTATTATGTGCTAATGATGCTATGTGCATGAACACTCAGCCTATTATGTGCTAATGATGCTATGTGCATGAACACTCAGCCTATTATGTGCTAATGATGCTATGTGCATGAACACTCAGCCTATTATGTGCTAATGATGCTATGTGCATGAACACTCAGCCTATTATGTGCTAATGATGCTATGTGCATGAATACTCAGCCTATTAAGTGCTAATGATGCTATGTGCATGAATACTCAGCCTATTAAGTGCTAATGATGCTATGTGCATGAACACTCAGCCTATTATGTGCTAATGATGCTATGTGCATGAACACTCAGCCTATTATGTGCTAATGATGCTATGTGCATGAATACTCAGCCTATTATGTGCTAATGATGCAATGAGTACTCAGCCTCTTTAGGTCCAATGATGCAATGAGTATGAGTACTTGGACTATTAAGTATTATGTAATGATAGGGTTTGACAGCATGTCAGCACAAACCTGGCTATATGTTGCTGATTAATACTCTGACATTACAATGATTACTCAGTATCTGTCTGTAGTATCATAATTACAGATGTTCAATCTTATGCTCAGTCCAAGACAGAAGACAAGAAATTTATTCCTGGAACTCAAATGCCCAGTAACAGTGCCTGAAGACTGACATTAAGGTTTATGTATCCATGTTGGTAATTACACCATGTATTTGAGCCATGTGACTTCAAATGAGGACAGCATAAACTATACATTGCAATTAATATTATAACTAATAGGAATATCTAGATTACATTATGGTAATTACTAATAGGTAAATATATTTAATAAACTGCCACTGGAGCAACCATTTTATTTTGTGTTAGTTTCTAAAACTTCACGAAAAATAACAAAGTCCAAAACATTTCAAAGCTTTTTTGAAACAGCCCCTATAAATCTACAGGAAAGCAAATGCATTTATTATGTCTTCACACCATAGTGGCCATGTATCCAAACTATTGTAGTCACTGATGTTATGGGTGAGTAACCTCAAGTTTACAACATGTGGCAGCTAATTAAATATGTTTATCTATCTGTAATTACAATAATGTAATCTAAGTACTCTTATCAGTCGGAATTAATTACAATTTTTAGTTTCTGCTGTGCTCATTTGAAGTCATATGGCCAAAATACATGCTATAATGACCAAAATGGATACATAAACCTTAACACAAAACCAGTCTGATGGATGTACTGAAGGATGATGGTAACAATAACATAAATCTTAACATAAAACCAGACTGATGGATGTACTGAAGGACGATGGTAACAATAACATAAACCTTAACAGAAAACCAGACTGAATATACTGAAGGATGATGGTAATACTAAAATACTAAAATAAACCTTAACAGAAAACCAGACTGATTTATGTACTGAAGGACAATGGTAACAATAACATAAACCTTAACAGAAAACCAGACTGGATATACTGAAGGATGATGGTAATACTAAAATAAACCTTAACAGAAAACCAGACATGTACTGAAGGACAATAGTAACAATAGCATAAACCTTAATAGAAAACCAGTCTGATGGATGTACTGAAGGATGATGGTAACACTAAATAACCCAACCAAATTTATTATTGGGTATAAAAAGAAAAAATAATACATTCAAATTTTACGACACATAATGTAATGGTTCTATAAAGAGATTTAGGTTGTATTGAAATATACAGGTAACAAGGTACATTTAGGCTGTAAGGCAATATACAGGTAACAAGGTACAGAATATGGACAGTTGAAGCAGTGTAATGTGATTGTCTTGTATGCAAGATTACTTATCATCTGGAGTACACAACTAAAGATCCTGAATGTTGTCATCAAATTGAAAAGATGTAAATCTGAATTCACCTGGGCACCTCTCAAGGCAGCAAAATATGATGCCATGTTATATACGAATACTCAGCCTATTCAATGTTAACTCTTGAGAATCATAACATTTTGTACTCAAACTAAGAAAAATAATTACTGTGTCCATGAAATATATTCTGCATAAGCTATGGGTAAGCTAAAAATGCAAAGTTTACCAGGAGATTTTGAGAATTATCGCTTGAAATTTAATACAACAATTTGTATATATGATGCTTGATGACAAGTTCAAACCTGATAAACTGTATTGAATATTGTGTAATACATCAATTTGTATATATGATAATTGATCACATGCTAAAACCTGAGAAACTGTACTGAATATTGTGTAAGGATATTTTAAAAATGATCCATTTAAAGAGCTGAAGTCTTCCCATTTAACAAGATGATCTTGACCTTCTTACTGGGGATATGATCAAAACATTAAGTAACTGTACCTCATTTCCACTGAAAATGTCCTCCATAAACCACTGAGAGCGGCCTGATTCCTTGGTCCATCTCTGAGTGTCAAACTGAAAATATAGAAGGAGTTTATATATTATTAACTAAAACTCAATAAATTTACTTATTTGTCAACCAAAAAAAGATAATATAAATCTCTCCCCTATATGTTTGGTAAATTGGCTTGGATGCCACAGTGGTAGTGCATTGTGTACCTCTGCTGTCCTAGGTTCTTACCCCAATGGTGAAACTGTAGATGGTTACCAACCCAAAGACAATGATTTTCTCTGGGTTACCCAATTCCCCCTAGCTCAAAGACTGCCCAAAAGCAAAATTCTGAGAAATTAAATGAGCTGTTCCTAGCATAATGGTAATTATTGATAAAAGTATTAAATATTCATTTTCTGAACTTTATAATATACATAACAAAGTATTTACTCTATTTAGAATGTTTTTTTAACGGCCATTTTCTTCTATTGCTCTATTTCCTTTCATTTTTTCATTTTTCAAAAAATCTATTTAGAATAAAAATTATGACATCATGTTTATCTCATCATTTAGTTGATGGCATCATAATCCAGATATGACCTTTATGCTTTGGAATGCTCTAAAGTACTAAATACAGATCCCCGTATAACAATATTGCATACAATGATAGATCAGTTTTTATTATACATTTCATAATGAGATATTGAAATGCATCTGTGAGAAAAATACCACAGTGGTGATAAAAGTGTATTGCTACTGTGTTAATATCATGTTTGAACTATTTGCCCTTGTGTATGGTATATTTCCATATTTAGGCCTAATTAATTTTTATTCTTCTCCTCTCTCTCTCTCTCTCTCTCCATCATGAAGGAAGCCACAGTAGCCCAGTTTGTAGAGCACTGGACTTGTAATCCAAGGTTGCCTTGGTGTGTCATTGGGAAAGGCAGTTAGCTCCCATTTTCTTGGCATGATATACCGAACAATGTGTTAAAAGTGCTGTTAAAACCAACAAAAAAGCCAACAAAATCTCTACATCAGGATGAACAGATCTTAATATATACCAGTACTGTACATTTATATAAGCAAACAGGAGGTGGCATCAAAAGGTTCCTAAAAACAAACTCCAAACGACAAGAAGTAGGTTTCAATGTCACCATATTTAACACAGTCTGCCACATGAATTGTGTAGTCTGCCACATGAATCATGCAAATTGTCATTGACTGAATTGACATGACCTGTTCGTATTTGATATTCAGTGTCACCCACACCTATTACACACTTGGGTAAACAGTAAAAGTTTTAGGGCAAAACTCTGGTTTAAATATAATACTAAACATTTTTAAATTAGCAATTTAAATCTCAACACACTCATAATCCTGTCTGAATTATAAGATTAGTAGTACCATGTAAAAAGTAACTTTTTGTAAAACCACAAAAAATGATACCTTTAAAAGTAAATAAATTTACTGTAATTTAAGACTTGAGACATCTGACTGGTTGAACTTAAATTTCGTCCAATTACATGGTTGGATTCAATACTTAGGCTTCAATCCAGACTCAAGTTCTGTTGGTGAAATCCAGACCTTGATTGTACATAAACATACTTCAAATTCTACTGTTTTGATCTTAAAGTTGAAATGAGATGCTGTCTGCAGCACTCGTGTACATACTTTACTCTTAGTAGCTGTGATACAGGTCTCAGCTTCGTTGGCATCTTCAGATGGGAATCTACATGTCACCTCCACTGCATCAACAACATGTTTTCCACTAGGTTCAATCCAGTAGCGACCTGTGGATACAATTTAAGAGATTTTTTTCTTATTTCAGCACCATTAAAAAAAGTTAGTTTGTTTCTAGGCAAATCAACCGATGCAGTATGGTAACTATTGCATATTTTCTTTTCACAAGAAAATGTATTTAAAATTTTGTTCTTGAATATTACAGTAAGCACTTTGAATACAAAACCTGAGATGCTCATAGGATACATCAAAATAAATTGAACTTGTTATTGATCAGAAGCTCACAAGATAAACCTGATTCTTTTGCATAAGTCAGTACCTTCAAGAGTGTTAAAGAAAGTGCAGAAACCAACTTTTTTCTTCGATAACACATTAGAAGTAAATCCACTACCTCAAAATCCACCCCGCCAAGATTGTTTCTAACCAAAAGAAATGGTAAAATATGTCTGCCCATCTAGACAGATGTCAGACAAGAGTGATCTCCCCTTGGATAGAGAGAGTGGTGCCAAATCCCATCCATATTTCAGTTACTTCTGGAGCGAACATGCACACTCTGTCTGGTTTTAAAATGCAACTGCAGAGAGGCTAGGAGGGTGTGTCTGTATTATGATCAGGTAAGTATTATCAAAGAAACGTGTTTTACTCCAAAAATTGGTTTCTTCTTCACATATGTTACCTGATCATAATACATTAAGAGAATAGATAAGTCATAATACATTAAGAAAATAGATAAGTTGTGAAGGGAGTTAAATCCCTTTATCCCAGAGAAGGCCCAATCTCCAGTCCCCTAATGTATCTGAAGCACCTTCAAATCTCGGGAGAGATACAGGCTAGAAATCTCAGGAGAGATATAGGCTAGAAATCTCAGGAGAGATACAGGCTAGAAATCTCAGGAGAGATACAAGCTAGAGTTAGCATATAGATATGCCTGGACATGGTTTGTAGGGAAAATACACCCACCCCTTGCAAATCCAGTCAAGTGGCAGTGCCATTGTGAATCTGCTGAATGACATGGAAAGGTAGCTGGTTGTGCCACTGCTAAAGATTCCATCTGATCAAAATGAGCCCTTTGGGATCAAAGGTTTCTGAGGAAAAAGCTTAAGAGAAAGTCATCTCTCACCTCCTTCCCCCAGATTGGATTATGACAGTTTGGGAACAGTTATGTTGAAATGCTATGCTCAAGGTGACTGCCCTAACCTCATAAGCCAATATGCACACAAAACTTATTTGGTCTTGGGTTAGTTCATTACACACAAAGAAAATACCCATTGTACCCAGGGCAATAAAAATGAAGCTGAAATATCATCCTTTCCTTCTTTCTGTGATAGAAATAAATGAATTCTCCCTCTTATCATTAGCTAAATTGGTTTGGTTCACTTCAGGTACCACTTTAAAGCTTGAGGTGAAGGGTCAAACAAGGAAAGAGGTTTCACAATGAAGGACTGATTTCTCATGAGTTGGAGCATCATTATTTCTTAGCAATAAAAGCTGATGTCATAAGTAAAATCAAACCATTGAGACGGAACTGCAGATAGTCCAGATTGACCAACAAGGCGTGTAACTCGCTGATTCTGCCGACTGTAGCTAGGGCAACTAGGAAGCATGTTTTGAAGAAGAGGCGAGTCAATGAGATTCTAGACATAGGTTGGAAAGGTGCCAATTCGGTCATGTCAAACCCACGCTAGATTCCATATCAAACACAGGGTCCAAACCTTCAATTGAGATAAATCACAATTTGCCAGAAGGTCAGATAGATCTTTGTTTTGACCTATATCCTTGCTTCTATGATGATGAAATATGTGTCTGAGATCATGGAACAGTAGCCTTTAATAGTGATTGGGTCTAACTTCTCTTCAGAGAGTCAACTGATAAAGTTAGCTATTTGTGGTATCGAGGTTTTTCATGGAGATGTTGTCCACTTGCACTACTGGAAGAAAACTCTCAACTTCCCTTCAGATGCTTTCAAAGTTATGGACCTTCTTGCCTAAGCAATTTTGTCTACCACTTGTCCTGTGAATTGTTTGTTCTCCGGAGGGCTTGCTTGATATGAACCAGGCATGCTGGTTGAACAATTATGAGTTTGGATGAAACACCTGCATTCTTGGTTGCTTGAGCAGAGGAGGAAAGACCAAGATTTTTCTGGGAATTTCCAATGATAAGTTCAATAGATTGTTCATCCATGATTTTCCTTACTAAAGGGGAGCAATCAGGACCAGATGGCAACCTCCCTTGCTTTCTGCAAGAGTCTGGGGATCAAAAGTGTTGGAGGGAAGTAGTATGCAGTACCATTCCAGTTTATGGAAAGAACATTGACTGCCCAGGCTTTTGGATCTGGGACTGGAGAGACAAAGGTGGGTAGCTTCACATTCCATTTTATGGAAAGAGCGTTGACTGCCCAGGCTTTTGGATCTAGGACTGGAGAGACAAAGGTGGGTAGCTTTACATTCCATTTTATGGAAAGAGCGTTGACTGCCCAGGCTTTTGGATCTGGGACTGGAGAGACAAAGGTGGGTAGCTTTACATTCCATTTTATGGAAAGAGCATTGACTGCCCAGGGTTTTGGATCTGGGACTGGAGAGACAAAGGTGGGTAGCTTTACACTTCAGCTTGTTACATAGAGATCCACAAGTGGTCAACCCCAGAGGGCACAGATGTTGCAATCTAAAAATGGCTATGTGATGATTGCCCCAGATAGTGGGCATGGAAATACATCCTTTTTCAACCGGTGAGTATTTACAGATGCAACTACAGCATTAAGTGCGTGTTGAGCTGCCCTGTTACCACATGAGCCATACAAAACACTGAATCCCAAGCATGAGTGTCAGCAGGTTTTTCTATGAAAGGGTTTAGGCTGTTTTAGATTGCTGAAGAAATAGTCATGGAAACCAGGATGGACATGGGTCATATCACTACAACATTGAGAAACAGTTGTTGTGTTTCCAGGAAAGACTTCCAGTCCATACACATAAAGGAAGGTTGAAAGTCCCAGGATCACAATGCCTCTGTCGACAGCTGGGACAACTGGGGAAAGGTCAGCAGCTGTGCATTGCAGCACACCAGGTAAAAATTGCTGACTGTTACAGGTGCAAAAAAAAGTGACCTTTCAAAGCAATGAAGTATGTCGGCAACTTGACCAGACTGTGATAGTTGCTTGAGTAATGGCTGGTCTTTCATGACCAAGTGATCAACAGATGCCTGGAATTGGTAATAGGCCTTCGATGGCTTAGAAGGCAGACAGAGCTCTGTAGGCAGAAGCTGGAAAACCTCATCAATCAATGCACGAAAGACCGAGTCTCCTCTGCAACAACTGACCTGGTGAAACAGGTTGTGTGGGTCAGTGAACAAACACTGGGAATCTGTTCATATTGGGCCATAGATATCTCCAGGCATCCACTATGTATACCAGGAGAATCAATCACTACCCAACTCCAGTGCTGAATACTTGATATGTTTGGTGTTTGGGTCAGAGTCAGTGCTGGGACTGTCATGTTCAGATGTTATTTGTGTCTTGAAGCTGGGAATGGGTATACCAGGAAAATCAATCACTACCAAGATCCAGTGATGAATACTTGATATAACTGGCATCCAGGTCAGAGCCAATGCTGGAACTGTAATGCTCGGTTACTCAGGCACTGTCTGTATCTTCAAGTTTGAAATGGTTATACCAGGAAAATCAGTTGCTGTACCTGGTAGCGGGAGACTGTGCTGCAGCCATGGAGTGTTTGGTGCCCAAGTTCTGTACTGGCTGTCTCAGAAAAGATCACTGTAGGCAGTACACTTAATCAAAGTTTAAGTGCAAATTAAGATAAGTTACCTAATGAAGTGTCTATTGAAGACAGCATTGTATAAAATTAGCAATTTAAAATAGTATATTAGCAATAACTGGTGATGAATCTCAAGGTACTAACCAGTCTTAAAGTCAGGATGAAACTCCTTGATGTGTCGGCAAGAATCTCCAGGGGAGTATCGGTCACCCTTTGGACGTCTGATTCGGTCAAAAGCATCTCTAAGGATGTTGAGATCCTGGTACATGTCACCACTCTGTCGATAAATAATATAAGAAATTATGCATATTAACACCTATTGGTTTCCTTTTATATTTATAAGATAGAGTGTATGTGTGCATTTGAGAGAGAAAGAGTATGTTTGCATGTACATGTCTAGGTAAAAAATGTACTGTATATATGTTCAGCAATTCTTAAAATATAGTTAAGTTGCTTTTATCCAGCACTTGTTTATCTGACAATCACTTTTATCTGCCAAAGATGAACCATTTTTATCGCTGCACTTTTAGGAAAAAAGGTGGGAATTATATTGTCCTGCCGATCTGTACTTTCATCTGTCCATTAGTAATGTAGTGTAGGTCCTATGCTGCTGAATACACAGACTTGAAACTATGGGATATGAGTGGGGGTGGTCTATAGCTGTGCAAGGTGGTTTTAAAATTTTGACATGAACCAGGGGTGGGGATGGTTTTACAAAATCTCAAACAATTTCTTAAATAATGTAGATATAGAAAGTTGGCAGATATCATCATAAAGGCCAGGGATATAACAGATGTAATGGGTTTTTTTATTACACCTGTGGATTTTGCCCCAAGGGGGGGGGGGGTAATGTTGCCTCTGGGTCATTACTTAAAAACTTTTAAGATCCCTATCCTATAACAATATACAGGTTTGATGGACATGAGATGAAATCATCAAACATATATCCAATCCAGACCCAGGGTAAAGTCCCTGGGTAGAGGATTTGTTCTTGGATCATAACTTGGAAACTTGGATCATAACTTGGAAACTGTTGAGATCCCCACCCTAAACACATTTCTGGGTTTGGGGATTTGCTTCTGGGTCATAACTTGGAACCTGTAAAGGTCCCCACCCTAGAACCATGAATACATTTAATGGGCATGAGGAGATAAATGCATTGGTGGATCCAACACAGACATTGGGTCATTCACCTGGAGTAGGGGGCTTGCCCTTGGCTAATAACTTTAAAACTATAACGACCCCCCCCCTCCTTATAACAATATATACACTAAATGTACATGACAAGACAGATACACTTTTACAGTGTTGCAACACTGGCCCCTAAGTCAGGCTGTGTCCCTAGTGGCATAGCTTGGAATTGACGGGATATGCAATGGTGTGTCATTGACCCAATTCTAGTATTCTATTATATTTAGTCTCCTTAATGCAACAAATCTGATTTCTGCCTCTGGCACTAATTTGGGCACATACAGTACTAATCTAATACAAAATGGATTCTTTATCCAGCAATTAGGCAAGTGAAAGGCATGGCTTTGACCTAGCTAGTAAGATGGGCTTATCCAGCAATTAGGCTATTGCAAGGCTTGGCTTTGACCTAGCTAGTAAGATGGGCTTATCCAGCAATTAGGCAAGTACAAGGCATGGCTTTGACCTAGCTAGCAAGATGGACTTATCCAGCAATTAGGCAAGTGCAAGGCATGGCTTTGACCTAGCTAGTAAGACGGGCTTATCCAGCAATTAGGCAAGGTCAAGGCATGACCTTGACCTAGCTAGTAAGATAGGTTTCGGATATTCATACATTTTCAAAATTTTAGTGGCAAAGTTCTCATGCAGGCTACATTTTCCTGCTAAATTCATTTTTTAATTTTGGCATAAATAAAGGAGGCAAAGTGACCAGTTTTCATGTGAGACAAAGAAGGGTATTACAGACTTTTGTTTAAAGGAAGAAAATAATGTTTATGACTGTTTGGTGACTAAATATAGTTATTAATGTTTAAAGTTGGATTTAAATTCAACATTTTTCTTTTATTCCTTTCTTTTTCTGTCAATTTCAATGTATCAAATATCTAGCCACATCAAGGATATTTCCTTTCTCTCTAACTGTTTGCAAATTCTAATCTGTTTCACACACACTCTGAACATTTGCACAATAAAAAATCTCTTCCTACTCATCCCAATATTTTTCTCATAAAAATAATTAAACACAAGTCTTTTTTTTCTCCTTGTATATTTGACTTCTTACTTCTTTCTCTCTTCATCATATATCAATATACACACACCTAGAGTTGCATCGGAAGTCATATAAAGGTAGATAGTGAAATCCTGTCTTGTTGATCCACATTTGCTTTTATCTGAAAAATTTACTGGGAACCTTTTTTCATGGCAGATAAAGGTAACTAGACTGTATATATTTGATTATTTAAAGAGCAGTTTCTTTAAAAAGATAAAGCAGTCAGCATTTCTTTTTTGCTTTTCTTTTACTTTTGAAGTAATAAATGACATTCTTATGTTTGCATTGCTATATCAAAAAGACCATAATTTTATTTTGAAGAAATTTTATTGATTTGGTTTGGTTTTGTGGGGTGTAATGCCATTTTTCAGCACATGATTGGGTATACATATTCAGTGGAGGAAGAATGAAGGAGAACCCGGGAAGAACCACTGACCCACAGGAAGTTACTGGCATGCTTTCTCACATATCCACGTAGGTCGAGCCAAGACTCGAACTCATGCAGACAGAGGTGAGACTTGTGAGTGATCTGTAAAGGCGAGTGCCTTATATTACTTGGCCATCCATAGCCCCTTGAAGAAATTAATCTAAAACCATACTTAATACAGTGAAACTTCCAAGAATCAGACACTGATGGGACCAAATATTTTGGCTGTGTTATAGAAGTGGTCAAGTACAGTACAAAGAATTTTTTACAGTAGTAGGATGGTCCCATCAGGACCAAAATAGAGCACCTCATGCTCCTCACAGATCATACTCTCTTTTGAATATATCACTGCTACAATGATATTTAGACCCCAAGGTCATCTAAACATGAGTTTGTTGTCTCTGTGGATTAGTTCAAAAAAACCTTGACTGGGTTTCTGCTATTGATCACTATGCATGCACTGAAGTCCCATGAAAAATGAGAATAATGGAACCAAACTAAATGTGGTGGCTCAGATACATTGCAGTGCCACGTCCTTTGCACATTATGACACCTGCTCATGTGCTACCCCTTTTAACATCATCAGTCTAGTGTTCCATCATTGAAAGGACAGGATCCTAAGAGGTTTTTCTTTCTTCTCCAAAATGTTATACAAATTTTCAGATGCATCCAAGACAATAAGAGCAAAGATCTGAGTAAATACAATCTACAGTAAGTGTTATCAAGTTAACAAAGGGTATGGTTATAAAGTTAACAAAGGGTATGGTTATAAAGTTAACAAAGGGTATGGTTATCAAGTTAACAAAGGGTATGGTTATCAAGTTAACAAATGGTATGGTTATTAAGTTAGCAAAGGGTATGGTTATAAAGTTAACAAGGGTATGGTTATCAAGTTAATAAAGGGTATGGTTATCAAGTTAACAAAGGATATGGTTATCAAGTTAACAAAGGGTATGGTTATCAAGTTAACAAAGGGTATGGTTATCAAGTTAACAAAGGATATGGTTATCAAGTTAACAAAGGGTATGGTTATCAAGTTAACAAAGGGTATGGTTATCAAGTTAACAAAGGGTATGGTTATAAAGTTAACAAAGGGTATGGTTATAAAGTTAACAAAGGGTATGGTTATAAAGTTAACAAAGGGTATGGTTTTCTCCAGGTGACATTTTAGCACCAAATTTATTGTACTGTGGCAGTGGTGTTATCCGACCAAGGGGCAGTAACCCACTGTCATGAGTATGATGTAGCCTGTCTGCAGAGAATACCAAAGTAGAAAGAGTCCATTTTAGGGAAATTCCTTTGTACTACAAATGCTTAATGCAGTGTCCTCTATTAATTGACTATGAAACAGCAGATGAATAGTACAGTAGAATGCTGAATATTGCTTGATCATATGGACTTGCACAACATTCCTGAAAATTTAAATCCCAAAGTGGATGAAACTGTCTGGATGACTAATTTTCCTTACAAAATTGTGGTTTCATAATGGGTCTGGACAATCAGCATTTTACTGTATCACCATTGTCTGAGAGAAAGTAATTTAACTTACAAGTTCAGGTTGGTCTCCATACTGAAAAAAAGAAAATAAGAAGGGTGAGATATGTTTATTGACAATCAGACTAAAAGTAAAATCTACTGTTAATAAGTAGATCTAATGTGCACCAATACAAGAACATGTCCTGTTGACTTTTTGATTCACCAATCAAATCACAGTTTTCATATTTCTGAAAGTAAAAAACATCATCCAGAACACATTACTAATGATAACTCTCTTTAACACAAAATGCAATTTTTTTTATCTTATAGGTACTAAAAATAAGGGGACCGGGAATTCCAAAGGTCATCAAAACATGAACTTCTATTGGTATCTGCCAGATCTTCAATACTTTGGAGATGTCAATTTCAATTCGATTGTGTTTAATGATGACATTTTTATATTGTATACTCTTATACACAGAGCTCTATTATATTTGACAAGGATTCCATGGAACACTATGTCTTTTGCAGTTAGTTTGATACAGAAGTTGACCTGTTTTTCCAATTTTTTTAATTTGTCTAAAACTCTTTTCGCCTATTCTGAAGTAAAGCTGAATTTATATTTCTTATTTAAAGAAGGTCAAATTCTTCTTTAAAAAAATTGAGTAAATATATCTAAAATGAAAAGTGTGACTAAAAGTAAATAAAGTTACTGAAGTAGAAGTTCTTTTTTCCCTTTAAGCTGGTGTTTTAATATACACTGTGTATATATCATTGTAAAACCAGAAGGGAATCAATAGATTCAAACCCTGCCAGCTCACTTATCTCACTTGCCAAGAATGCTTGAATGCAGTATTTTAAATACCACAGCAGTAAATTACTGATTTATTATGAGAAGGTAACTCTATCATTCTGCCAAAGCAATGCTATCCTTCTGCAGATTGTATACATATTATAGCATTATTCATGATGGCAATACTCCCGAAATTGCCAAAGTTATATATGTCATGATTGACAGTAATTTTGTCCAAACCTTATAAAATGCTAAACTAGGAGCTTAATAAAATTAGTTTTCATACATTAAGCAAATTTTTGCCTCAAGGCATGATTTCAAGTTCTTTTCGCTTTTAAAAAGTGATTGATTTTCACTTGGTCCTCGTTGTTGGCTAATGAACATTCATAGCTATAGAGTGTCAAAAATAGTCATGTAATGGTTTTTCCCAATCATGAAAATAAAAGGGATGGGAGTATTTAGCTGTCAACGACTTGACAAGATGTTTCTACTGCACATGTGATAAAAGACGATGTCTTTCACATCAGCAGAATGAGTTACAGATTGCAATTTGATGATATGATTATGTTGACATGACAACAAATTGGTACATCTATGTTGTATTACTGACATGTCTATGTTGTATTACTGACATGTCTATGTTGTATTACTAACATGTCTATGTTGTATTACTGACACGTTCTCACAATATAGCAACCTATGTAATTCTATCATCATGTCTACATAATCATGTCAACAAATTGCAATCAGTAACTCGTTTTGTTGATGTAAAAGACATCTTTATCACATATATTGATATAAATATCTTGTCATGTTGACAGCAGCCTAATACTTCCATAAGAATTCAATGTATAGTACATGCATAATGTGGCAGGGCATGGACTAACCATATCATCTTTCATAGGGGTGGAAGATTCTTTGATATCAGCTTTACCTGATCCAACATCGCCCAGATTTTCCATCTTAAACATAATCCTCTTCGATTTTTAACAATAATGTATAAACTTAATGATAATATTTAACAACTGAATTATCACTAGGCAGTGTTTATATGATAACAAAATTTGGTGTAGAATAAGTGAGCACCCCTATTTCTGTCAGATAGGCTTCTCCTGACAGGTCAACTCTATTTTACTGTACGTGCAC
Source organism: Margaritifera margaritifera (assembly GCA_029931535.1). Taxonomy (NCBI): domain Eukaryota; kingdom Metazoa; phylum Mollusca; class Bivalvia; order Unionida; family Margaritiferidae; genus Margaritifera; species Margaritifera margaritifera. The sequence goes on from JAQPZY010001577.1 coordinate 3,517,063, forward strand.
CTTGAGGTACATGGCTTTAAAGTTTGTTTTGGTCATGTGACAATGTTGGTTTAACTTTGGAATGGTGTGGGCAATGAACCATGGAATAAAACCAAGACCTCAAAAAATGTATTAATTTCATCAAATTATCCTGTGATTTCTGTGGACAAACAAATGTGTCAAAATGTTAAAGTTCATACCTTTTCTCTATGGGACTAAAATATGCATTTGTAGAAACTTTATATATTATCTCAGAAATTCAAGACAACCCCAACATATATAACTTTAATCAAAAGGCCCAAAATCTAATCAATTCTTGCTTGTATCACCCTCAATAACTTTACCAACTTTTATTGAATTGCATAAAATGATTCTCACACACACAAACACACTGACAGGAGTGATTAAAATACCACTTCTGCTATGAAGGGTGGGAAAAATAATTATCTGCACATACCATGTATGGATCTTCAGCCTTAAAGCCTGAGCCAAATGCCTGTGACTGTGCTGGATACATTGGAGCAAACCCCTGAAAGATACAATTAGTATATACAGTGGTCTCTTACTATATAGATCACCTCAGCATAGCATGATTCCTCTTACAACACGGGTATAGTAATGGATTCCATTTTGGGGATGTTTGTTGTTTTAATATAGAATCTACCGCATATACTCGCATATAACTCGATACCAACTGCAAACTGCATAGACCCAGATCTGCCATCGCATAATGCGCCAGCAGATCTGGGTCTATGCAGTTTGTAAGGACTAATCAGTAGAACAAACAACACAGACCATGATCTGCTGGTGCATTATGCGACAGCAGATCAGGGTCTATGTTGTTTGCATTTGGACCCGGCTTATACGCTAGAATACACGGTAGGTCATTTTTATAATGCAGCCTCACTTATAACATGGTACACCTTTAAGGCTCCCATGATTAGTCACAGTACTGATGGATTTTGAAATGGTAAACCTTTATGGCTCCCCTGAGGAATCGCAGTACTGATGGATTTTGAAATGGTACACCTTTATGGCTCCCTTGAGGAGTCGCAGTACTGATAGATTTTGAAATGGTACACCTTTATGGCTCTCCTGAGGAATCACAGTACTGATTGACTTTGAAATGGCAGACCATTATGGCTCCAATTAGGAATCACAGAACTGATGAACTCTGATAATTCAACAAGTAAATCATTTTCATGTAGTTAATCAAACATAAAAGCCTGACTTTTCTCCCTTCAAATCTGGATGATTTCAACTTTGTTGGAACCAATGAAGAGACCAATTATCGCCAGGCAAACATATCACATGTCCTGCAAAAACTCTCTGTATTACTGCTTATTCCTTCAGGACATTCCAAACTATTCTCTTCAGCTTGTGTTGACCAGTATCCTTACTTGCTGCATTACTTTTGCCTTTCAGTAGGCATTACTTTTGCCTCTCAGTATGCATTACTTTTGCCTTTCAGTATGCAGTATTTTTGCCTTTCAGTATTATTACAGAGGGGAAATAAAAATACCATAAATCACAATATTTGAGCAATTTTACATTTGAGCGTATCTTTAATTCCAGCATATTAGTTACATAGAAGTTCAGCAATTTTACATTTGAGCATATCTTTAATTCCAGCATATTAGTTACATAGAAGTTCAGCAATTTTACATTTGAGCATATCTTTAATTCCAGCATATTAGTTACATAGAAGTTCAGCAAATTACTCATGGGCAAAAAGGTAAATTTTCTAAGGTAATGGTTTTTATCGTGTCTAATGAGAAGTGATCAGCGCTTGCATGTGATGCTATGTTCACAGAGACAAATTGAAATGTGGTCACTTTATTTAGGTGTAAACAAAAATCCCTTCTGACAGTGAGAATTTCAAATTTACTTAAAGAAAAAACATATATCAGAGAGTTTCATTTAAAACAAATCCATGAGTATATGTTTTCACTTGTCAGTTTGTAATAGTACGATAGCTAACCTTGGTCACAAACTTTGGAAGCATCTGTCAGAATATTTGTTGTTATGAGCTACTTACTCATCATGTGATTGTAGCATGAATAAAATTACAGTGAACATTAGTTTGAGAAAAAAAAGGAGATCAAAATACTTACTGGTCGACCTGGAGGTCCGGCAGGTCCTGGAGATCCTGGGGTTCCCTGAAATACCAAATTTATATTTTTGAAAATTTGTATTTCAATTCCTTGTTATTAATAAATTTTGGATATCAAAATACATAATTAAGTGCCAATACTCAAGCATATATATACACATCATTAGTGAGTGAATAATCACATTAGTTTTGCTCATTAGTTGTGCTACAAGCTATATCAGTGACTAGCATGTGAAATTTATCAGCAATAAATAACACTTTGTGTTTTGATTGGTCAAAACTCTCACAGTTTAAGTCTAAGAGTCCATCAAGTAATTTCGAATGAATTTGTATAATTACTACCAACATTAACTTTTCCTGAGTTATTAAATGTTGTCATTATTATATATTTTTGAGTGAATAGTCATTCTGTAATTGCTATTCTAAAAGTAACTCTCAGGCAACGACATTTGAAGGCCAATACAATTTGAATACTAACTCCTTCTTTATGTTGAAATTTAATTTTATGACCATTATACCAAACACTTGCATACCTGCTTTCTATCTTAAGCATTACTGTCATTATATTATAACTTGGTTAATATATTAACCTAAAAATGTGTATTGATCTTGTGCTTACCGAATGAACCAACTATACCACATGGCCTAGTTGGTTAATATATTAAAATAAAGATGTGTATTGATCTTGCTATTACCCTAATGAAGAAAATATAATATATGGCCTAGCTAGCCAGTTAACATATTAACCTAAAGATGTGTATTGGTCTTGTGATTAGCTAATAAACAAATTATAACACATGGCCTAATTGGTTAATGTATTAACCTAAAAAGCCAAAAGATGGATCCAAAGTACAGACAACTCTTCTTACAACAACCAAGTTCATTCAAGCAATTTATTTACTGTAAAGAATCTGTTGTTGTAAGATCAAGCCTTTAATTTTGAGAACTATTATCCTTGTCTTACAGTTGTCAAATCAGCATATATAAATGAAAATGAAGAGAGTCATAAATATACTTCAATCATAATAATTTTAAACATATTTTTTCCTACATTTAAAATTCATTTTTCTATAAATGATACATCTGACAAATTTCTAGTAAAAGTCAAATCCAAAGGAATGACATAGTCATTGTAAAGAACAAGGAAATACCATGGATACTCACTTATAAGTCAAGTCTAACTGCAAACTGTACAGACCCAGATCTGTCATCGCATAATGCGTCAGCAGATCTGGGTCTGTGCAGTTTGTTAGAAGTAATCAGTAGAACAAACAACACTGACCCTGATCTGCCGGTGCATTATGTGACAGCAGATCAGGGTCTATGTTGTTTGCATTTGGACTCGACTTATAAGCGAGTATAGATGGTATGCATGTTTGTTACCTGGCTATTGCTGTCGAGTCAAAAGAAGAATATTCTAATAATATCAAATTTTCCAATGAACAATATTTCTATCAATTGTGTCGAAAACTTGAGTGTTCCATTGTAATAAATGTCATTGCAATAAGTTGACTTTAATGTTTTATGTCTGAATCTGATTGATCATTTTGAAAATAGTACTAATAAACTTTTATTGAGCAAAATTTTATAATACATACATCTTAAAGGGACTAAGAGACACTCAACATGAGATATCAGTGAAGATTTGTTACAGTAAGAATACTAATCAATGCATGAAGGAACAAGATTTGTGTTTGTGAAGTCCCCAAAACTAAAAAATGTTGAAAAATTTGAATTTGTTTTCTATTTAATGGCATGAAAATCTAGTTGGGTTGTCTACATATATGAATACAAATATGCCTACCAAATTTAATTTGTCTACCTCAAGTAGTTTTTGTACACGCTAACTAGGTTTTTGTCACAAAAGAGATATCTATTGTGTAAGACAAATACCTATTTCCTCTCCATGCGCTTTATAGGGACAGTAAAAGGGATCTGTGTTACAATATACATATTTATGCTCATTTTCATCACTGATTTCCTTAAAGCTAGCTGGGGAAAATAAGTGCAAAAAGTTAAAAGTGCACAAAACTTGAAAAATTGCTGTGATGAGCTGAATCATTTGGATATGCATACAAATATGCTAACCAAATTTCATTTAACTATGCAGAATATTTTTGTGCAATTTTGCTAACAAGCTGGATGGATGTATGGACTGGAAAGACCAAGTCAAAGTGCTACAAGCAGTGGGGGCATAAAAAAAGTCCTAGATAAGGAGATAACAGATACTTGTGGCTTGTTTTACCAGTGTGATTTAAAAATACTGGAATAAGAACATTCTGTGATTTTAACTGATAACATACCCAGCTAAACATAAATTAACACCTAAACAAGAGTTCTGAAAAATGCAGTTTCACCTGTAAATGATGTTATGATTTAGGAATTCCTAGGACACCAGAATAAAAATGAGAGACATATAGTAATGTTTTACCAATTCCGAGGATAACAGAATACAAATGAGAGACATATAGTAATGTTTTACCAATTCTGAGGATAACAGAATACAAATGAGAGATATATAGTAATGTTTTACCAATTCCGAGGATAACAGAATACAAATGAGAGACATATAGTAATGTTTTACCAATTCCTACGATAACAGAATACAAATGAGAGACATATAGTAATGTTTTACCAATTCCTAGGATAACATAATACAAATGAGGGACATATAGTAATGTTTTACCAAAATTGCAGTTGAATACAGACACTGATATAGAAGATACCACCTTAACATAGCCAATGCTGCTGCAGTCGCCACCAGAAAAAAGAGAACTACATCTCTCAATTCATAGGCAATACAAAAATGGTGTCAGGATGTGCCACTATAGTATTTATTTCTAATGTCTACCGTTGTTCTTGTTGTGGTGGTGGTATTTTTTAAATAGCATTTATACTGAGCATTTGCAGAAAGTGAAAACAGGTATTTATCCATTAAAATAGCTGGCTCTTATACAGGTATTTATCCATTAAAATAGCTGGCTCTTATACAGGTATTTATCCATTAAAATAGCTGGCTCTAATACAGGTATTTATCCATTAAAATAAATGGCTCTTATACAGGTATTTATCCATTAAAATAGCTGGCTCTAATACAGGTATTTATTCATTAAAATAAATGACTCTTATACAGGTATTTATCCATTAAAATAAATGGCTCTTATACAGGTATTTATCCATTAAAATAAATGACTCTTATACAGGTATTTATCCATTAAAATAAATGGCTCTTATACAGGTATTTATCCATTAAAATAAATGACTCTTATACAGGTATTTATCCATTAAAATAAATGGCTCTTATACAGGTATTTATCCATTAAAATAAATGGCTCTTATACAGGTATTTATCCATTAAAATAAATGGCTCTTATACAGGTATTTATCCATTAAAATAAATGGCTCTAATACAGGTATTTATCCATTAAAATAGCTGGCTCTAATACAGGTATTTATCCATTAAAATAGCTGGCTCTAATACAGGTATTTATCCATTAAAATAAATGACTCTTATACAGGTATTTATCCATTAAAATAGCTGGCTCTAATACAGGTATTTATCCATTAAAATAAATGGCTCTTATACAGGTATTTATCCATTAAAATAAATGGCTCTTATACAGGTATTTATCCATTAAAATAAATGACTCTTATACAGGTATTTATCCATTAAAATAAATGGCTCTAATACAGGTATTTATCCATTAAAATAGCTGGCTCTAATACAGGTATTTATCCATTAAAATAGCTGGCTCTAATACAGGTATTTATCCATTAAAATAAATGACTCTTATACAGGTATTTATCCATTAAAATAGCTGGCTCTAATACAGGTATTTATCCATTAAAATAGATGGCTCTTATCAACTTTTTATTTTGATTCTATCTTAAACATTTGTCAAAAATGGTTGATTTCTGTTGATTGCAACATGTTAACCCAGTACTATATAGCACAAGAGTTTCTATAGCAACTATGTGATAGCATTTCAATCACTCCATAGCTTCAACACCCGACAGCTGCACACCTGCAACTATGTACAGTGTTTATTAACTGTCAGTTTCTTGCTCCTCTGAATTTCCCATAAAAGGAAGAGCATGCTATCTTGGCCTTTGGATCTTTCTTACCTTGTCTATGACTATTTTTGACTAGAAGGGAAAGTTATCTTATACCATGCATTGCTTTTGGTCACACAGTGCCTCAAAATAGGTATGTATTGTGTAAGATAGGTATGTATTGTGTAAGATGGGTATGTATTGTGTGAGATGGGTATGTATTGTGTAAGATGGGTATGTTTTGTGTAAGATAGGTATGTATTGTTTAAGATAGGTATGTACTGTGTAAGACAGGTATCTATTGTGTAAGACAGGTATCTATTGTGTAAGACAGGTATGTATTGTGTAAGACATGTATGTATTGTGTAAGACAGGTATGTGTAAGACAGGTATGTATTGTGTAAGACAGGTATGTATTGTGTAAGACAGGTATCTATTGTGTAAGACAATGTCTGTTTTATCTCCATGTACTTTACAGGGAGAGTAACAGAGATTTGTGTTAGAATATCACATTGTTATCCTCATTTTCATCACTGATTTCATTAAAACTAGTTGTGGACCATGATTCCTGCAAATGCTATGTTGACAAAACCTGATGGAAAACCAAAGTAGGGAAGAGGTAAACAGAATAACAAGACCTCAACTCTCAAATCCCTGAAACAATAAATGATTTCCGCCAATATTAAATACTGTAAAATCTGGATAATAAGAGTACATGTGAAAATAAGTGTATACGGAAAATAAGCCTATTGTGGAAAATAAGTTCACATGGGCTCTCCTATAATTATGTTGTGAAAACAAAAGCATAATTTTGTGTAAAAGAAAAGCAATGTCTAAGACATTAGCTGTGTTCTAATGACTATTCTGTCCTAATTATGAAATAAACCCTTTATTTACTGAACCTAGTGTTGTTACTTTCTTTTTACTTTCTCTTCTTCCTTTGATCAAGCATCTTTATGTAATATGCTGTCAATGGTAAGCTTAAATATTTAAATTTTACCATTACAGTGGTCCCCCTCTTGAACGGCCCCCCTGACCAGCGGCCACCCGCTTTATACGGCCACAATCCCTTGGCACCGACGAGTTTGTGTTCAAAAGTACCCCTCAAGGACGGCCACCCCTCTAACGCGACCAGCATTTTTGTGCAAAAACGGTCAAATTTACCCCTCGCAAGCGGCCACATAATGGTCGTTTACAGAGTAGAATCTCGATAATATTTTTTAATTTCTCAATTCAACATATTGACATTTTGTTCCAACATGCCAATAAAGTAACTTTAATCCTTACAAAGAGGTAAGTAATCCGATTATCCTTACTGCCATGTGTTCCTTAGATGTTAGCTTTTGTCACTTTGATAATTACTGGCTATTATTACCACCGATAATTATCAAGATGACAAAAGCTAACCGCTGAGAAGCACAGCATTGTTCAGCTCAAGTCAGCGTGACATCCGGTCGCCAGATAGTAAAATGGTATGTTAGCTTACTTACTTATTTGGATTAAACTCGCGTGCGACCAATTTGGTCATGTGCGAGGATGGTATGTTAGCCTTTCTGGCTTCCCTCTAATAGATTACGAAATGTACATAACCGGGTACCAGACTGGGGAAGAAAAAAAAAGTCGATCACGTGACAGACTCACTTCCGTTGTAAACACTGCCTCACGCGTGATTGCCCGCGAAGGAATAAGTTGTCGCAAAATATCGTCAGACATTCTCAGTTTAGAACAAAAATGAAAGCAATTAAATTAAACGAAAAGAGTGAGAGTCTTTTGATAACTACTGAGAAATTTTATGTCAGAAAGATTCAAATAAACATCGTCAATATACATTCAACTTGAGTGGGAAGACGGAATCAACGGACGTACATGGATAGTTGCAACCAAATATTTGAGCCCCGAATTTACCGACAATGTGGTTTTGCACCACGATTCATGATAATTCATATTTTTTAAAAATAACATTGATACTAGTTTTATCATATTTAGTCCTTAACCAGATAATATTCCTGTGATTTTTAAATGCAAATATTAAATATATACAAATTAGTTACATCTTTTATACTTTATATGTAGTTATTACTCACAACTGTGTGATCCCCCTCTAGAAAGGCCACCCGTCTTATAAGGCCACTTTCTTGCTGCAGAAGGGGTGGCCTTATAAGAGGGGGACCACTGTAGTGGTATTGTGATACATTTTACTTTAATTAAATGCATATAAAAAATAAATGTACACAATCTTCAATAATTTCAAAAACAAGAAGGCCAGAGCCTGCATATCAAGAAGGCCAGGGCCTGTATATCAAGAAGGCCAGGGCCTGTATATCAAGAAGGCAAGGCCAGGGCCTGCATATCAAGAAGGCCAGGGCCTGTATATCAAGGCCAGGGCTTGCATATCAAGAAGGCCAGGGCCTGTATAACAAGAAGGCCAGGGCCTGCATATCAAGCCCATGATCAAAGCATTGCTGTAAAATGTGTGACCTTGCTCCCAAGGTCAAAAGGGTGAGCAATCATTTTGTAGAATGAACTGTCTTTGCTTCATAATGATTCATCCAATGTATGAAGAAAATCCATCGAGGGGTTTAGAAAAAAGAAGCAACTGAAAAAAACTTTAACCAAAACCTTAACATAAGTTTTCAATTATTTTTACCTTGACTCCAAGGTCATAGGAGCAAGCGAGCATGTCATGGAATGAATTGTGTTAGTTTTATAATGATTCACGAAAAGGATCGAGGAAATATATGCAAATGAAAAACTTTAAGCAAACCGTAACAAACTGTTGATGCCGACACTAACAATGGTGGGAATTGACTACTAAGTCTCACTCCCCACTAACTTGGGCTTGACAATAAGTGTATATGCCTCTTTTCCAGATCTTACAGTATGAACACTAGAATGGCAAAGGAAACAATGGTGTACATTAATGTTTATTATGTTGGCAAACATTTAGCACAGAAGTCACTGTTGTTGGCTATTTGTGTTAAATGAAGTGACTGAATGAAGGGACTGGAGTTTTAGCAGTAGAGGTTTTGTTCAACACAAAAATCTAACTTACAGCCTGGCCATCTTGTCCTTGGGGTCCTCTTTGTCCCTGATTGGAAAAAATAAAATACAATAAGTTTAAAAAATCTTGAAAAATTTAATTTTTGAATTTTTGTAAAATTTCATTGATGTTTTTGACTGCACTATATAAAATCAATTTCAATAAAATGTGGTCCTCTTTGTTTCTGTATGAGGAAAAATATATTTAAAAAAAATAAGAATTTAACAATTTGAAATATAAATATTTTTATAGTTTAATAAAATTTTATTAAATTTATTTGATTACACTTTACATAATCAATTTTAAGCACATAAATCAAATTAATCATGCATATTTTTCCAATAATGCATTGATGCACTATATCAATTAAAGCATCATCCTTTTTCTGCTGTAAATTAATTAGATGATATGTACATAAATTTATCCCTTTACAGGTTGCTAATCAAATTGTTCTTACAATAAATAGTAGGTTATAACTTACACTAAAAAGAACAAAGGTTTCTAAAGCAGGTTTGTATCTTACTGAACAACCAGTAAATATTCTTATGAAGTGTTAAGGAGTTATACATCTACATATATTTGGAAGACAGAAAATTGTTTTGGTTCTAAAGGTTTTATGATATATTTGTTGCCTGATTCAGTATCCATTTTATTTGCATGAAATGGCATTTCTATGCATAAATCAAAGTGTATTAGGGATGATCGCTTGTAAAATGTTGGAGCATTTAACTTTTGACAAAATTGGAATTTATTCATAGCTAAGGGACCAAGCAATCCAAAATTGGTATTTATACAGCACCAAGGGACCAAGCAATCCAAAATTGGTATTTACACAATGCCAAGGGACCAAGCAATCCAAAATTGGTATTTATACATAGCCAAGGGACCAAGCAATCCAAAATTGGTATTTATACAGCGCCAAGCGGACAAGCAATCCAAAATTGGTATTTATACATAGCCAAGGGACCAAGCAATCCAAAATTGGTATTTATACAGCGCCAAGGGACCAAGCAATCCAAAATTGATATTTACACAATGCCAAGGGACCAAGCAATCCAAAATTGGTATTTATACATAGCCAAGGGACCAAGAAATCCAAAATTGGTATTTATACAGCGCCAAGGGACCAAGCAATCCAAAATTGGTATTTATACATAGCCAAGGGACCAAGCAATCCAAAATTGGTATTTATACAACGCCAAGGGACCAAGCAATCCAAAATTGGTATTTATACATAGCCAAAGGACCAAGCACTCCAAAATTGGTATTTATACATAGCCAAGGGACCAAGCAATCCAAAATTGGTATTTACACAATGCCAAGGGACCAAGCAATCCAAAATTGGTATTTATACATAGCCAAGGGACCAAGCAATCCAAAATTGGTATTTATACAACGCCATGGGACCAAGCAATCCAAAATTGGTATTTATACAGCGCCAAGAGACCAAGCAATCCAAAATTGGTATTTATACATAGCCAAGGGACCAAGCAATCCAAAATTGGTATTTATACAGTGCCAAGGGACCAAGCAATCCAAAATTGCTAAAAAAATGTATAGGTTGGTGTGTATTTTCTTACACTACTCTTAGATGTATATCTATCCCAAAGCTAGGGTCATTACATAGAAAAGAATTGGAAAAAGTACTGTCACTAATTGCCCATGAAATAATAACAGAATGAGTATATAAAAATTCATCAAATTTACACACGTTGATGATAATTGACTCCTCTTATTAAATACACCAAGAAAAGGATATGATGGTGAGTGAATTTTTTCAATATTACACAATTATTTACATCACATGGTTTTCTGCAACTGAAAGCCTGCATGGCTGATTTACAGCAGGTCGTAAATTGCTAAAGATTTCCAAAAGTCTCTTATATTTGTCATTATCATTTTCTTTCACAGGACTGTTATTGCAATTAATAAAATCAAATAAACACTTTTCTTTTTTCATTATTTTTAATAAGAGACAGAAATTTCAGCCACGTCATGTTAGGTCCAGTCCCTCCCAGAGTTTGATACACTAAGGTAAAAAAGTGATGTTATATCAATGATGTCATAACATAACGATCACACATTTTAAGCTGTGCAGTAAGCATTCATTTTATGAAAGTGGAATAGCTTAAGTTTTATTCTTCCATTATCTGTTTGTGAGTTTCTATTTACAATTTCAGTACAATTTATGATTTTTGGTTTTAAAAATAATTCTTTTGTATAATTTTATTATTTATACCATGGATGAAAAACCCCTTTGTGATCTAGGACAAACCAGCACTTTAAAGTATTTCCTATGACTGATAAAACTAATTATGAATCCAGAAATTTCTGATTCATCTGGAACATTTCCATGTCTGAGCTACAAGTACGAAACCACTTACAACAGGCCCTGGGGCTCCACTTGGTCCTGATTCACCAGGGTTCCCTGGAGGTCCTCTGGCACCTGGTGCTCCCTAGGGGATAATAATAATAATAATAATAATAATAATAATAATAATAATAATATAATAATAAATAATAATAATAATAATAATGATGATTATGATCACAGCAACAACAATAATAATAAAAATAATAATAATAATAATAATGATGATGATAACAGCAATAATAATAACTTCCATCACAGATTTTTTTGCAACATTAACACTTGTAATAGTTCTACATGTGTGGCACATTTACCAACTGGTTTTTTTTATACTGATGCATTTAATTAGTAGTTTTGTTAGCTACACCAAATCAAGCACACACTTTGAGAGTAGACTAAAATTCTTCAAATGAATACAAGGTCATTTATTCAAACATGTGAGAATAGCCTAAAATTCTTCAAATGCAATACAAGGTCAGTTATTCAAACATGTGAGAATAGACTAAAATTCTTCAAATGCAATACAAGGTCAGTTATTCAAACATGTGAGAATATACTAAAATTCTTCAAATGCAATACACGATCAGTTATTAAAACATGTGGACTTTGTCTAAGATAGTAGGATGTCTGGATAATTGATACTAATAAAGCGAACACTTTAATAACAAACTCGGGTTTAGCAAACAGCTAGACTGAGTGAAGTACTAATTTACATTTGAACACTTTAATAACAAAGTCGGGTTTAGCAAACAGCTAGACTGAGTGAAGTACTAATTTACATTGGAGGAATTATGCTATCCTTGTTAATTTTCCTCCTTATAAAAAAATTCATTTTTAACAAACAAATTTCACTGGGATACTGACACTGTGGAATCCATTTATTATGAACATGGATTTAACAAATTGTACAATTTGTAAAACATTGTTAAGCACCAATATACATTCAAGTGATTATGTAATAAAGTACCAATTTACATCCAAGTGTTTATGTAATAAAGTACTAATTTACATCCAAGTGTTTATGTAATAAAGTACTAATTTACCTCCAAGTGTTTATGTAATAATGTACTAATTTACATCCAAGTGTTTATGTAATAAAGTACTAATTTACATCCAAGTGTTTATGTAATAATGTACTAATTTACATCCAAGTGTTTATGTAATAAAGTGCTAATTTACATCCAAGTGTTTATGTAATAATGTACTAATTTACATCCAAGTGTTTATGTAATAATGTACTAATTTACATCCAAGTGTTTATGTAATAATGTACTAATTTACATCCAAGTGTTTATGTAATAATGTACTAATTTACATCCAAGTGTTTATGTAATAATGTACTAATTTACATCCAAGTGTTTATGTATTAATGTACTAATTTACATTCAAGTGATTATGTAATAAAGTACTAATTTACATCCAAGTGTTTATGTAATAATGTACTAATTTACATCCAAGTGATTATGTAATAAAGTACTAATTTACATCCAAGTGATTACATAATAAAGTACCAATTTATATCAAAGTGATTATGTAATAAAGTACCAATTTACATCCAAGTGAGTATGTAATAAAGTACTAATTTACATCGAAGTGATTATGTAATCAAGTACTAATTTATATCCAAGTGATTATGTAATAAAGTACTAATTTATATCCAAGTGATTATGTAATAAAGTACTAATTTACATCCAAGTGATTATGTAATAAAGTACTAATTTAGATCCACGTGATTATTTAATAAAGTACTAATTTACATCCAAGTGATTATGTATTACTAATTTACATCCAGGTGATTAGGTAATAAAGTACTAATTTATATCCAAATGCATATGTAATAAGGTACTAAGTTACATCCAAGTTATTATGTAATCCATGTTAAATTTCCCATTATAAACAAATTCTTTTGGAATGAACAAATTTCACTGGTCCCTGGGCAAAACGTGATACTCCTTCGATATTTAGTGGACCTCATTACGAAGACTAACCTGTAATAAGACCACTTTTTCTAAGTCCTGTGAGTGGTCTTATAATAATAATAATGATAATAATAATAATAATAATAATAATAATAATAATAATAATAATAATACTTTATTCATAGAGGGTGTCTCATTTAGTCAAGGACTATTCTCGTTTGAGGCCCATTAAGAAGAAAGTATAATAATGTGCATCATACAAAAGATAATAGTAATTATTATTTATTAATTATTATTTATTATTATTAGTGAGGTCTCACTGTATATAAGTACATATTCTGCATGTTTGATGAATACAGCACTCATGAAACTAGTGCCAAATTCATGTATACATAGCATGTACACTTTTTTGAGTTAAATGAACAACAGAATACGCTATGGAAAATCCATTATAGCGGTCTCTGGATCAACAGAATTTTAATCAGTCATTTCATTATAGTCTACCTATTATGTGATCATATATGATTTGTTATCTACATGAACAATGATTCCATGCTACTAAGATATGGCGTCACACAAATTTCTGGTTTTAATTTTCAGCCGAGTAAACCCATTGCCAGGATAACTGCCCGGTTGTGCAAACAGGAAATTCAGAAGCTACACTATTTTCAGAAGAAAGTTGCCATTAAAATTAACATTATCAAGACTTGGCTCAGCATATTTCCCAGACATGTTGTCTCCAGCTAGTCTCACATCGACCTAAATAAACTTGATGATGGGAATCAAGCTTGCACCCTTCTGGTCGCAAGTCCAGCACCTTAACTGGGACTAGAATTACACAGGGATTGGTATCTAAGCCAATTTTGAACCTGTGTCTGACTCCCTATTAATATGCAAATGAAGTCCTAGTCACTGCTTTAGCACCTGAGATCACAGGAACATTAATCGAAAAGCAGGGTATCTATTCCTTGAGGCTATGTACCTAGCTCTTTATTACCTGTGGAAGAGGTTTGCAAAGGTGAAATTTGGGGCTGTGAAAGAAGGGATAATTTTTGGTGTCTCATTCTTATTCCAAAATAAAATTTGCAAAGTCACTATCAATTGCATCAATAGAAAGTCAAACTCCTTCTGTACATCTTGGTATATTTGTAACAATTTTTTTTGTTTCAAAATAAATCTACAACATGTAATCAAATGGTAACAAAATTATCCCCAAATCTTATTTGTTACTTCTTTTTAAAAGGGAAAAAAATGGACAAAGTGAAAAAGTATTAAAATAAAAGTAACATCATTACATTTTTAACACCTGTAGAAGATAGAATTTACATTGTACCAGTAAAAGCTTCATTACAGATAGAAAATGAACAAAGTGGTTTACAAAAAAGGTATACTGTTGATAGATAAGCAAAACTGTCAATCAGCTGAAAGGTTTCATTTTGATCACAATTTTGGTTTATAATTAGCATATAAATTCAAAATAAATTATATCAGTGCATTTCATATCTTTTACAAATGTAAATATACTTGTATAATCTTCGTAAATAAATAAATCAAGATGCAGTATGGTGCACAAATCAAGTACAGTAATATAATCTGTTAAGTGCCTGGAAGCCCCAGTGGCACGATATTTGGTGAGGCAGAAAAGGAGAGGTATATCCCTGTGTAATTCTAGTATATCCCTGTGTAATTCTAACCACTGAGCCACCTTGAACTAAAATCGCAGACCTTGATCTTCTGGGTTATTAAGTGATGGCAGCTCTGGCCCCTCAGTCATAAAACATTACTGATCTCCAAATCTAACTTGAAAATATTGGGACCATTCAAAAGACTGCATTTGTTAATTTTGAGTAATATTTAAAAATCTGGAATAACCTTTTTGTTACTCAAAATGCTGAGTAAAGTTTTATGACAGAGAGACCTTGGTCTAGTTTTATGACAGAGATGCCTTGGTCTAGTTTTATGACAAAGAGGCTGTGGTCTAGTATTGGTTAGTTTTATGACAGAGAGGCCTTGGTCTAGTTTTATGAGAGGCCTTGGTCTAGTTTATAACAGAGAGGCCTTGGTCTAGTTTTGGTCTAGTTTTATGACAGAGAGGCCTTGGTCAAGTTTGTTCTACAGTTGTATATGCATGATACATAAGAATATACAGAAGTCATCCAGGTGATTTAGAAATCCACACCACTGACATCCAGAAAATTGCGAATTAACCATATTTTTCTTTATGTCACTTAAAAACCTTATTCAAAAGTTTATACACATTTATTTCAACATCCTGTAACTTACTCCAAGTCCAGGTGGTCCTGGTGGTCCTTGGAAACCAGTTTCTCCTGGTGGTCCCTGGAAATAAAAAGTATAGTATAGCTATCATGACATGAGTTTTGAAATATTACATATAAACAGTAAAATACTCTTAGACAAATATAATTAAATTGGCAAGAAATGGAAACTTTGCAAGATCCATGAATAGCAGATGGAATTCTCATGATTAAATTTTACAAATTACATTTTGCCAAAAAGAAAAAGGGTATTGTCTTTTACAAGCACGTGTCCTTTCTGCACAAGTGTCCTTGACAATCATGTGTCCTTTCTGCACAAGTGTTCTTGACAATCATGTGTCCTTTATGCTCAAGTGTTCATGACAAGCATGTGTCATTTATGCACAAGTGTCCTTGACAATCATGTGTCTTTTATGCACAAGTGTCCTTGGCAAGCATGTGACCTTTTATGCAAGTGTCCTTGACAAGCATGTCTTTTATACACAAGTGTCCTTAACAAGCATGTGTCCTTTATGCACAAGTGTCCTTGACAAGCATGTGTCTTTTATGCACAAGTGTCCTTGACACGCACTTGTCCTTTATGAGCAGGTGTGATCTGCTAAAATAGCTTTCACTGCATTAGGTATTCTTTACCGGAGGTCCTGATAATCCTTGGGGCCCTGGTAGTCCTGACCATCCCTTGTCTCCCTTAGCTCCTGAAACACCGGCTTCTCCAGCACTACCTTGTTGACCGGGAGCACCCTATAGAGGGGAAAAAAAAGAGTCCACGTGGTGAAAAACAGTTACTGAAAATATTTACACAAAAAATTTGCAACATATATGTCCAAATATTTTCTAGTTTTTACTTTCTGCATTCA
Organism: Margaritifera margaritifera; assembly: GCA_029931535.1. Lineage (NCBI taxonomy): Eukaryota > Metazoa > Mollusca > Bivalvia > Unionida > Margaritiferidae > Margaritifera > Margaritifera margaritifera. The sequence continues at coordinate 3,533,671 of JAQPZY010001577.1, forward strand.
GGAGGTCACAAGGATTACTTAGTAAATTATCCTTTGCGTTTGTAAAGAAATGTATGTTACATTATTGTATTTACATGGCAAGTGTAGTGCACATCAAACTGTGAGTAGCAGCATGGACTTAAATTTTTCATCGCATAATGCACCTGCTAATTGGGGTCTGCACCATTTCCTCCAAATCATATGTCAGTCCAGCAGCTCAGTCACTAATCTGCCAGAGCATTATGGAAAGCAGGCTTCAAGATCATACAGTTCTGAGCTTGAGTTGGAGATTGAGTTTTTCCGTTCAGCTAATCAAAAGTGGCTTTACAAAAAAAATTGTTCTTTCAGCCAATCAAAAGTGACTTTACAAAGTATATTTTTCCTTTCTACCAATCAAAAGTGGCATTACAGAAAGTTTTTCTTGTTCAGTCAATCAAAAATGGCAGTACAAAAGTAATGGCATTACATATACATTATCATGCAGAAATTAAATTCAGACTAAAGTGATCTTGGCCCCTTTTCCAACTGATGATTTTTTTTGCAATCTTTTATCTTTACATTCGAACTTTTAATCATTTTAAAGTTTTAAATTTAAATTTTTAATTGGCACAATATGGCCAGTATTGTTCTGACATCTTGTGAAACCACCTGCCTACTTACTTACCCACCCACCCACCTAACTACCTACCTACTGGGATAGGGCATGAAAGACATACAATAATAAAAAAAAGAACATTCTTTTCTATCATATCAAAGCAGAGGTAATAAATTGATAATAAACGGATTAAATTTATTTTTCCATGAATTATTTAAAATCATTGTTCTTAAAATCTGCTTGAAAAGCTATTTTCATTGTCCACCCCCAGAAGCCATATAATACTGGGTGAAAGTCATAGGCTTTGAGTTGCCTTGGAGTGACAGCCAACAGTACATAGTTCATGCATCAATAATTACCTTGATTATCCACAGGTGAGGCCTCACATGAAAATCATGTAGCAAGCAGTCCACTCACCTAATTCATATACTCATTCACATGTACAACACACAGTTAACTGCAGAGGGTAACATATCACAATATACAATGCATAGTCATTAATATGGAAAGTTTACCATTGAATAAAAATATAATATTTATTCCTACTTCCAAATGCCTTGGTCACAAAGGGCCTTATGAGGTGGGTAGGATATATATAGGTCTAGCATGGATGAATCAATGTGATCATAAACAGAAATACTTAACGCATGTTAGTAAAGCACAAAATGTATGTCACAGTGACCTTCTTTGGGGACTGTAGTAACAGAGATGCGTCCAATCATCAAGTTTCAAGACTTAAACATAAACAGCACCCAAGAAATAGACTTTTAACACAAAATTTGAACAAAGTCATTGAACATGAAATATAGGTCACAGATACTTCTTTTGGCAAGAAGGATAAAGAAAATTTCCAAGAACTATTCGCTCACCAAATTTCACAGTTCTAGGTAGGATAGTGTGCATATAACATGCCAAAAACTCATGCTGTCATGAGTTAAATGCAAGAAATTTAACCAATGCCAGTGAAAGATGAAATGTAGGTCACAATGAGCCTCTTTTGTTGTTTGTTTGTTTGTTATGGGTTTAACGCCATTTTTCAGCACATGATAGGCTATACATGGCAGCCAGTATTTTGGTGGAGGAAGAACCCGAGAAAACCCTGGGAAGAACCCCCGACCCACAGGAAGCTACTGGCAAGCTTTCTCACATACCCATGTAGGCCGAGCTCAAGACTCGAACCCACGCGGACAGAGGTGAGATGTCAGTGATCTGTAAAGGCGAGTGCTTTAGACCACTCGGCCACCTGGGGCCCCCTCTTTTGTTGTAAGACTGTGGTAGTGACAAAGATGCATATCATCATCAATTCCACAATGACAGCATGAACAATCCTGAGAAATGAACATCAAACAAAATTTAACCCAAGTCAGTGAAGCATAAAATAGGGTTGGTATTGATCTAATACTGAAATGAGGGAGTAGTGCTCATAAAGATACATCCCCAAGTTTCATGATTTTATATAGGATAATATGCACAGAACATGCCAAAAATCGATGTGGTCTTGAGCTAAATGGAAGAACTTAACCTAAGCCAGTAAAATGTGAAATATTGGTCAGTGACCTTTTTTGTTATGGGTGTGGTACTAAGAGATGTACAAAATCACCTAGTTAAAGCAGTACAGAAAAAATGTCAAATTGAACCAAAGTCAGTGAAATGTAAAATATGGTTCACAGTGACCAACTTTTAAGAGGGTGTAGTAATTATTAAGATGTACCCTCTCACCAAGTTTCATGATTCCAGGTATAGCAGTATTATAGAGTAGATAAAACTCCAAGGTGTTCATGAGCTAAATGCAAAAACATATGCTAGTAAAATGTTAAATGTAGGTTACAATGACCTTTTGTTGTAACTGTGTGTTACTAATAAGGGTCCATACAATCCCCTAGTCTGATGATTCTGTCATGCACAGTGCTTGCAACTGAAACCAAGGCAGTGAAGAATTAAATATGGGTCACAGTGATCTACTTCTGTGTTGAGGGTGTAGTACTCATCAAGATACATTCCCTCACCAAATTTCATTAATCTTAGAACAACAGTATGGTTGTATATAGGGTGCTAAAACAACCTATTTGGTTTTGAGCAAAAACTTAACCTAAGCCACTAAAATGTGAAATGTAGGTCATAGTGACATTTTTTTCTGGTATGGGTGTGGTACTAATAGAGATGCATACAATCATCTAGTTTGAAGATTCTAGCATGAACAGAACTTGAGAAACAAACTTAAAACACAACATTTAACTAAAGTCAGTGAAGCATGAAATATAAGTCACTTGAGAGTGTAGTACCCATCAAGATGCACTTTCATGAATCTAGGTATAATAGTATATATAAAGGGTACTAAAACCATTTGGTCATGAACTAAATACAAACTTAACCTAAGCCAGTAAAATGTGAAATATAGGTCACAGTGATATTCTTTTGTGGTAAGGGTATAGTTCTAGTTTGATGATTCTAGCATGAACAGAACTTGAAAAATAGACTTAAAACACAAAATTTAACCAAGTCACTGAAACATTAAATATAGGTCACAGTGATCTACATTGCAATGAAGGTGTAGTACTCATCAAGCTGCATCCTCACCAACTTTCATGAATCTAGGTATAACAGTATATATAAAGGGTACAAAAAAAACTTAGTTGGTCATGAGCTAAATGCAAAAATTTAACCTAAGCCATTAAAATGTGAAATGTAGGTCACATTGACCTTCCTTTGTGGTAAGGGTATGGTACTAATAGAGATACATACAATCATATAGTTTGATCATTCTATCATGAACAGAGCTTGAGAAATAAATAAGTTTTATGATTCAAGGTATAACAGTATTTATACAGTGCGCAAAACACCTGAGCTAAATGCAAAAACTTAACCAAGAATGTACAACTAATGAACATGTTTGTACCAACTTAGCCATCTCAGCCTCCTCCCCTGGGGTTCGATGCTATGAAATCCACTCAAAAGTGTGCCTAGGATTTAGAAATAATGCTTGACATTCAATGAGGGTGTACATATGTATATGCTTTAAACTGTGCAGATGCCAATGCTAATGCTGGGGGCAGTACATTAGCTTAACTCTACTTCATAGAGGTGGGCTAAAAAGCAAACTCACACTCAAGCTCAGGCCTGGCTTTCATAAAACTTTCTCTGCCTGAGTATGCGATCAAAATTTTGTCCCTGTATAGAATTTATATGGTGTCCAATTTAAGGTTTGTATCTCAAGATGAAGCCCAAAATAACTAACTTGTTTCAAAATGAAGGTTTAATGTTTCAAAATGTAGGTTTCATGTTTCAAAATGAAGGTTTAATGCAATTATCGGAAGGTAGTTAACACATAATCAGCATGCAAATTTTGAGCTGAGATTTTATTCCAAGTTGATATGTTTTATGAAAACGGGACATAAAGTTGTACGATTTGCAGGTCAGATAGGGGTATATACCGTATGCAATTATGAATGCGCTAAATACAGGCAAATAAGAAAGAACTTAATGTTAAAAACAATGGTTTGGTTTGGTTTTTGTGTTTTATGGCACAGCAACACAAATAGGTTATTTAGTGCCAAGGCAATTGGAGTAAAGTGCTTTAGCTAGTATAATATAATAAATATTTGAAAGGCAAACTCCTAGTTCTAGAGCAATCAACTTTAAAGATATTGTAATGTGTGATATTACAAACACTATTTACTTTATGAAAAAAGAGATATAACAAGTTTGTACTCACTGTATTTTGGTAGCACGTGTACAGAAAAAACACATTTTAATATTATTTAAGTTGCAATATTTGGACAAAAAAAGGATCAACATTTCACACAATCCAGAGACAACCCCGAATAAGTTAAGGATTCCCCGAATAAGTTAAGGATTCCCAAAATTTAGAAAGTTTACTTTCTCAAAATTAAACCATTATCCCTATTTCCTTATGTAATCTCTTGTTTGATAAACTGTTGTATTGGTGATTACAAATTTCAATAAAAGTTTAACCTACTGCTGGTCCAGCCTTGCCCTCAGATCCGGGAGCTCCTGATTCACCTCTGTCTCCCTAAAACAAATGGGAAATAGTGTGTATGGAAATTACATTCAAATGTAAAGAATTGGTGTGTATGTGGCATAATGTTCTACATTATTGCCATACATTTTCTCATAAAAGAAAACTATAAATCTATACATGAAAATATAAATATATACATATTACTGGCACAGATGTTTCCATGGAAACATTGGTGGCAATAATATTTAGCCCGAGTCACTATTGTATGTAGAGGGTAAGAGTCAGACCACTGTACTACACGTACATATATTTCACCATAACAAAATCGTATATGTATCCTGAACTAAAGGATAAATGATTCCTCAGAATATCGTGTGTTATGTTCAACTGAGGAATCAGACCTGTCAAAATTCAGCTCATTTTGAGAGCTTTAGAAATTGTCACTGTAACTGCTGGGAGATGCAAATTTTGACTAACCACAAATAAAAACTCACAAAATACCTTACACTGTGTCATTTACCGATAGTCATTGTATGGTTACGCAAACTAAGGGACACAGGACACAACATTTTTAGTGCTTGTTCTAGGACATGCACTCAAAAAAGCTTGTGTGATCTCTGCCTGAAACAGTAACTTGTCCATTGTTACACTTTCAGTTTAAATCACCCAAAAATTGATTGGTATCAATATATTCTGTTTCCTGCTGTGAACACTGTTAGTTTGTTATACAGTCAAAACCTCCTGATGTGAACAGTCATGTTGTTATAGTCAAAACCTCCTGATGTGAACACTGTCAATTTGTTAATACAGTAAAAACCTGTTGCTGTGAACTCTGACAGTTTGTTAAACAATCAAAACCTCCAGCTGTGAAACACTGTCAGTTTGTAAGAGTCAAAACCTCCTGATGTGAACACGATCAGGTTGTTAAACAGTCAAAACATCCTGCTGTGAACACTGTCAGTTTGTTAATACAGTCAAAACCTGCTGCTGTTAACTCTGTCAGTTTGTTAAACAGTCAAAACCTCCAGCTGTGATCACTGTCAATTTGTTATAGTCAAAACCTCCTGATATGAACAGTCAGTTTGTTATACAGTCAAAACCTCTTGAGGTGAACACTATCAGGTTGTTAAACAGTCAAAACATCCTACTGTGAACAATGTCAGTTTGTTAATAGTCAAAACCTGCTGCTTTGAACTCTGTCAGTTTGTTATACAGTCAAACCTCCAGCTGTGATCACTGTCAATTTGTTAAACAGTCAAAACCTGCTGTGAACTCTGTCAGTTTGTTATACAGTCAAAACCTGCTGTGAACACTATCAATTTATTATATAGTCAAAACCTATCTCAAGCAGCCACATCAGAAAGCGATTAAAGTGGCCTCCATATACATGTGGCTGCTGACTAGTGGCACATTTTCAAAAATAATTTGGTTAATAAGCTACTGAAGGAAGTGCTTTTTTTAAGACAGGTGATTGCTTATCGTATTCATCCATGTAATAAGTCAAATTTTATCACCAAAATAATCTCTTGGGGAAGCACAAATTTAACAGGAATAAAAAAAAAAAAAAATTAATTTTTCTAGCAGCGTCAGTCTTGCCTGCATGCACAGTGAAGAGCAGATCAGTCATGTACCTAGCGGCTGAATGACAAAATAAATCAACAACAGCATATCTGTTAGTATGTTCAAACAGAAAAATTCATGAACTAACCTGCTATAACATAATAGCTTGTCTTCTTACTTGTTTATTGTTAGTAAAATGTGTTTTCACAATCCGTTTTTGTCTTCTTTGTAATCAGATGTACTTTGGATTAGGAATATAAGGGAAGCAACCAAGTATGTCCAAATTAACATTACTATCCACTATTAAGAAATTAGTATGCTGAAATGTGGCAGAAGGATAGACCCCTCCCTTCCTTTCAAATTTGTTTTACTTGTTCCCAACTTGCAATAGGGGGAAATGTATTATATAGCAATAGTCACTATATTTATATTGATATTAATTACTATTCATGCATGATCATTACTTGGGGTTAGTCACTCTGTACTTGATGATTAGTTACTCTGCACTCAATGATTAGTCACTCTGTACTCAGTTTAGTCACTCTGTACTCAATGATTGAATCTTCATTATGTGGTTTATAATCATATGTTGTAGTTTACAATCAATGGATGGACACTTTGAACAAATGAATTGGGAAGGGAAAGAATTAAGCAGTGAAAGTGTTAGTCAAAACACCAAGTTTATGTCGCTAAAATACAGAATGCTGACCTGTATATTTATTGAAGGCATTCCTGGAAACCTTTATCACCATATCTACATTTATATACTCACAAGGTTCACAGCTTGATGTTTGCTGGAAAATGGCGATGTGCAAAATATATAGGTACTAGATCTTCTCAAGGATTTGGGGGGTCAAAGTGGGTATTCCACAAATTACATGAGAGTGAAAATTGCCCACGGGAATGTGGTGATACAGTTGACCCTTAAGGCAGGTTTGCTGTAGTAGACTAAGCACTGTGATCAATAAAATGTTCCTTTTAATGCATCTAAGTGGATGACCCGAAGCGTACATACACACAGAAAGATAATGAATGAATGAAAGTGATTTGAATTTCAATGTATCTGCTTAAGATATTGAGAAAAATAATGAAATTAATGAAAGTAAGCATAGTTTACCATTTTGCAAAACTAAAATTTTTGGGGCTCTTTGAAGTTGGAACAGCTGTGAAAGGTCCAATAGTGACAGCTACATTAAAAACATTTCCCGGTATTCTCGTACTTTCAAATTGTGATAGCGTTTAGGTCCAATAGTGACAGCTACATTAAAAACATTTCCCGGTATCCTTGTACTTTCAACTTGTGATAGCGTTTAGGTCCAATAGTGACAGATACATTAAAAACATTTCCCGGTATCCTTGTACTTTCAACTTGTGATAGCGTTTAGGTCCAATAGTGACAGCTACATTAAAAATATTTCCCGGTATCCTTGTACTTTCAACTTGTGATAGCGTTTAGGTCCAATAGTGACAGCTACATTAAAAACATTTCCTGTATCCTTGTACTTTCAACTTGTGATAGCGTTTTAGGTCCAATAGTGACAGCTACATTAAAAACATTTCCCGGTATTCTTGTACTTTAAACTTGTGATAGAGTTTAGGTCCAATAGTGACAGCTACATTAAAAACATTTCCCGGTATCCTTGTACTTTCAACTTGTGATAGCGTTTAGCTTCCATTTAGCTCATTCTATTTAAATTTTAATTTATCATTTAAAATGTGCTGATTCAACTGAACCTGAGAAAAGCAGGCCTTGGCAAATTTGGCATTACTGTCTCCATATTCCAATTATTTGCACCTCAAACATTTTAATCTTGACTTTGATTTTCTGTGAATATATGCCTGTTGTGAATATCTATAAATATTATGGTCCTATGTGTAGCCAGTTTTCTAAAGTTTCACTGTATTACAACTGATCACAATTGATGGTATTGTAAAACACAGATTTTTCTGGACAAAATTTTTTGTTTCCCGATGGGGTTGGATAATTATCACAATTATCCAGACCAATCAGAAGACAAAGACTTTATCTAGAAATCTGATTGTCCAGATAACCAATTTTGATTTAATTAGGGACTTAAATTTTCAGGGTATAAGCCCATATGAGTGAATGACCCAGATGACTAACTGTGACAGCTGGATCACTGACACTCTACTGTATAGCCAATCATATGCTGAAGATTATCAAAGTCCTCAGCAATACAGTTCTTAATAAGAATTTAATAAAATTGTGTATTTTACTCCCTGGTTTTGAACTAATTGTATTTTTAAAATTTGATGGAGTAAAAATGCAAACTTACACTACCAGACTGAGTCTTACTTATTTAAATATTAATCATGCCTTCTTGAATGTGTCAAACAGTTTAGTGACCAAGACTAATCCAGGATGTGTTTAATTATTTGAGTGAGTGTTCTCACAGAGATAAACTACAGAAAAACCTGTCACTAGCGGCCACTCATGGGAAAAGGAAAAGCTGGCTGTTTTACACAGGTGACCTCTGTATGCAGGTTCACCTTTTAAAATTGGTTTTTGAACTAATACCATGCACTGAATATCATTATCATTATTATTATTATTATCATTATTATTATCAATATCATTATCATTATTATTATTATTATTATTATTACCTTATCTAGATTGTTTTATGTGCACTGTACAACAAAATCATAAATTACGCGTATATGTTGTTCTCTCCCAAATTTATATTCCACACAAGATTACTGTATCCTGCTCACTCTAATCCATTCATAATTGAAATCATCACTGACTTAAAATATACACCAATCTTAGTTTGTTCAAGCTTTAAAAACAATATCTGGATTAGTCAGTTGCTCAACTCGCCAAGATCAAAAGACATGTGAGAAGCCTGTGATGAATAGGAAATCAAAAGAAGCCGTATATGGCTATTCTTTTTGACCCATGAACTGAAACTACACCTGCTTTTACAAACAAGTTTTGAATATTGAAGGACCCCTGACCCTAATGAAAAGGGATGTAACTCATCTCTCTTCTCAAAGATGAATTTTTTGCATCACAAGCAAATAGATGAAGATATCTAACTATACCTATCACACTGGCACAAAAGGTGACTTCCATTTCTTCTACAATAACACAACTACTTTTCCCACCATCCAGCAAACGAATTGCTTCAACCCTCTACCCTAATGATAAAAACTGCCTTGCTTTCGAATTTGATATAGTGACACCTTTGAGTTACAATATCAACATGATTGGAGTATGGTGAGTACAAGTGAGATAAGAAATGCTGCAAATCGATTCACATGATATTCCTTTATCTAAGCAAGGCCTTCCAAAGACTGAGCAGTCACTGCTGTAGATATGCACCAGTGACCGCTTAAGGTAGGGAGAAACCATTGTTTGATTAGGAAACACCTGGCTGCTGACCACGGAAGGCAGGTGACTGTTACATACAGGACATTTAAATAGAAAGTTTGCCAGGGGGAAATTAGAATGGCTGTTGTGAACAGGTGACCACTGAGTAAAGGTGACCGTTAGGACAGGTTTGACTGTACCATCATTTCAAACATGCATGAAACATCTGGAACTTGCAACAACATAGTTTACATAGACTGAATGTATCATCATACAACATAGTTTATATAGATTGAATGTATCATCATACAACATAGTTTATATAGACTGAATGTATCATCATACAACATAGTTTATATAGACTGAATGTGTCATCATACAACATAGTTTATATAGACTGAATGTATCATCATACAACATAGTTTATATAGACTGAATGTGTCATCATACAACATAGTTTATATAGACTGAATGTATCATCATACAACATAGTTTATATAGACTGAATGTATCATCATACAACACAGAGCAATACTCTGACAGCCATGAACTAAATGCTTACAATTAAATCATTTTACGTAATTTTAACATATTTACAAACTGCATTATGCCTTTTTAGTTGATTTGTCTGCATAAAATACACAAATATGCTTTTTCTTTTGTTGATTTGTCTGCATAAAATACACAAATATGCTTTGTCTTTTGTTGATTTGTCTGCATAAAATACACAAATATGCATTATGCCTCTTTAGTTGATTTGTCTGCATAAAATACACAAATATGCTTTGTCTTTTGTTGATTTGTCTGCATAAAATACACAAATATGCTTTTTCTTTTGATTTGTCTGCATAAAATACACAAATATGCTTTGTCTTTTGCTGATTTGTCTGCATAAAATACACAAATATGCTTTATGCCTTTTTAGTTGATTTGTCTGCATAAAATACACAAATATGCATAAAATACACAAATATTCGTTATGCCTTTTTAGTTGATTTGTCTGCATAAAATACACAAATATTCTTTATGCCTTTTTAGTTGATTTGTCTGCATAAAATACACAAATATGCATTATGCCTTTTTAGTTGATCTGTCTGCGTAAAATACACAAATCTGCATTATGCCTTTTTAGTTGATCTGTCTGCGTAAAATACACAAATATTCATTATGCCTTTTTAGTTGATCTGTCTGCGTAAAATACACAAATCTGCATTATGCCTTTTTAGTTGATCTGTCTGCATAAAATACACAAATATTTGTTATGCCTTTTTAGTTGATTTGTCTGCGTAAAATACACAAATATGCATTATGCCTTTTTAGTTGATTTGTCTGCTTAAAATACACAAAGTTGATTTGTCTGCATAAAATACACAAATATGCATTATGCCTTTTTAGTTGATTTGTCTGCATAAAATACACAAATATGCTGCTCATTTAGAGCTCTAAAAACAACTTGTCCTAAGACACCACAAACTTCTGTTCCATACCATGTTATGTAGTTGTTGAAAGATTTGTACTTTGCTACCATGTCTTTACAGAACAGATTTGTACTTTGCTACCATGTCTTTACAGTACAGATTTGTACTTTGCTACCATGTCTTTACAGAACAGATTTGTACTTTGCTACCATGTCTTTACAGAACAGATTTGTACTTTGCTACCATGTCTTTACAGGAAAGATTTGTACTTTGCTACCATGTCTTTACAGAACAGATTTGTACTTTGCTACCATGTCTTTACAGAACAGATTTGTACTTTGCTACCATGTCTTTACAGGACAGATTTGTACTTTGCTACCATGTCTTTACAGGACAGATTTGTACTTTGCTACCATGTCTTTACAGGAAAGATTTGTACTTTGCTACCATGTCTTTACAGGAAAGATTTGTACTTTGCTACCATGTCTTTACAGAACAGATTTGTACTTTGCTACCATGTCTTTACAGCACAGATTTGTACTTTGCTACCATGTCTTTACAGTACAGATTTGTACTTTGCTACCATGTCTTTACAGAACAGATTTGTACTTTGCTACCATGTCTTTACAGGACAGATTTGTACTTTGCTACCATGTCTTTACAGGACAGATTTGTACTTTGCTAACATGTCTTTCCAGGCCACTTTTAGGGGTCCTTTTTCCCCCTCCTAATGGTATTATAATACAGGTTCAACTGTGTAGCAATGATATAACTTGAAATATTTTTATTCAGTATACATTAAGGTTTGAGTATTGCATTTTTTTAAAATTTGGACCCCATTTTTTTTATAAAAAAAAACTCACCCTGTCTCCTTTTTCTCCTTGTTCTCCACGTTGTCCTTCTGGTCCAGAAAGTCCCTGAAAATGAATGAATGATGAATGAAAAATGAAATATATGTTGCAAACATAATATTTTAGAATCATTAAATTTTTAATGTATTAAATTGGACATATTTTATACATACAATTTTAGCAAATAACTGATTTATTTTATATGACTGGTATTTAAGTGCATGTATTTTTTAAATTTACCTTCTTCACTAAATTTGCTAAATGTTTGTGCTCAACAACATCTTGTGATTTACATGAGAGAGAGATAGATAACATAAAGAGATAGATAACATATAAAGAGATAGATAACATATAGAGATGATAGATAACATATAGAGAGATAGATAACATGTAAAGAGATAGATAACATATAAAGAGATAGATAACATATAGAGAGATAGATAACAGATAGAGAGATAGGTAGAGATAGATATATAGACACACAGACAGACAATGTAATTAAAACATTAAAGCATGAAAAGAAATGATTTTGTTCTGTACTTTTTTGACTGTATGATTTAGAAATATCCTTTAACTATTATTCTCTACCTGTATGCTGACTAATTGAGTACCACTCGAAGTAAATCTCTCACATGTTCATTTTGAATTCTGACTGTTGTGAAAATGGCTGCAAGTTCGCCGGTCAGAAAAAGAAAAATGTGTCTTTAGACACAAAGCTATATGAGCATTTGAATGTCATTGAAAAACCTATCAACAAAAAATTTCAGATTAATATAAAACAGATGACTGTTGACAATTTCTTCCCATCCAAATAAATAAAGGACTAATTTTTACCAGTCATTAAGTTTTGAACAAAGACATTTTCACATAAAAGTGATTTTTATGATTCACCGGCTGAGACATGTACATGTATGTTGACACTATCATCACATGGTAAAACTTACTGGTTTATCATTTTTTTTCTTCATGATAACATGTAATTATTCAAATGTACGTTGTTTCTTGAAAATTGTATTACCATCACATACGAGTTCTGACAGTAATCATACCATTATAAATTGTTTACTACATGTATGTCCGATGTCATCACTGACATGGACAAGTACATAAACATTCTGAAAAATAAACAAATTTTGGATAAGACGTTTCTCGGTTATAACGTTTTAAAATCCCAGTCCCCTCTGAAATGTTATAAACAATCTTTACTGTAGATAGAAAAATACACAGACAGACAGATAGATTGATAGACATACAGACAGATAGATAGATAGATAGACAGACATATAAACAGATAGATAAATGTGTTGTACCTCTTTTCAGGTCTCTGTAGCATTCTGCATATCTAAATACGTGTCACAATTTCCAGTCTTTAATAACTTTAAAAGACTTTGGTTTTATTACATTTTGTTCAGTATAGATGAAATTTATGGTAAGCGGGTCTCATTCAAAGTTCAGACTGACCCATCATATTTAAGGACATTCTTGCACAGTCTGCATTTTGTAAACCCATCAATTCAGCAGCAGACATGAGGAAATTTACCCTTAAAAAGATCCCTTATTAACCATGGGTCTCTGTATCTGAGCAATACATAATACTACCCAATTAGGATAAGATGAAGTGGAGAAAGATGAGGGGAGGGAGAGATGTGTTGGGTTCTGGACATAATGGAGAACAAGCAAATTCCAGGAATAAATGTCCCCAACTTTCAACTGAAATTAGAGAGTGTAGTTTTCTAGAGAAAAGGGCTAAGGTTAGATATAGGAAATGAACTAAGGTACATTTGTAAAGTTGCATACAAAATATTGGTCCAACATTGAGCACCCATAACTTGACTAAACAGTTATATAGGAAGGTGATACTCAAATTTTGCTTAAGTTATATTAGTTGAGAGCTGCATATAAAATGTTCTTCAAATCCAATAAAAAATGAAGGGAATTATTGTGTAGAAACAAAAGTGTGTGGATCCAACAATCAGGGCCCACAACTCTGCCAAATTATGATGTAGATCAAATGCTGAAAAATCAAACTTAGCCAAAGTGTCATCAACATAAAGTTGCATACCACGAGAGTTACTCTGCTGGAAGGAAAGTTGGTGAGATGACAATCAGGGGCCATAACTCTGCCAAAGATCATGTTGCATGCTGAAAATGTAGCTAAGCAACACTGACAATCAAACTCAGCTGAGGCTTCATTAATATCAAGCTGCCTACTAAATTTGTTTAAAATCCAATAAGGGAGTCATTCATGTACAGAAACGGAAGTGAGTGGGTCTGACAACCAGGGGAATTAAACTTGACAAAATGACAAAAAATACTCACAACTGAACTCAGCCGAAGTCTCACAAATATCAAGTCACTTACCAAATTTGGTTGAAATTCAATTATATTTGAGGTATGGTGCAGAAATGAAAGGAATTGGATCTAACAATCAGGGCTTATAACTCCACTAAATAATGACATAGAATGCTGATAATCAACCTCAACCAAGATCCTATCCATATCAAGCATTAAAATTTGGTTGAAATGCAATCATAAATAAATAAGTTGTGCAGAAATGAAAAGGGATTGAGTCTGACAATCAGGGGCTACATCTCTGCACAATGATGATGTAGAATGCTAACATCAAATTCAGGTGAGGCCTCATCAATATCAAGCTGCCTATAAAACACAGTTGAAATCCAACAATAAATAAGGGAGTTACTGTGTGGAACCAAAAGTGGGTGGGTATGACAATCAAAGGCCATAACTCCATTAAATGATGCAGAAAGCTGATAATACCACTTAGCCAATAATAATAAGTGGCATCATTGTGTGAAAGCAAAAGAGGGTGGGTCTGTCAATCTGCTAAACAATGATGCAGAAAGTGGAAAAATGAACTTAGGCAATGTCTGATCAATATCAAGCTGCATACTAAATTTGGCTGAAAAGCAAAAAGAATTGAAGGATTTATATAAATAAAAGTTGGTGGGTCTGACGGAAATTCAAGTGGGTTTGGTCCGACAATCAAGGGCTCGAACTTGGCTAATGACAATGCAGAACACTGACAATTAAACTCAGTCAAGGTCTCATCAATATCAAGCAGCATGCCAAATTTGGCTGAAATCCAATAATAATCAATGGATTTATTGTGTGGAAAAGAAAGTGGGTGGGTTTGACTCCACTAAACATTGATGTAGAATGCTGACAATCAAACTTTGTCATGGTCTCATCAACATCTAGCTGCATACCAAATCTGGTTGAAGTCCAATAATAAAATTAAGGCAGTTAATGTGCAGAAATGAAACTGGATGGACTGACAGGCCCAATATAATATACCTTGCTTTTCAAAAAGAGAAAGAGAAAGATGGGGGTAGGGTAAACGGTGTGAGAGAGAGAGAGAGAGAAAGATGGGGGTAGGGTAAAGGGTGTGGGTTAGAGAAATGATGGATTACAAACATTTCATATGTGCACCGAAAGATCTCTCAAGCCCAGGGATTTCTTGTGACCCATGGCTACCCTTTGCACCTGGGATGAGTTGGAGACATTTTGAGGTGTGGGTGAAGGTCAGTAGGGAATTTGGAAAATGGACTTTGTGTTGGGATGAAAATTGAGAATAACTGCTGACCATATTTGGCCTAAGGTCCATGGAGCTAAGGGTCCTCAAGATCCCTGGCTGCCCTTATCTCTTTGGATAAGGACAAGAAAGAAATTCTCGCCATCAAGCCTAAGGGCCCCCAAAATCCTCTTCTGCCTCTTATACCATCTAGGGTGAAGAGGGGAAGGCATTTAATACCATCTAGGGTGAAGAGGGGAAGGCCTTTTATACCATCTAGGGTGAAGAGGGGAAGGAATTTTATACCATCTTGGGTGAAGAGGGGAAGGCATTTTATGCCATCTAGGGTGTAGAGGGGAAGGTCTTTTATACCATCTAGGGTGTAGAGGGGAAGGCCTTTTATACCATCTAGGGTGAAGAGTGGAAGGCCTTTTATACCATCTAGGGTGAAGAGTGGAAGGCCTTTTATACCATCTAGGGTGTAGAGGGGAAGGCCTTTTATACCATCTAGGGTGAAGAGTGGAAGGCCTTTTATACCATCTAGGGTGAAGAGGGGAAGGCATTTAATACCATCTAGGGTGAAGAGCGGAAGGCCTTTTATACCATCTAGGGTGAAGAGTGGAAGGCCTTTTATACCATCTAGGGTGAAGAGGGGAAGGCACTTAATACCATCTAGGGTGAAGAGCGGAAGGCCTTTTATACCATCTAGGGTGAAGAGTGGAAGGCCTTTTATACCATCTAGGGTGAAGAGGGGAAGACCTTTTATACCATCTAGGGTGTAGAGGGGAAGGCCTTTTATACCATCTAGGGTGAAGAGGGGAAGTGGTAGAAGACTGGAAAGGGGTGTGTGTGTGTACAGGTTGGGGAGAATGAAAGAAAAGAAAAGAAACACTCACCATCATGCCTGGAGGTCCCTGAAGTCCTGGAAGACCTGATTGTCCCTGGTTGCCCTTATCACCAGGTCGTCCTGCTGCTCCTGGGGATCCACTAAGTCCTGGTGCACCCTAGAAATTGAGCCCAAAATGTTATTTATAGAGGATAATGCATGTTTGGTTAGCAATTATGTTTAATACCATAATTAATAATTCATCAATGCCTATAATCATGGAGCTCACCAGTAAGTACAGCAAATGATGTATTAGCATTTAATGGCACCTCGGCACAGTAGTGGCCATATGGTGTCAATTAAAAGTAGTTCTAAATATGTCAAAATAAAGAATTGCACAAAAACTTTACGAAGATAAACCATTCCAAATAAATATAAACATGAAATACATGATAAAATATAAAAGGTAAAGATGCTAAAATTATGTTAAAATAAAAGATAAAAGTAACACATGTAAAATCTTTAAAACATAATGATCCAAATTGGTTATGTAAACTGCATTCCCTTCAAAAAGTCCAAGATTTTCTTATGTGGAACATCATGAAAAAGTTTCTTTGTTGAGTTCACATCAAAATACTTCTATCAGTGGACAGTGGCAAGGTATGCATTCTGGTCAATGTTCACTTTTCAAAAGGTATGCACGAGTGAGTTCCTTGATCTTAGACACATGTGAATCATTAAATATAGTCACTATGCAAACATGTATATTGTTTCATGAAAAACATTGATTCACACTTCATTGTTTTATAGTCGATAAATTAAATTTAAAATACTGGAAGTTGTGCAGATTGGTTTTACATTGAGCATTGTGTCAACTGCAAGTAGTAAAACATATGAATGAACAATGTCTTCCTATCAGATGTAGTGCCAAAATGCGCTGATTATTACAGTATACAATGAAGTTTTGGTTCTGGTACAGAGGATGTTGATACATAAAACACTCTCACATTTAAAGTAGTTAACTATACAATAAAGTTTTACTTGTGGTGCAGAGGAGGTAAAAACATAAACCCCTCCCACATTTGAAGTGCACCTCTCCCTCGATAACTTACAAGCAATGAGGTCCATAAAAATTGACCGTGGCATAGGTGAGGGCATGAGGTAGCGAAGGAGGCTCAAGTTATGGTTAATAAATGGGGGAAGGGGTGGTGTGGGATGCTTACAATTTTCATTGATACATGGGAATTAAAATCTCCACTGTCCTACAGAAATATTCACCTAATGGATTTTAATATATATGGATATTAGATCTAAAGAAATCAATTCAAGTCAATTATTATACATAGATCAAGTTGACATGCAGTACTCAGAAATTCATGTATCAGCAGCGTTGGAGTTGTTTCCCTTTAAAGGTTTGAACATGTGTATCCATTGCAAGCAAACACCAACAAACTCAAGCTTCATAGCTAGAAATACATTACAAACCGCTGGAGCCAAACCCAATGATATGTTTGCACTGGTTAATTCTTCAAAATAGCAATTTTTAATGTCACTTCATTGATAGCACATGACTGTGTACAACCCTATATCGGTAAAATAGTCAACACATGGTAGTTGCACAGTGCTGGAACACTACATTCGGATAAAAAACCCAAAAGCGAACAAAAAAGAAAAAGAAAAGACAAAAAAATTGGCATTTTATTAGAACATCAAAGTTGATTTTCCAATGTATCCTGCGAATTGAGGAACAATCCATAGATGAAGCAAAAGCAACAACATAGGAGTTGTCTATGGTGTGTGATTTTAACAAGAAATTACCCTCACCCTATACACGGATATTACTATGATGTCAGCACCTTTCATGTATTGTAATCAGCTGGAGACAAATTAATCTGTTAATTAGCTGCCAAAGAACCATTAAGTTTTGAAAATAAATCTTGCTTAGCCGCTGATTAAGCACCTAATTAGGTTCTCACAGAAATACTCGCGGGCATTGCCTTGACAGTCAATCAACTCTTTTTACATTTGAATAAAAGAGGGCATGTCAAAATTATAATGATTACAATGAAACTGAATTTTATAAAAAAAATTAAAAATGAACTTAACTTGATAAAACTTCTTCAGCTTGAATTTATTTCTTATAGTGTTGCCACCAGGAGGAATTTTCCAACATTTTCATTGATCGATATTTTGTCCTATATTGTTATTTATTGAGAAATTATTTGTGTTAAATACAATCTTACAAAATATATATGGTTTCTTATTAAAAGTTTAGAAATTTCATGATGTTGATTCCAAATTAATGCACACTAAACGTTGTTTTCAATGGTAAAATGAGCAATATATTGAGCTTTCATTTGCCAAACTTGATCAAAATTTTTAAATGTTAAATTGGAGCCTATTTTTTGCCTTTTCCATCAGAAAAATGGGACACCTGACTCCGTGTTATAAGTGGGTTCGCAAGTTATCAGGACACACTAAAATGAGGGAGCGGTGTATATAGTTCTCAACAGAACATGCATAGTTATGACAGTGATCATGTGACCAATAATTCACAAGTGAATTTTTTTCAGTTAAAAGTTATAAGAAATAATATTGAGAAATTTCATTGTAATTTAGCAAATCAGGGTCTATGCTGGACTCAAAATTTTGGGCCAAGTGACTTCTCACTCCCACCAGAATAGAGTAAAGTGATGGGAAAATAGAGAGAAGAATTATCAAAATTTAAAATGCTTAAAACAGTCTAATATGCCAGTTTACCAAACCTCTGAGCCAAATAATATAAAGAACAAAATAAATACTCATTAAACTTAAGGAAAATATTACATTTTTCCTTAATTTGATTCAGCAAAATTGTTGCATCCCTACACCATATCAAACTCTTTCTTTCCACTGACTCAGAACAAAACATGTGTAGTTTTGTCTATGTATACATCTGTGCAGACATTGGATCTCATTTCCCATAAGAGAAATATAGTGAATCTAAGTAGCAACAAAAATGTTAAACCATGAAAAAAAATAAAAAAATTAATGAATTCAGAGTAGATTAAAACACCAAGCATATCGTAAATCTCATTCCTGAACATTTTCTTACTGATGATTTCCACATGTACCAGCTTGCATGTCATATGGAACTCACCTACTGGATTATATTTTAATCACCACAGCATTATGATCCTCTATCCATTTCACATTTGTTTTTACTGTTGCACTGGATAACTATGAAAACCAAGGGTTGTTGTGGATCTTGGTACTACATTTTTAAATAAGATCTAGGAACCAACCACCCCCACTCACATGTTTGTGCAATTTTGGACTTTAACTCAAGACTGATGGCTTCAGAGCATATTTGTCTGGTCGACCCTCTAATCCACTGGGCCAATGGTGGTTACACTTAAGATGAAATGTATGTATTGTTTACATGGCTGCAAGTGCTGTGAGTTTTTAATTTGTTTTAACTTTCAGATGGCTACATTTATCTTACCGGTGGTCCTGATTCTCCAGGTAAGCCAGGCAAACCTGATGGGCCAGATGGGCCTGGCAATCCTGGTCTTCCATCATTACCTGCACGACCTGGTTCGCCTGGTTTTCCCTGTGAAAAAAATGGGTACATAAATAAATATATAAATAAATAAATAAATATTGAGATAGATACAGTACCAGGTCAAAAGCAAGTAACCACTTGCATTGGCATAATAAGAGAAAAGCTCAAGTCACTGCTATTTCTAAACATTCTTCTGATGAAAATATTAAAGAAAATGCTATTTACATGCATAATACTTGGTAATTAGACTGGGTCCCTTGGGTCTTATTGCAGCTTGCAATCATTTAGGTATGCAGTCATAAATTCATCTGGTGTTTGTGAAATCCAAATGTAAAGAGCAAGACCAATGAGATTCACCCTAGATTTAATTTCATGTCTTTTTTTTTCAAGGTTGGATGAAATTGTCTGTCAAATAATTCTCAAAATATTGAGGTTCAGGGTCTGTGATGGCCAGGTTAAGGATTCCGTGTTTTATTCATTTTCCACTATTTTGTTCTCCTACCAACATGGGCCAGATGATTATCCTCTTGGAAGGATAATTCCCAATATGGAAATTCTTTTGAAATATTTTCATCAAAGATGCCGACATACTTGTTACAGTTAGTGCTGCCCTCTGCTGGGGTAATATTCAAATGAGGTTGTAGGCAATGCAGTTCCAATACATCGCCAAAATATGATTGAATTGCGCTGTATAGACTTAAACACTTTGGTTGCCATTCTTGATCAGGTTTTTTTCCAAACAGACTTTAAAGCTTTGTCCAGAACAACTTTAGTTTCAATGCTAACAATTATTCTTTACAACTGGTTTTCAACTGTAGAGTTATGCCTCTCTTTATGACATGAAACACATAATGCTCAATTCTGCCGTAAAATCAAAGTTTTCTTCCTTTCTGCACATCTCCTGAACAATAAACTCTTTAATCTTCATTTGAAAGTGCTTCTAGAAACATAAAAACAAACCAACTTCTTAAAATATACAATCACGTCCTGGAAAAATCATCTAGGATTATCAAAGATTGAAATGAGCAAGATAAGAAAGTACATGATCACCTCTTTTGATGGTGATATTTGGTTTCCCTACTTGTTTCCTGTTTTCTGTGGGCCACCTTTTGTGACACATTTTCAAATATTTCTGTAGAACACACTATTCCAATAATTTTACATATCTTTATACCATTAAAATCTTTCTTGGCTAACTGAATTACCATCTGCTTCTGACTGTCTATCAATACCTTACCATGAGTTACCATCTTTTGTTTGCATTACGAGGGAGGTCTAAAAAAAGCACTCACTACAAATTTACAATTTCGGACTACAGTCAATATGTTCATTTATGCACACAGGAAAAATCAAGTTACAGAATAAATCTTATTCATGCAGTGACCTTTTCAAATCATGTTTCACTAAATGATGCTGACTTTTCTTTGATACAAATAATTCTCATTTCCACTCAGATTTACCTCCCAGATAAAAACATTATAAATCCTCATACTGGTACTGGTAGGGATGCCATTGTTAGTAGGAATATATATGCAGCATAAAAATTTATATCCAAGTAATAAATCAGCATACATGTCGGAGGCATTGATACAATAAACTAAATTCTACGTTGCAAAAACATCGGCACAAGAATAAGATTGGTTTTGTGTTTTATAGCACAGCAACACAAGTACAGTAGGACCCCGCTATAGCACGAATTCGGATATAACACGATCGTGGCGTGGCTCCCGAAATTTCATCTATTTTTTCGTACATGAAACAAAATTATTTTTTCAAAGTACGAAAAATAATGTGTAAAAAATTAATTATCATTTTGGGGAAGAGATCGTGTATGAATTCGGATATAATACGATTGTACGATTTTACAATAATGTCGCCAATTTCTTGAACTACTGCAAAGTTTTGTGCCAAAATAAACAAGAGTTTGATTTAATAATTTGGCAAGCTGTGTTGTATTCTTGAAGAAAAAGCACAGAAACATAAGTAGTTTATTTAGTGCCAAGGCAACCGGAGTTAAGTGCCCACGGACACACAGCGTTAGCTGACATGGGCTGAAACACAGCTCATACTTCCATTAAATGCCTCTTACAACATGCAGGGGAGCACTTCAGTCCTATTCTTCATATATGAGCATGTAAGATGTCCCAAGAATAAGAATAACTTATCAAATAAGATTTCAAAAAGAAATAAATTTGGGTCAAAACTTTTCCACTCCACTCTAATAACTGCCATGTTTTATATTTAATCATTAATGGATATGACATTTGGGAAATTTGAGGTTGGCAATGAGCTGCATTTGTAGGACTAAGCAGGAGTTGCCCCTTCAACTCAACACACATTTATACTGTTGAAAACAATTTATAATAATTTGTCTACTGGCACTATTTTCTAAGGTTACCCCGCCCCCTTCCAAATATGTGTGTTTCCGCTAACCCGACCGACCCTATTTTTACCTGTCGACCCTACATTTTAAAAAAAATTAATAAAAAGTAAATTCATTGAAGGATTTCGGTAATTTATTCAGCGCATACAAGAAAATATATACCATATGCTCTGTTCATACAAATATGGTGTACTCTCCCCCTCCCCCAAAAGCCTACCTACCTACCCTATTTATTTTCAAGGCATTAGCAGAAACACGCATATTTGTTTCTTGGGGGGGGGGGTCTAATTGGTCAATATGTACATTTTATTATTTATATGGTTTATTAGTGACTTGGCATGAAAAACAAGCACTCAGAAGAAAACATACTGGCTACGGCACTTGAAGTTACTTCCCTCATGAGCATAACTTCCCCTTTGCACATTATTGTTTTGAGACAATCAAGCAGAGGCAAGGCTGAGAATGCAGAGTAACCACATAACAAGATGACATCATTAGTAATGTCATGCCACACTGACAAGGCATATTTCCTACTGACCCAATATAGTCTCATTACCTGATTCACCTGAAGAGATGACAATGCATGAAAGTAGTATGAGGTGGGGTAAATACAGCACTCCCTCATTATAATGATGTCCATGGCAGCCATGAAGTATACCACATTATAGTGAAACCACCTTATAATGAAATACATTTTACATATTAATTTTACTACTACTTTATAAAATGGGATTCATGACCCACCTTATAAAAGGAATTGTGTTATAAGGAGGGGCACTATATTGAGGGAATGCTGTAATGAATGCTGTAATGATTTTTCAATACTTAGGTTTCTTATCAATGACAACTTTACATACTGAATCTCCCTCTGGTCCCTGGGGGCCAGGAGGTCCCTGTAGACCTGGGAATCCTGATCCTCCTCTCTCTCCCTGGGGGCCAGACACACCTTGTGGCCCTGGGGCACCCTACAATACAGAAAGAAACATGCAGTTATAATCCAATATTTACTTCTTTTTTTTATATTTGCAAAACCATATTCATTTTACAGTGTTTTTGTTTCAGATGTAAGCAGCATATGATATAAAGAACTGGTTACATTAGCCATATCAGCATTGGTTCTAATACTAAATAAAAATTAAATAAGAGCAAGTAAAAACATGATAATATGCCTGCCTGAACAAAGTCTGTGAGTGGATTGGGTGGGGTAATTGCTGGATGTGGGGTGTGAGTGTGTGTTTGTCTGTGTGTATTTTGGACAGGTTGTAAAAACTGCATTACCTGAATATGACTAGAAGAAATATTGATGAGAAACAGCATGTAGCAACACTTATGTAAATTATGAATTATTGTATGAATGAAGGATGAAATGGGTCAACAATGAAACCCTTCATTACTATACTAAATAAACATTATTGATGTCGGAATAAAATGTAAATCTTATCTTTTAGCAGGTCTGCTGTATAATATTATGATTAAAATAATTCTGAATCTTTAAACAATTCACAAAAACCAATTCTTAGAGTCAAATATGTTTCTTCAACAATACTTACCCGATCATAATACACTAGGAATGCATACATTACATCACAAATCCAGCCTTACGAAGCTAAGAAGGATGTTTGCCACTCTTATGGCTTGTTTTAGCAACAGAGATGCTAAAAAAGTCTGCTTGCCAAGTCAAACAAGAGTGGTCTTCCCTTGGATAGAGAGATTAGCTACCGATTCCTGTCAATCATAAGTTACAACTGGAGTGGATGTGTACTTTCATCCAGGGATGTAACTGCAGGAAAGACTTGGGAGGGTGTGCCCTTATTATGATTAAGTATTCTTGAAGAAACAGAGTTTACTCTAAAAAAAACTGGTTTCTTTTTCAAATATGTTAACCAATCATAATACAGTGGAAGTACAGGTAAGTACAGGTAAGTGGCGGAGAGAGTTACATCCCCTTACCCTGGAAATGGCCAAGGTTAGCACAAGGTCAATGCATGAATGACAATTAAGACAAAAATTTTAGCTTCCACAAATCCGTGGTAGTAGAGTAACCCATGTCATTATGAAGCTCCTGAGTGACCTGGCAAGAGAGCCTGTTGCACTGCAGATATAGGTTCCACCAGGTCAAACTGAACCTCATTATAAAGCTTCCAAGTGACCTGGCAAGGTTTTCTGTTGCACTGCTGGTATTGGTTCCACCAGATCAAACTGAGACTTTGAAATGAAAGGTCTCTGAGGTAAAACCCGGAGAATAGTTACACTTGAATGCTTTGCTGGTGATGACTGCCCTAACCTTGTGAGCCAATATGCATAAAATATTCATTTAGTCTTGGGTTAGTTCCTTGAAGGCAGAGTGGATAACCCAGTTGATCCAGGACAACAGAGCCAGAGTGGATATATTGTCCCTTCCTTCTTTGAGTCGGAAGAACAAGCGAGATCTCCCTACTCTGAATGGTTCAATCTGGTTCTGGTACCATTTCAATGCTCCAACGAGGTCTTGCAGATGCCACTGGGAAGAAGGGTCCAAAGAAAAAAGCATTTTCAAGACAAAGGACTGACTTTCCATGTGTGGGAGCCCTTTCTTGACAATGAATGCAGGGGTCATCATGAGAGAAACTGAACCATTGTGGTGGAACTGCAGATTGTCTGGATTGACCAATAAGGCATATATCTCACTAATTCTGCTTGTTGTAGCTAAGGTGTCTAGAAACCAGGTCTTGTATGAAAGATAAGAGTGGCTCAAGGCAGTGGTTCAATGTGTGTCTTCTTCAGTCACATTACAACCCACAGTTGATTCCAATTTGGGCAAAGGACCAAAAGCCTTCGGTCAAGATGATTTGGGAATCGGGAGTTTGGGGAAAAAAGTATGTGAAAAGACCATGCCGATTCAGGGAAAGGGTGTCAAATGCATAGGCTTTTGGAGCTGGGACTGGTGAGATAAAGGTCAGGAGCTTAGCATTCCACTCTACTTTCTTTCCTCTCTCATTGATATTTTTCCTATCTCATTGATATTTTTGCAGCACCAAAAGAGTATGCTGGCCATTAAAGTCACCAAGTAAAACAACCAGTGCTGGTAACTGTACAGTAAGATGGTCAAGATCAGATTAACTGATTGGAGTGCTTGGAGGAAAACATATTGAGCAAAGTGTAAGAATTTTGTTTATGGACACATGAATGGCTATAGCTTATTATATAGTACTGAGATAGTTCTGGCTGTGATGAGTTTTGTTATTTATGATGATGGACACTCCTCCAGCAGCCTTTCAGTAGTTTTTATTCTTGTAGGTTAGCACATTTTTAAAATTATCTCTGTCGTTTTCTTTTTTTGAAAAAGTCTTTTGAAGGCACACTGCTATTAGGTTGTCATGAGGTAGAAGATCTATTAAATCAATATTTGCCTTTAAAATTCAGCAATCCCAATGTATTATGTTGTCAAACATATTAATAAAGGTAGTGGGAGTACAGGACTTCTGAAAGGTTTACCTGGCATGATATCAGGGGGCTATCCAGCTTTCA
This sequence comes from Margaritifera margaritifera, assembly GCA_029931535.1. Lineage (NCBI taxonomy): Eukaryota > Metazoa > Mollusca > Bivalvia > Unionida > Margaritiferidae > Margaritifera > Margaritifera margaritifera. The sequence continues at coordinate 3,559,179 of JAQPZY010001577.1, forward strand.
CACATTCTAGAGTTCCAAACTTGCTGAAGAGGTTGACAGGATTGTCAGATTCTTTTGGAAATCTATCAGATTCTTTTATTCATTGTTTGTTTGGTTTCTGAGTAGCCATTACCACTGAAGCCAGTGGCTGATTGCTCTTTTTGTGGGCTGGATCTAACTGTGTTGGGTTTCTTATTCATCATACTGTTATGCTGGCCCCAGTGCTCTTTTTGTGGGCTGGATCTAACTGTGTTGGGTTTCTTATTCATCATACTGTTATGCTGGCCCCAGTGCTCTTTTTGTGGGCTGGACTCTACCAGTTTCTTGCTAGTGGCATCTGATTTCACACAATTATAATGATTTATTGCTTATGTTATTTAATGATTTATTGCTTATGTTATTTAATGATTTATTGCTTATGTTATTTAATGATTTATTGCTTATGTTATTTACTTTCACTCTCAGTTTGAGTGACTTGTCGTATATGTTTGGGAGGTGTCAAGACTTAAACTTGGTCTTGCTCTCTATCCGGGTCATTTCTGTCTGGCTACCGATAGAATCTGTGCAGCTATGGCATTAGAGACTGAGTGATGAGCTGCCCTGTTGAGTATATGAGCCATATGACAGACAACTCCCTGCCCTGTTGAGTATATGAGCCATATGACACACAGACTCCCTGCCATGTTGAGAATATGAGCCATATGACAGACAGACTCCCTGCCCTGCTGAGTATATGAGCCATATGACAGACTGACTCCCAGGCATGTGAAATGGATGATATGAATTTGATAAATGTCAGGTGGAATTACAGAAATGATCTTATTATTTGGAATAAATTATAATTTACATGATAATAACTTCCGAGAAAGGTCAAATAGTGTGAAGAATTGTAAGTACCATAGATGGTGCCAATTGGATTATCATATGGTGAAGTTAGGCAATTGAAGTGCAAAAGATTTGTCTCCAATGAGGAGAGAGCAAGATTGAGATTGAAAATGGGTGGATTATACCACCCTGAGGTAAGAAAAACCACAAAGTAGATGGTATTTGGGAGGCCTCTAGTAAAAGTCACAAAGTAGATGGTACTTGTGAGGCCTCTAGTAATAGCGTGTTGACATGGCATAAGCAGAAGTAGTAACTAGTGATTGACAAAATTGGGTGCAAAAATCTCCTTTCCAAGGGAAGACTACACCAGTCTGACTTTCGTATCATCAAATTGATGACTTTTAGCATTTTTTTTTTTAAAAAAAAAACAAGCCCAAAGATGTGGGAGGGATGGATTTGCAAGGAGTGATGTATTGGAAGAAATAAAAATCTTTAACTAACTCAATTCTGTTCACATTTTCTCTCTTCCTTTCTATCTCATTTTCTCATATACTGATATATATACACACACACTAACACATATAGTCAAACAAAACAGGTTAAAGAGATATAATTTTCATACACCAACACCCTAATCCACTCAGCCATGAGCTCACTCATCCCAAAACAGCAATTTCAGTGAATTTTGTCCCTAGCCTACCATGGCAAGGTTATAAAGGTTCACAATAAAAAAATCGGATTATGACTTTTAAGACAGCTGTAATGTTACTGGGCAGACATCGAAGTAACCAAGTTTCACTGCCATATCTTAAGGACCATTAGAGACAAGTGCAAAAAGGGGTAAAGACATTGATCATTGACCTTGACCTTGGAGATAATACTTTGATTGTGATACATGCGATGTCATCAAACTGAGAAGCATAAGTGTACTATGGTTCATCCCTGTACCTCAGACAGCTTTTATAATATAAAAGAACACTTAAAATATTGAGCTGTGACCTTGATCTTGAGGACAAGACCATGAATGTGCAATGCAACACGACACATTTTTAAGTGTCAATATATAAGTATATCAAGCTTCATTCATTTATCATAAACATCTGTTAGAAAGCAGAAGTGCAAATGCAACTGAAACCTGAAATGTTCACCTATGATCTTGAAAATAGGACCCCTAATGCGGTACACAGCACACCTTTTAGTCATGACATACCAAATTTCATCCCTTCATCTCAAATGGCTTTAAAATTACAGAGTGGAAAGGAAAGTGTGAAAGAAAAATTAAATGAATAACACCATGACACTGACCTCGAAAATATGACCCCCAATGTGGTACAAAACACACCTGTTGATGATGACATATATGTATAAACCAAATTGCATAACTTAATCTCAAACAGCTCGAAAGTTAAAGAATGGAAAAAAATGTGTGATGAAATACAAAATATTGAGCCATGACCTTGACCTTGAAGATAAGATCCCCAATGTGTTAGGCAACACATGTTCTAATGATAATGTACAGGTATACCAAGTTTCATTCTCAAATGGCTTTAAAGTTGTAAAGTAGATGGAAAAGTGAGATGGAAATATAAAATATTGAGCTATGACCATGACCTCGAAGACAGACCCCCCAATGTGGTATATAACACACCTTATTGTGATGCTGCATAAGTATACCAAGTTTCATCCCTTAACAGACCTGCCAACCCTAGCAAGACCTTCTCAGTAAGGTAGTCAACATTTTTCAACAAGTTAGACCACTTTTCAGTAAGGTGAAACAAAATATCATGTACTGCTATTGTCAACATGGGAAACATGCATTTAAGAAGTTCAGAAGTGTGATCTGAGACTAATGCAGCGAAGGCAAACATTATGTTTGACTCAAAAGGTTTGTAAAGTACACTTAGATCCTAATTAGCTCCAGTACTGCAGTTCCAAACCCCATGGAGCTCAAAGGCTTCTTGCTAGATCTCTCAACTTGACATAATCTTTAGGTTTTTTTGTTGTTTTTTTTTTCAATTTCAAGTGGTGACAGTAATCGTCTCTTCTGCCATGAGACATACTCAAATCAACACGACATGATGTCCAATAAATGTAATTACTGCCTTTCTTGCTTTTCCAAGAATCTGAATATTCCTTTTTATACTTCTATGCTAACTGTGTAAACGTTTTAAGAGGCTTAATGTCCCTTTTGTCTTCAAAGTGTTTTTATTTATTTGATGCCTTTTCTAGGCAATGCTATAAGCACCAGTTTGATCATGCAGGCATTTTGCATGAAAAATATGGGCAGTTTAAAGTGACCGTGGTACTACTGTAAAAGTTAGACTGATTCCCTGACCAACTCTGCTGAATCAAATATGAAACCCGGATCCGGATCACACACGGACAAGCCAGTTTCCAAATTTGACTGCAACGATATGTGCATTAAGAATCTACTCTTAAATGACAGGTGGTTTCCCAAAACAGTGGTCTTTCAAACCAGGGTTTATGGTACCTATATACTGCCCATATAACTAAACCTGGTAATTCTACTTACTGATGGTCCTGGTAAACCTCTTTCTCCATCCTGTCCATCCAAGCCAGGTGCACCTGAGCTTCCATCCTTTCCTGGGGGTCCTGGTGGGCCAACTTCTCCCCTTGCTCCCTGAAAATAAACTGGATGATTACTGCAAAGCAAGTTATTTTCAAGGAGTTTTTATTTTGGCTATTTTGGCTATATTTACAATCAGTCCCTATTCTATGAAAATAAGACATATGTCAAAATGAAATAAAATGTTAATTATTATACATATAGGTCACAGTCTATGCTGTTCTACATGTGGCTTCAAGTAAATAGCATAGACCCAGATGTCAGGGCATAATACATCAGCAGATCAAGTAAATAGCACAGACCCAGATATGTCATTGCATAATGCATCAGCAGGTCATAGTCTATGCCATTCATTTTACATGTGGTTTCAAGTAAATAGCATAGACCCAGATATGTCATCACATAATGCATCAGCAGGTCATGGTCTATGCCATTCATTTTACATGTGGCTTCAAGTAAATAGCACAGACCCAGATATGTCATCACATAATGCATCAGTAGGTCATGGTCTATGCCATTCATTTTACATGTGGTTTCAAGTAAATAGCACAGACCCAGATATGTCATCACATAATGCATCAGCAGGTCATGGTCTATGCCATTCATTTTACATGTGGCCTCAAGTAAATAGCACAGACCCAGATATGTCATCACATAATGCATCAGCAGGTCATGGTCTATGCCATTCATTTTACATGTGGCTTCAAGTAAATAGCACAGACCCAGATATGTCATTGCATAATGCATCTGCAGGTCATGGTCTATGCCATTCATTTTACATGTGGCTTCAAGTAAATAGCACAGACCCAGATATGTCATTGCATAATGCATCAGCAGGTCATAGTCTATGCCATTCATTTTACATGTGGCTTCAAGTAAATAGCACAGACCCAGATATGTCATTGCATAATGCATCAGCAGGTCATAGTCTATGCTCTTTGCAGTTCACTCAACATGTGACTTCAAGTAAATAGTATAGACTCCGATATCCCAGGGCATTATGTCTTGGCAGATCTTGATTTATTATGCTCTGTGTGTGTGTGTGTGTGCTATACAGGTAAATATATATGGTATATTAAACTAAAAACTGATAGGGTATCCAGGTTAACCATTATGTCTCATATCTTAACATTCTGTTCATAAGTTTTGGCACTGAACTTTCACTGCAGTGTAGTTACAGTACTTCTTAAGTATAAGGCCCTTCATTATAAAATGGGTCCTGCTATGAGGCAGATACGGTTATGGATCCCAGTGCATTAAGTGGCAGTAAAATCATATGTATCGCATACTTCATTTTAAGGTGGTCTCACTATAAGACCATATACTCTATGGTCCCCATGGAGAGTGTTATAATCAGGGAGTACTGTATATATGTAAATTTTCATTAATATTATGAACAAAACTCTAAAAACATTTTGTTTAGAAAAATCTAAATTTAAGCATTGCGTGTTAATATGCTAGCTCTTCAAATTGCCCAGTAGCCCTTGGTGGCCCCATGGAGACAGGTTCCCCTGGCATTCCCATAATTGGTCCCTTTTTTGCAAGGAAGGCTTGGCTCTCCTACCTATCCAATCAGATAATGCTACAGAATCTGAAGTTCTCATTTAGAAGACTGTTTTTAATCAATAACAGTGAATATTTCCTAAAATGGTCCCTCTGTAACTAGGGCATGGTTATGATTAATCTGTTAATCATTGTTTTGAATTTAATCATTGATTAATCAAACAAATTCTTAGAAAATGATGAAAAATGATTAATTTTCCTCATAATTTCAGAATCATTTTACTATAATTTTTGTAATATGGCATTTGAATTTGGCACCTTTTTGATTATATAAAGTGGCTAATCTGCTCTTGCCTGATTTCTTGAACTAAAGCAAACTAAATGGATGTGCAAAATATGGATCATCCAGTCAAGCTAAAAGAAAGAGCTTCGATTCTCGATGTAATGCATCTTTAACTCTTTTTCACATTATTTTGGCATTGTGCATTTGTGTCTGTGTTATTGACTCAAACTCTAGTCCATCACAAAGTCTGGGCATGATTAATTAACCCTGCATTATCTGTAACCAGGCCTCTACTGCAGACTGGCCACACATTTTGGTCCACATGAGGCCATGGTAATATTATTTCAAACCTCTAAAAAAACTAAAAACCTCTATACTACAAAAATGTTGTTCCTCCTGGTCACTGGTTTGGGGAAGTTTCACTGTAGTTGCTTCTCATCACTCCTGCAGACTGCCCTGTGATCCCTACTGGTCCCATGACAACAGGTTTTCCAGACTCCCTGACACTCCCTGCGATTTCTGTCTGCTACAAGACTTTGGGACAAATACAGTCAGATAATTAGAGTTTGGATTACCATAATAAGACTAGACTGAATTAAATGTTATCCTGCTCACTGCTTCTACGCAGCCTTGTGGTCCTCTAGGGGTCCCATAGGGCCATGTTCTCCCAGCATTCCCTGTGGTCACTGGTTGCTAGGAGACTTTGGGCTTCCATCCTACCAGATAAGGTTAGAAGAATGAAGTTCATATAAAAGAGACAAGACTATAATTACATGGTACAAAACTTACTGCTTCTCCAGACTGCCCAGTAGCTCCTGCAGGTCCCATTGGGCCAGGATCTCCTGACACTCCCTGTGGTCCCTGTCTGCCTGGAAGACCTGGGGCTCCAACAAGTCCAAACAATCCAGGGGCTCCACGGGATCCCTTCTTGCCTGATTGACCCTCAATACCCTAGAAATGACATAAAAAAACTGTCTAGTAGAATACATTACATATACACACTGGCACAGTTAAGAATGATTGCTGGTGAATATCAGAATATTTAACTTTTAAAGAAGAAATATTTCTTTTTACAGTATTTCTCCAATGATAAGTCCAGGAGGCCAGCCTTAAAAATTTGTCAAAAAGGAGAAGGGGGGGGGGGGCATTATTATCAGACAAAATATATAGATGTGGACTTTTTATCAAGGATGGGTTTGTCATTGGATAAATATGGTTATTTCACAGTCAATGCAAAGCATCATAAAATAAAAATGCACTTCTGTTAAGCAATCACCTGTCTTTAGATGCCACTTCCAAGTTGTAGCTGCCTAAGACAGGTTTGTTTCTGCTACCAAAAAGCATAGGAAACAATAAAAGCCATCAAATGTCCACAAATAATAGCTGAATGAGTATTAACAAGAGGCCCAAGGCCTGAGATTGCTCAACTGAATGAAATTTGCATAAAAGCTAAATGCAAGGGCAGTTGGCCAAGCAATCTCTGTCAGAATGATGCTTTTTGACATATAAAGGTTTTTATATTTTTCAGTAATGGTCTCCAAACTGGAAGGCAGATTAACATAATTCATGCAGACTTGAAAGGTCTTATGCCAGGATGCTTTCTGTGAAATTTGGTCAAATTCTGTTTACCAGTTTTTGAGATGTCATTTCAAGGTTTTTCTGTTGGTCAGTAACAATGGCCATATTTGTGCAATAGTGAAAGGCCTTCATGCCAGGATGCTTTATGGCAAATTTGGTCAAATTCTGTTCACCAGTTTTTCAGAAGAAGTAATTTCAAAGTTTTTCGTTGGTCAGTAACAATGGTGATAGTGAACAGGGGATAAACATCATTTGTGCAATAGTGAAAGGCCTTCATGCCAGGATGCTGTCTGTGAAATTTGGTCTCAAATACTGTTTACCTGTTTTTGAGAAGAAGTCATTTCAAGGTTTTTCTGTAGGTCAGTAACAATGGCCATACTGAACAGAGGATTATTATCATTTGTGCAATATTGAAAGGCATTCATGCCAGGATGCTTTATGTCAAATTTGCCTTAGAAATACTTCAAGTTTTGTCTTTCATTTTTAGTAATGCAGCCAAATACAGAGAACCAACTTTTACATTTGCACAGTGTACCAGATTTTACATTTGCAGTGTACCAGCTTTAACATTTGTACAGTGTACCAACTTTTACATTTGTACAGTGTACCAGCTATCTAGTCAATTTTACATTTGTACAGTGTACCAACTTTACATTTGCAGTGTACCAGCTATTTATAGCAAATTTTACATTTGTACAGTGTACCAGCTTTTACATTTGTACAGTGTACCAGCTATCTAGTCAATTTTACATTTGTACAGTGTACCAGCTTTTACATTTGTACAGTGTACCAGCTTTAACATTTGTAGTGTACCAACTTTTACATTTGTAAAGTGTACCAACTATCTACAGTCAATTTTACATTTGTACAGTGTACCAGCTTTTACATTTGTACAGTGTACCAGCTATCTATTCAATTTTACATTTGTACAGTGTACCAACCTTTACATTTGTACAGTGTACAAGCTTTTACATTTGTACAGTGTACCAGCTATCTAATCAATTTTGCATGTGTACAGTGTACCAACCTTTACATTTGTACAGTGTACCAGCTATCTATTCAATTTTACATTTGTACAGTGTACCAACCTTTACATTTGTACACTGTACCAGCTTTTACATTTGTACCGTGTACCAGCTATCTAGTCAATTTTACATTTGTACAGTGTACCAACCTTTACATTTGTACAGTGTACCAGCTTTTACATTTGTACAGTGTACCAGCTATCTAGTCAATTTTACATTTGTACAGTGTACCAACCTTTACATTTGTACAGTGTACGAGCTGTTGCATTTGTACAGTGTACCAGATTTACATTTGTACAGTGTACCAGCTATATCTATCCTAGCTAAATGAGAAAATAGAAAATTTAAAAAAAGATCTTACTTGTTGTCCTGCAGGACCATTTTCACCAGGAAATCCGGGTCTGCCTGTGTCACCCTGTAATACAAGATACATATCATATAAAAATAGAAAATAAAAGAAGACTGAGTGAGACAGAGGTAGAAACAGATACACAGAGAGGTAGAAAGAGAGATGGAGGTAGAGAAAGAGATGCATAAAAGACATGGAATGAGACCAAGTGGACAGTTACAAGTGCTTATATGCTACAGGAAGAGAGAGATATCGAAAGAGAGACAGAGATATAGACAGAGGTAGAAAAAGAGACAGGTAGGGAGAGATGCATAGAGACAAGAATTACAGAGAATAAGAGGACAGACACAGGTGCATATATATGTTATAGAGACAGAGACAGATAGAAAGAGAAACAGAGGTAGAAAAAGAGAGACAGATAGATAGAGAGGTAGAAAGACAGACAAAGGTTGAGAGAGAGAGAGAGAGAGAGAGTGATGCATACAAACAAAAAAGACTGATACCAAGAGGACAGAAACAGGTGGATATATATACATATATATATATATATATATATATATATATATATATATATATATATATATATATATATATATATATATATATATATATTATGATATATTGATATATGTTACAGGGAGAGAGAAAGATGAAGAGGTAAAAAGAGAGGCAGTAGTAGAAAGAGAGACATAGGCAGGCAGAAAGAGTGACAGAGGTGGAAAGAGATTGTGAGGTAGAAAGAGAGACATAGACAGGCAGAAAGAGTGACAGAGGTGGAAAGAGATTGTGAGGTAGAAAGAGAGACATAGACAGGCAGAAAGAGTGACAGAGGTGGAAAGAGATTGTGAGGTAGAAAGAGAGACATAGACAGGCAGAAAGAGTGACAGAGGTGGAAAGAGTGTGTGAGGTAGAAAGAGAGACATAGGCAGACAGAAAGAGTGACAGAGGTGGAAAGAGAGAGTGTGAGGTAGAAAGAGAGACAGAGGCAGAAAGAGAGATTGAGAGAAAGAGATGCATAGCAGACAAGAATGTTTAAGACCAAGAGGACAGACACAGGTATATATATATGTTACAGAAGATTTGTCTTCTTTCAAAGGGAAGAACATAACAAATCTGGTTAAAGAATTTAAGCAAAAAATATAAAGATCTACAAATCTGAATATTGTGCTTTATTTCCTGGAGATATGTCATAAAATTAATTTGAGAAACCAAATAGATTTAAGTGAAAGATATCCGAATTACCTATGAAAAGTTAATATCTGTCACAATTTTCCCATAGTTGGACTGGCATGCCCTCATTCAAATTATGAAGATAATTTTATCCCCAAAAAAACATTTTTATATGGCCTCAAAATTAGGTCAAAGTGACCTTCTTCTCCATATTAAAGAAAGGGCAGTCTATATGATATTATCCAGCTATGTCTGTGCAATGCAGAGAACTTGATATGATATGAACCCACTTACAAAATTAGGCCCCATATTCTCATAATGTTCAACGACAGAAAACAAAATTAAGCTCCATGTCCAACAATTTAGATATTCATAATTTCAATTACAGGACTGTTAAAATTGTACAACTTTCAGTATTGTACATATTTTTGATTGTTCTGCTAGCATGTTCATTTTTTTTAATGACACAGATATACCAAAAGTATTACAAATAATTTTTGTATTTTGAGCTATAGCAGGAGTTTAGAAATGAATAAGTCTGTAGAACAGAGGAAAACAGTCTTGTATTAAGGACCCAAGACACCAGTCTTGTATTGAGAATCCTAGACACCAATCTTGTATTTGAGGACCATAGACACCAGTCTTGTATTTGAAGACCATAGACACCAGTCTTGTATTTGAGGACCATAGACACCAGTCTTGTACTTGAGGACCATAGACACCAGTCATGTATTTGAGGACCATAGACATCAGTCTTGTATTTGAGGACCATAGACACCAGTCATGTATTTGAGGACCATAGACACCAGTCTTGTACTTGAGGACCATAGACACCAGTCATGTATTTGAGGACCATAGACACCAGTCTTGTACTTGAGGACCATAGACACCAGTCATGTATTTGAGGACCATAGACACCAGTCTTGCACTTGAGGACCATAGACACCAGTCTTGTATCTAAGGACCCTAATTGAGTTTTATTGGCACTGCATCAGCAGAACTAATAAAATGGATATTTGCAATGGTAAAACCACCATTCACCTTTACACATCAAGGCAGACATAATGTCATGATAACAGTACAGCACTCCCTTATTATAAGGCCCTTCATTATAACATGGTTCCTGTTATAAGACCCTTCATTATAACACAGTTCTTGGTATAAGGCCCTTCATTATAACATGGTTCCTGTTATAAGGCCCTTCATTATAACATGGTTCCTGGTATAAGGCCCTTTATTATAACATGGTTCCTGTTATAAGGCCCTTTGTTATAACATGGTTCCTGTTATAAGGCCCTTCATTATAACATGGTTCCTGTTATAAGGCCCTTCATTATAACATGGTTCCTGTTATAAGGCCCTTCATTATAACATGGTTCCTGTTATAATGAGTGAGTACTGTATATTACAGATTTTACTGCTGCAAATATGTAAGTTTAAGATGCCATTATATACAGTGTACTTACAACTCGTCCTTCTGGTCCAGATTCACCTGAGGGTCCCTGTTTTCCTGGGGGTCCCTAAAAAGGACAACAACATACAGTATAACCATCAAAATAATATAGGTAAAAACCAAAATAGAATTACAGTATTCCCACACTATAACTTAATCCCTGATATAATACAGTTACAATCATAGATCCCTGATATAATACAGTTACAATCATAGATCCCTGATATAATACAGTTACAATCATAGATCCCTGATATAATACAGTTACAATCATAGATCCCTGATATAATACAGTTGCAATCATAGATCCCTGGTATAATTTAGTTACAATGATAGATCCCTGATATAATACAGTTACAATCATAGATCTCTGATATAATACAGTTACAATCATAGATCCCTGATATAATACAGTTACAATCATAGATCCCTGGTATAATACAGTTACAATCATAGATCCTATAATACTGGGTGATCATAGATCCGATAATAATGGGCGATTTTTATTTTTGAAATAATTGCTACTTAATTTATTCCACTAAAGTTTAGTTCTTTTCTCATCATAACCCATCATAATATGATTTCACAAGAAAATTTACCAGATCATAATCAGGGTCTATTCAAGGACACTAGATCGTGGGATTCATGCTAATTTCTAAAACATCAAGCCGAAAAGTCATCCAAATGCATGAATATCGTGCATCATATCCGCTAAACCCTACTACCTGTATTTCTTCATTAAATCCTGTATTTAGAAATTTTCCCCTTTTTTTTCAAATGGAGGGGGGAATTTCTACTCTAAATTTTCAATTCTTGAAAAGACTCTGATCACAAAGAAGTTTTGCATGAAACAAATCAACTTTTACATTGCCGTGCCATACTCAGTATAAGGTGTCATCGCCTGAAAACCTTGTACCGTATATACTCGCGTATAAACTGGGTCCAAATGCAAACAACATAGACCTTGATCTGCTGTTGCATAATGCGCCGGCAGATCAGGGTCTATGTTGTTTGTTCTACTGAGTAGTCCTTACAAACTGCATAGACCCAGATCAGCGGGCACATTATGTGATGGCAGATCTGGGTCTATACAGTTTGCAGTTGTATGGGCTTATACACGAGTATATACGGTACTTGTATGGCTCATCCAAACGAAGTTATAGTGAGGGAATAATGTTTTATACTGTTTTATACTGTTTTATACTGTTGATACTATTTATTAAAATACTATTTATTCAATATCTCTTCATTCATAAACAATATGTGCATCTAATAAATGATGATGTATTGAATGATTATTTATGTGCAACGAATATTCAGTCACAAGAAATCTGTGGATTACATGTCTAACTTCATTATTAATGATGAAAATCTGTCTATAAAAAGAAAAACCCTGGTGAGTCACTATTTTATGCTGTTATGTAACTATAAGCATAGAAATATTAAAATTATTTCATTGCATACCCATTTAAACTTACAAGGTTGATCTGGTGATTGATACAGACACAAAAATTGCAAGAGAGATTCGTAGCTTTCTACAGTGAAAGAAAATGTAATGTGATTTTGTTGTCAAGGTTACTTTTGTGGAGACAGTTTTAACAAAGCTTGTTTTCAAAATGCATGTTCAAAAAAGGCATTTACCATATATACTCGCATATAATCCAATACCAACTGCAAACTGCATAGACCCAGATCTGCTGACACAAAATGCGCCAGCAGATCTGGGTTTATGCAGTTTGTTAGGACTAATTTGTAGAACAAACAACACAGCCCCTGATCTGTCAGCACATTATGCAACAGCAGATCAGGGTCTATGTTGTTTACATTTGGACTGGGATTATACGTGAGTATATACAGTACATGGTTTTCAGGCAGATCAGGGTCTATGTTGTTTGCATTTGGACTGGGATTATACACGAGTATATACGGTACATGGTTTTCAGGCAGATCAGGGTCTATGTTGTTTGCATTTGGACTCGGATTATACGTGAGTATATACAGTGCTTAAAATACTCCATACAAGAATCCAATTTTTGAAGTAAAATATGTTTCTTCAATGATATTTACCTGATCATAATACATCTGGAGTATAACCACAACCTCCTAAATCCAGCCGTCCCAAATTTATTTTTAGCAACAAAAGTGCTTAAAGTTGTCTGCCCACTAAGATGTAAGCTGGACAAGAGCAACACAAAATCCTGTCCATATGTCAGTTACTATTGGAGTGAATGTACAAACTCTATTAGGTTTTAATGTAACTGTGGAGAGGCTGGGAGGGTGTGCCCATATTATGATCAGGTAAGTATTTTCAAAGAAACGTATTTTACTCCAAAAATTGGTTTCTTTTTCAAATACGTTACCCAATCTTAATACATAAAGAGAATAGATAAGCGGTGGAGGGAGTTACATCCCCTTATCCCCTTACCCTTGAGAAGGCTTAATCTCTGGTCATCTTATGTACATGAAGCACCTTCAAATCTTGTCAGTGATATGGGCTTATGGATATGCCTAGATGCAGCTTAGAGGTGAAAATTTTCCCACTGCAAATTCAGCAAAAGGTAGCCTTTCATGTCCCATGTGGTCAAACTGAACCCTTTGGAATGAAAGGTCTTGCTAGAGAAAGTCATCTCCAATGGTTGGATAATGTCAGTTCGAGAACAGTTACACTTGAATGCTATGCTACCTAGTGAGCCGATACGTGCAAGAAACTCTCTTGGTCTTGAATTAGTTCTTTATACACAGAGCAAATAACCCATTGTATCCAGGACAACCCATCGTATCCAGGACAACAGACCCTGAGGTGTAATATTATCCTTTCATATCCAGGACAACAGACCCTGAGGTGTGATATTATCCTTTTGTATCCAGGACAACAGACCCTGAGGTGTGATATTATCCTTTCCTTCTTTCAACAGTAGAATAAACAAGACAATATCTCCCTCTTCACATCAGTTCACTTCAAAGCCGTTACTGGGTCCGGTAGACACCTCTGATGGGAAGGGTCCAACAAGGAAAGAGACTTCATAACAAAGACCTTATTCCCCATGAGTGGGAGCCTGTTCCTAGCAATGAAAGCAGAAACCATTATAAGTGAAACTGAACCATAATGATTGAATTGCAGATAGTTCAGAACTCACTGATTCTGCATGATGTCGCTAGAATGACTAGGAAGCAGGTTGTTTATAAGAGGTGAGTCAAGGAGGTTCTAGAGATAGATTTAAAAGGTGCTTTAATTATGCCAAAGCCTTCAGTTGAGACAAATCAAACTTCACCAGAAGGTTAGAGAGGTCTTTGTTTTGGCCTATATCGTCCCTTCCATGATGATGAAACATGTCTGAGACCATGGAATGGTAGCCTTTTATAGTGATGGGGCCAACTTCTTCTCTTCAAAGAGCCAAAGGAGAAAGTTAGCTATTTGTGGTATCAAGGCATGTAATGGAGTGCTGTGCTTCTGTCTGCACCACTAGAAGAACACTCTCCATTTCCTTTCGTATGATTTCAAAATGATAGACCTTCTTGCCTGAGCAATTCTGTCCAACATTTGTTCTGACGGCTTGCTTGATATGAGCAAGGAATGCAGATTCATTTATTCAGGGTTTAGATTAAACACCTGCATTTGTGGTTGCCTGAGCAGGTGAGGAAAGACAGATTTTCATGACAATTTCCAGTGATATGTTCAACAGATTGAGGGAAGCAATCAGGACCAGATGGACTGATTCCCTCACTATCTGCAAGACCTTGGGGATCACAGGGTTTGAAGGGAAGACTTATACATCTAGACCATTCCAGTTTATGGAAAGGTGTCAACTGCCCAGGATTTTGGAACTGGAACTGAAGAGACAAAAGTAGGTAGGTAGCTTTGTGTTCCATCTTGTCACAAATAGATCCACAAGTGGTTGACCCAAGTAGATGCAGATTAGATTCATCTGAATACCGAGGGGTGAACAGGCCATTTGGTTTGAATTAGCTAATCTGGCAGGACAGTGAGTCTTCTAAATCTGCCCTGGAGGTAGGGGACTGGATGTGAACACCAGCTGATGATGACATCAGCTGTGAAAATCCCAAACCATAAGGCAGAGATTTGGTTCTCCATTGCCTTCTGATGTAATTTACCACAATGGAGGTGATGGATAGGATGAGAATGTCCTTTCCAGATCATGTCTCCTGCCAAGACTAAAATGCATTCACCATGGCCTTCATCTCTAGAAGACTAATGTGCAATGAATACTCCTGACTTCCCAAAATGCAATCAATGCGCTGAAGGCCAAGTCTTTCCTGGACATCTTCAGATCAAACATGGAGGATGGTGCATGTAAGTACAAGTCCTCATAGACAGAAGAATGGAGTGATATGGAAGCCTCCTGTGATGCATGTGACAAAGCTGGTGAAGTTATCAGAGATGGATGGTGAATAAGACTGGGGATCTGGCCAAGATGTGACACTTAACTCCAGATTTTCCCTGACACTGGAGCATTACTGCAGAAAGTGCCTGGTTGTGAAGGAACCAGTGCCGGTTCTGGAGGTGTCCAGTGTCAATCCATAATGCTTCCAGGATTCCGGTACTGGATAGTTTGTTCTTTGATGCAGGTGCAGAGAATACAATAAGTCAAAGTCAGAGCTGAGGAACTATCTGTGTTATGAACCCAGGACTGGGTATACCAGGAAAATAGATCACTGTACCAGGTCCCAGGAGCTGAAGGCATAGGTCTAGACTGTGTCAGAGCTGGTGTTGTCGTTAGCCAATTGTCGTCTAATGCCAAAGTCCGGCACTGACTATCCTGGGAAAGATCACCATTGCCAGTACCAGGATGCTGGTATGTTCATCGTTGATCCAGACAGACCACTATACCAAGATGGTACTGGCCCTAGAGATACAGAAGAGAAGACCTGTTCTGGCTGTGGATGCAAGGGTGGCACTAGTGCCTCTGATAATTTGTCCTACCTAATTTTCTACTGAACTAGTGAGCTTTCCTGCTAATAAGAAGCTATAAACTAAGGTGGCAGTAGCAATACAGATGGAGTCCACATCTTTGTTGATGCATTTCCTCACTCTCTCGCTTGTCTGATTTATCTGTTTGACTAAGGCAGTCACTTATACTTCTTCTGACCACTGTGTGCATACATTGCAAGTATGGTCCAAAATGCACCCCATACAACTTAGATAGGTTTCATGGTTATCTTCTGCTAGCTAAAAAGGCTTGCACTCCATGCATTCAGTCATGCCCAATGTGCTGACACCTGTAATGATAGAGATAAACTAAGGCATCTACTGGTGAAATCAGTCAAGCATCAAGGAGATGTTGCTGTGAAGAAGCTTATGAAAAACAGAAGTACCTAAAGTAATTACATGAATGACCTTATGACCTTACTTTTTCCTACATGTTTTGTTAGTAAGATACATGCATGTAGACTATTAGCTGCGGGCCAAGGGAGACCATTCTGTATTCAAATTGAGATACCCTCATTATACAAAGAATAATTATGATGATTATTATTATTATTATTGATAATATTATTATTATTATTATTATTATTATTGTTGTTATTATTATTGTTGTTATTATTACTATTATTGTTATTATTATTATTATTATTATTATTATTATTATTATTATTATTATTAGTGTTGTTGTTTATATTATTATTATTATTATTAATTGACAGAATTCATATACCATGCCAAGTTCTCAGATGAACTGAAGTACTAAAGACCTGAGAGTAGGTAACTAAAATGTCACTGACATGAATCTTGTAAGACAAAGTTAGACAAATCAAGTGTGAATTCTTCATCTATTATAGAAGTAGAGTGAGAAATAGACAAATAGAGCTGGAGTATACTTTCCTGCTGTGAGAAAACTCCACAGATTGCTCAAATAATGTAAAGACACAAACAGATTTTGTGAGGTCTCAAAACAGAGCATGCTTACTAACATAAGCGGAAATAGTAACTGACATACTGGCACCAATTCCTCTACCCAAGGGAAGATCACTCTTGTCTGAATTCCAGCTTAGTGGGCAGACAACCTTTAGCACTTTTGTTGCTAAAAACAAGCTTGGGAGGGCATGCTGTGCTCCAATGAATGACAAAAGCTGGTGAACTTTCGCTATTTCTTCACTCATTCCCAAAATCTAAATATAAAAGTTTTGGGCTGAAGTTGATGTCCTAAATTTTCATGAGTGGAAATACATGTCTAAATAAGAACTGTGCTGCTATTAGGCATACAATTTCGTGAACTATCAATGGCTGACTTGTGTTAGTCTGGGAAGGGCTTATTTAACTGCCATCAGTTACTGACTTGGCTTCACATAAAAATCCACTGGTTGATTCCATGGAAAACATAATGGAGAGAGTATGTATTAATTACAAAACCTCATTCATGTTCCAAGTCAGGGAAAGAACTGGTTTTATATGGTGAACGCATACATCTCAGTCTGACAGCCTCGATGTATCCCTACACCATATTAAACTCATTCTTTCCACTTGAAACAAGACGCATACGTATTTTTGTGTATGTCTCATGGTAAAAATATTGTCTCCTTCTAAAATCAACATCACATTAAATTCCATATTTGTAAAAGCAATTTTCACACCTGATGACAGTTATAAACTTACAGCGGGTCCTGGAGGTCCTGCAGCACCTGAAGCACCTGCTAATCCCCTAGGTCCTCCCTCTCCTGGAGGACCAGGTTCTCCAGGTATACCTGGGTCTCCTCCGTCTCCCTTCTCTCCATTAAGTCCAGGGCTTCCAGGAAGTCCCTGGGGGCCTGGGGGGCCTAGAGCACCAGGTGCACCAGGCTCGCCATCAATACCACGCTCTCCAGGGAAACCCTGTGTAATGAAAAAAATTCAGCAATAGAGTAAGGGACAATAAAAAAATTTACACTTTTTAGCTTCATTGCTTTGTACCAGTAATGATATATTATACATATGACAGAACTCAGCTTAGGACAAATCGGGAGATTTGCAAAGTTTGGTCAGGAGTTTTGACTTCAAAAGAGGGAGGATTTTCAATGGGAATGGTGAATTTTTCATAGCGACACATGTCTTCGACTTTCTTATCCCAATGAGGACCCAAAACTTGGGTCACTATATGATTTGTTTTCATCTGTATGGGAACTTTTGTGTGATTTCCACGTCAGGGAACATTATTTTGTCTAGATCTGAAAAATGATCTGCTACCATAAATGGGAGATTATGTTTGGCTATAAAGTTGGCAAACAGTGTCTTGGCACGTGTATCTATATCCACATTTGATGCAGATTCCGTGAACATGGATTTCAATGATGGTGTATTTGTTGTCATGTTTAATATGCTTTTATGAGATCGGGTTTCTGCATGAAGCATAATGTCATTCTTGCCAACATAGCAGATTTCAAAATCAGCTTTACAGAAAGGGCAGAATGCATATTCATGTCCTTTGAACTTGATTCCAACCACTGAAATTCCCGTTTTCATCCATCATTGAATTTCGTGTGATATTTCAGTTGCTAAGATTTTGTCATTTTAGCATTGGGAGATAATGAACGTTTAGACATCTCAACAAGCTTTACACACTGAAGCCAAACTGACACTGTTTTATGCCACCTGAACTCTTTAGTAATCCAACTATAATCAATTAACATCTTTAATCCTATCTGAATTACTTTTGATCACACATCAAAGCAGAAACTAACCTGCAGAGAGAATAAATGTTAAGTGTTTTATGCTGATTGAGCTCTTTAGTAATCCAACCATTATCAATTAATGTCTTTAATCCTTTCAGAATTACTTCTGATAACACATAGTATAATCCATATCTACAAACTTCAAACACAGCCAGCCGACAGAATTAAAGGGATGTTAATTGTTTTATGCTGCTTGAAATTAGCAACAAAATTGTCTTCCCCTGCTTAAGTCAGTTCACAGTCACATGATCACAGGCTGTATTAACGTAAATATACTACATTGGAAACAAGGTGTGAAAATAACGGAAAAAATAAAAACTTTCAATAATAATTTTTCATAAGCGGGAGACTTCAGTGAGTGACAGGAGGGATGGGAGACACCCCTCATCTCAAGAGGAAACCCTTCCCAGCCGAGAGGTTCACATGTATGCTATATTCACCTGGGAAACTATGAATAATCGAACAGATTCAATGATGGAATGAAGGGCCATGTCAAAAAACATTACACCCTTTAGCTACAGGACCATATAAAGTCTATCTCTTTCTTTCTCCCTCTCTCTTGCTCTCTCTATCTCTCTCTCTCTCTCTCTCTCTCTCTCTCTCTCTCTCTCTCTCTCTCTCTCTATATATATATATATATATATATATATATATATATATATATATGTGAAATCAAAATGAAGAGACAAACAGTCGTACATACAATTATATATTTATGATTGATATATATGTACACAACATATCAATTATTTTATTATAATTCTATACAATTTTATATAATGCCTTAGTATTAAGGTCATTGGGATAAAAAGTATCTAACATACGCAATCCAGTAACTTTCTTTAATCAGTCTGTTCATCTCTCCATGCACCATATCAATTGGCATGAAAGAAAAATCACTTAAAGAGTGATTATTTGTATTCAAATATATTGAAACATTATAAGAGAATTGAGGATCCATACAATTTTTTATATGAAAACAGTGATTATTCATTCTCTTAGAAACTTATTTAAGTGCTTGTCCAACATATTGCATGTTACATTTTTTACTGGTTATCAAATAAATTACATCAGTCAATGTGCAGTCAGTTTTATAATGTAGAGAAAACAATTTTACAAGCTCCAATACAAAAGAATTGTTTTCTCTACATTATAACACTGACTGCATATCGACTGACATAATTTATTTGAAAACCTGATTTGTGAAGCCCAGCTTACTCTGACAGTTAACTACTCAGTGGACAACGACCATTTGTCCACTGGGTCTCACTGACAGTTAACTACTCAGTGGACAATGACCATTTTCCACTGGGTCTCCTTGACAGTTAACTACTCAGTGGACAATTACCATTTTCCACTGGATCTCATTACATCTCAAGTTTGCTTGGCATTGATTTCATAACTTAAATAATCTTGCTTTAATTAGATAAAAAAAATAGTACGGTTACAATGATGGGTACCCTACTGAAAAACAAAATTGCAGCTCTGAATATCATGTAAATTAAATGGTTCACAAGTGAGTATGGATGACTACCATATATTCTTGCATATAGGTTGATACCAACTACAAACTGCATAGAGCCAGATCTGCCATCACATAATGCGCCATCAGATCTGGGTCTATGCAGTTTGTAAGGAGTAATCAGTAGAACAAACAACTTAGACCCTGATCTGCCGGCGCATTATGCAATGGCAGATCATGGTCTATGTTGTTTGCATTAGGACTTGGCTTATACGCGAGTACAGATGGTAGATCTGGCTCAGATTTAGTATAATGCAATGGTGTTTTAAATTAAAATCCTTACAGACTGAGGTAAGAAGTATAATGCTGACTTTAGTAAAGAAAACTTATTTAAAGGTCAGTAATATACATAAACTTTTAAAGGTCAGTAATATATATAAACTTTTAAAGGTCAGTAATATATATAAACTTTTAAAGGTCAGTAATATACATAAACTTTTAAAGGTCAGTAATATACATAAACTTTTAAAGGTCAATAATATATATAAACTTTTAAAGGTCAGTAATATATATAAACTTTTAAAGGTCAGTAATATATATAAACTTTTAAAGGTCAGTAATATATATAAACTTTTAAAGGTCAGTAATATATATAAACTTTTAAAGGTCAGTAATATACATAAACTTTTAAAGGTCAATAATATATATAAACTTTTAAAGGTCAGTAATATATATAAACTTTTAAAGGTCAGTAATATACATAAACTTTTAAAGGTCAGTAATATATATAAACTTTTATAGGTCAGTAATATACATAAACTTTTAAAGGTCAGTAATATACATCAACTTTTAAAGGTCAGTAATATACATAAACTTTTAAAGGTCAGTAATATATATAAACTTTTAAAGGTCAGTAATATATATAAACTTTTAAAGGTCAGTAATATATATAAACTTTTAAAGGTCAGTAATATATATAAACTTTTAAAGGTCAGTAATATACATAAACTTTTAAAGGTCAGTAATATACATAAACTTTTAAAGGTCAGTAATATACATAAACTTTTAAAGGTCAGTAATATATAAAAACTTTTAAAGGTCAGTAATATATATAAACTTTTAAAGGTCAGTAATATATATAAACTTTTAAAGGTCAGTAATATACATAAACTTTTAAAGGTCAGTAATATACATAAACTTTTAAAGGTCAGTAATATACATAAACTTTTCTTCTGGTTCAGGTTAATTAGTATTTTAAGGCTTATATCCTTTGTAAGTTAGTGCAATCTTTGCTTTATAAAGAAATATTGTAGGCTACAAAATGAACAGATAATATAAATGATGACAATTTTACATTTAGACTTTGTCCAAAATCACTGTTGACGACATTACCAAGTGTTGGAATCAAATCATGCTGTGCCTCCCTTTGACTTTTAAATGAAACTAACTGTGTGTAAATGAATTTTTTATAAATTTTCATTATAAAATTGATTGTTGATGACCAGGATCAGAAGTTCAAGTGCATGTTAGCACATCAACATTTTCAATAAAATTATTGTTTAATTTTTAACTTAAAGGTGCATTTATTGTTATATTTACTGTGACTAAAGTCGGACATTTTCAATGCTGGATTCTCATTCTTACCGAAGGTAACAGTGCAGTAAATTTTTCAGAAGGAATCTATTATCCCTAAGAACTTCAACTTTTTTGCATGCAAAACACATCGAGAGAGCTTGCTTTATATATCAAGGACACCTGTCCATAAAGAACAATATTGGCTTGTCCTTTGACTGTCCATTATTAAATTCCACCAAGTTATCACCTAGCAATCTAATTTGTTTAAATCAAACCAATAATATTAAAATTGATCAGATTTCTGCTTTTTTCATTCTTTTACTTCCACATATACATTGTTGAAGTAATTGTCTTATGCACGTTTTCACAAATGCACCAATTTTTCAGCTCTCAGGCAATGCACAAGTTTTCAACAGGTTAACAATATCGTGTACTGTGAGAAAAATGATGACATGCATTCATTAACTAGATGAAAAAATGATTAACACGCTAAATATCTGTGATTGTTACTCTCTTTATGAGCTAATTTGGCCAACATTTACTCTCTTAAAAATAAGCCTCTAAACTAAATGAATTTTAGTTCCATTACAGTATGACAAACCCTAAGGCATCCTTTGAGTTGTTTTGTGTTTACTTTCTAAAAAAAGACAAATATTTGTATACTGTACAGAACCTGAAATGGGTAATTTTACCAGTGAAACAAAAACAATGCATAATGAATGCAAACGAAATGCAGAATAAACGCAAATGAAATGCAGAATTAATGCAAATGAAATGAATTTGAAGGACAA
The DNA here is from genome assembly GCA_029931535.1 of Margaritifera margaritifera. Lineage (NCBI taxonomy): Eukaryota > Metazoa > Mollusca > Bivalvia > Unionida > Margaritiferidae > Margaritifera > Margaritifera margaritifera. The sequence goes on from JAQPZY010001577.1 coordinate 3,581,424, forward strand.
GAAATTTTTATAATAAATTATGTTACTCTGAGAATACATGCACGATCACATTAACATTAAGAAAATAAACTCGGCTGCCTCCTAATTCCAGCCCTCATGGAAAGACAAAAAAACTGGCCTTTCCTATCTATATACAATATAGATGCTAAAAATAATTTTGATGGGAAGTAACTCTTCCAGGATACTATTACAATAACCTTCCTTGGCACCACTAAGTGGCTACCCATCTAGCAGATGTTCCCCAGTTTACACCTGAGTGAAAGAACCAGGCTGCTCGCATTTGCAGGAATGGGCGAGAGGCAATAAGTCAGACAGATCCTTGTTGTGACCATATCTTCTCTCCTATGGTTAGCCATGGTTAGCCAAGTAAGGAATAATTGCTAGAAGAGGGGTGACATCCTTGTACCAACACCAGTCTACAAAGTCAAACCACTTTCCCTCATCTGCCTTCAAAAGTGGAGGGCCTTTTAGCTGTTGATACTCTCTATATGAATTATGGGAATAAACTCTTTCTCTGACAAAGTTCCCCACAAACCAGGCATAAACAAGGAGCCTGTACAGACATGGATACAAGGAGCCTGTACAGATATGGATGGAAAACAAGAATCTTGGTTGCTGGAGTTATGTGGGGGTCACCATTATCATCCTGCAGATGTCTACCAAAAGGCTGATTAGATCATTGACCCAGGATTAGTCATATCAGAGAGGGCAATCTGAACCACTCTGCAATGCTGACCCCTAACTTTCCAAACTACCTTCAGGATCTGGATTGATGGAGGAAAGGCATAAGCCCACATTACCACCAAAAATGTTGACTGATAGGACAATGATGGTCCAGGCCTTGGGGTCAGTGAATGGAAAATGAAGGTAGAGATTTTGGGTTTCAACCTTGTTGCAAATATGTCTATCTTTTGGACTATCCAACAGAGCGCAACCCCAGATGGATGGAAAGAAGGACAGATGGATGGAAAGACCACTACATATGTAGAAATTGGCCTCTCTTCGACAACAAATCAGCCAGGAGATTAAGTCTTTACAGGATATGACAGGCCTACATTAATGGGCACACCAGTGGATAAACTCCCACACCATGGCACAGAGTTCTGGTGATTTGGTCTCCCCTTGTTTGAGGAGATAATTCACCACCAGAGTTGTCAGCATTATTCAGACATTCAGTTGCTGGACATTCCATGGAGCAGGTCCTTCCAGGCACACAAAGTATTGAGAATGGCCTTCATCTCCAAGAGGTTTTTATGATATGAAGGCCCCTCTCATTAGGGGTCCACTTGATGCTGTCATGAAATGGAGTAGCAAGTATGCCCCCAACCTAATAAACTAGCATCCATGCAGATCATAATCTCCAGTTTGGGAGCTCTAGAGGTATTCCCAATACTAAACACTCCCTGCCAATGGCATATGAAGTGGCCATCTTGGTTAAGATCATTATCAGATGATCTAAGCAACCAGAGTGAGAGTGCCACAGGGTCAGGAGGGTTATCTGCAGGAGGTGTATGAAGATAAAGTCAAAATGGAGCAAATGCTGTCATGCATTGGGAAGAACAAAGAGCTGAAGGAAATCTCTTGTTGATACAGACGTCTTGACAAAGATCAACTCAGAATGTTTGACAATCTAAGCAATGTGCCCTGGAGAAGTCGAACAAGGTTGAGATAGTCATGAATTCCATACCAAGATGGGCAAAATGCTGAGAAGGGACAAGATCTGACATGTCTCTGTTCACAAGGAACCCCAGTCAGTAAAGGAGGTCAAATGATGCTGAATGCACCAAACCAGAATAGAACTTACCATGTTTTGAATGACATCATCCAGGTATGCTGCCTTCACTCTTGAGGAGAATGTCCTGAAGATGGCAATACCACACAATAACCAAAATGAAGATATTTGTGAGATGCCAGGTGCATGGGGATGCAAAAATGTGTCTGTCAAGTTGAGACTGATTGTGTATTTATCCCATTTCAGTTTTATGGAAAGTCATACCAACTGTGCCATCTCCATCTTGATCATCAGCACAGCAATGAACTGGTTGAGCTGGCTCAGATCTATGACTGGTCAGTGCTTTCCATTGGCCTTCAGTATTAAGAAGAGGCTGGAGTAAAAGCCTAAAGAGTGCTTGTGAACCATCTCCACCACCAGCTTGGAGAGAAGAAGCTAGATCTCCTTCTGTAAAATGTATGCCTTCCTGGGGTCGTTCAGGACATCCATCATGGAAGGGTATAATGAAAGGGGTGGGGCTGGGAGGGCACCAGCAGGCAGCGGAGATGGGGAGTTACTGTCAGGCATTGTGGGGCTTGGGAGAAGAGAAACAAGGCTTCCTCTCCTTTCCCCAATTGTCTGCAAAACGGAGGGCCTGAGGATTCTTGATGTTCACCTGGTTACAAAAGGACTGTTGTTTCAGGGGCATGGATATCTTGTCCTGCTGCTGACAATCATCCCTCCTTTAAAAACCACAACCAAAAAGTGGAAGGGACAGGCAAGAAAAGCTGAAAGGGTAGCTCCTGTGCCACTTACTTCCTGATTTCCTCAATTTGCCCCCTGAACAGTTGGCGTGAGTCAAAAGGCAAAGAGTGCAGCACTGCCACATGGTGCAGTTTAGGTGAGTAAGAGTGCAAAAGGGTATCTCGTCTAACCACGTCAAAAATGCACAAGGCCATCAGAATGTTGGCCATTGTATAGTGTGGCACTTTGTTAATGACTTTAGCCATGCAACAGGACAAACTCCCACATGTGGTCACTACTGGCTTTTACCACCAGGCAGAAAATGGTCAATGACGCCAAGTTGAAAAGTGACAATGTTGTAATAACATTTCTCATTAGCACAAAGTGGTGTTAAAAACCTGCAGATCAAATTGTTGAACAGAGGGATAGACATATTTACTGATATTATATCTTTGCGTAAGCTCAGCACATGAACATGAAAAAGTATCTGAATGGGACCGATACCAGTACAGTGAGGACGATGCCTGAAGTTGGCTCACTGAAAAAAATGCTTTATCATTACCAGGGTCCCAAATCTTGTCTGAAAGATGCCTGGTGATTTCTGTCATTTCATAAACAGAGGGAGAAGCCTGAATGAGGGGTGTTCATCCTCCTCATTGGGACATCGACCGAAGCATTAACCTTGTGGGCCCAGTTCAATAAAAGGCTGGGGGGACACTTAGCCAGCAATAAGGTGCACTACATTTCTCCAATCACAGCCTTGAAGCAGAACTCACTGTCCATTCCTTCACTGGATTGGAGTGTGACAGCAAAGCGGGGTTGTTCCCACCTTTGATGCATGGGTTATCCTCATCCTGAATGCCTGCCATATTATGGTACAACACATGCCCAATGGAAGGGAAGATGCTGTATCCTCTCTATGCATGGTGTGATACCTGCTCGCTGGATAAGCCATAAAATATGAGTCTCTCTAAGGGACTGATGCTCTACTGGCCAAATAGAATTTCCAGGAATCCAAGATAAGACCATTTCTTCTTTTTAACTGCTGAGTGTTGAAACCAACTCTGATATTCTTGAGTGATAATAAGACTTTTAAGTTGGCTAGCATGGTGACCATATTCGATGTACGATCAGCACCATAAGAAGTCTTTGGTGCAAACCCAATGTCAATATGACTATCTATTTAGGAGCAGTAGCAATAAGATTTTCAAGATTGGCATTTTCATTTAGAACCAACTAGACACCATAAGAAGTCTTCTGCTGAAAACACCATGTCAATAAAACTTTCCATTTGGAAGGTGTAGCAATAACAAGATTTTCGAGATGGCTGCCATGGTGTCCAAATTGGATGTTAGATTGGTACCATTTTCATTTAGGACCAACTAGACATTATAAAGTCCTTTTGCGGAAACCCCATGTTGATATTATCATCCATCCAGAAAAAGTAATGATAACAAGATTTTCAAGATGGCTGTGGCCAGGTTGGAAGTCAGATCAGTGCTATTTTCAACTGGGATCAACTAGATATCAAAGAAGTCTTCTAATGAAAACCCTGTGTTGAAATGACTTTCCATTCTGGAGGAATTATGATAGCTGCTATGGCAGCCATAATGGATTTCAGATTGGCACCATCCAAGATAAGACCATTAATTCTTTTTAACTGCTGAGTGTTGAAACCAACTCTGATATTCTTGAGTGATAATAAGAGTTTCAAGTTGGCTAGCATGGTGACCATATTCGATGTATAATCAGCACCATTTTCATTTAGGACCAACCAGACATCATAAGTCTTTTGGTGCAAACCCAATGTCAATATGACTATCTATTCATGAGCAGTAGCAATAAGATTTTCAAGATGGCCATTTTCATTTAGAACCAACTAGACACCATAAGAAGTCTTCTGCTGAAAACACCATGTCAATAAAACTTTCCATTTGGAAGGTGTAGCAATAACAAGATTTTCAAGATGGCTGCCATGGTGGCCAAACTGAATGTTAGATTGGCACCATTTTTGTTTACGACCAACTAGATATACTAAAAAGTCTTTCAGTGAAAGCCCATGTTGATATTACCATCCGTTCAAGTGGAGTAGTGATCTATGAACAGTAAAACTAAAAATGACTAAAGTGCAAGTAAAATTGCAAAAGAGGTGCAACTCACTAACAGAAGACACCTGGAAAGAAAATTATGTAAAAATACAGCAGCATCTGCTAGTCAGCCATCACATAGGTACACAGAAGACATGTGTATCTTACCTGTTGGAGACAACAGCATGAAAAATAAGAGAAAGATCAACATTACTACACAATGTAACAACAATTAAAGATCCACAAATTCCACAGATGGATGGTTGAAAAAAGTTGGGAATTTGAATGGATTGCAGATGTAACATTACACTATTTACAGTACTGAAGCAAAAGCTTAAAATGGAGAACATCTGGTAGATGGGTAGCTACCTAGCAGTGACAAGTGGAGGTTATTATGATAGTATCCTGGAAGAGTTACTTCCCATAGATACTATTTTTATAGTGTCTATATTGTGATATAGTCTAAGAGAGGAACGACAAATTGTTTTCTTCTTTCTAGGTGGGATGGATTTAGGAGGTAGTGGAGTTTATGTTACTATGTTACTGTGCTAGGGTAATGTATTTGATGGAAAATTTGAAAACTCAAATGCAAAATGCTGAATGAAGAATGATAAACGAAAACAAAATGAAATGTGAATGCATTTCACAAATGAATTTGAAAATGTACTTTGGACTGCTGCTAAATTTCCACAGTCAAAAGTAATTTTGCATGATAATCTGTGATCAGATTTTTTACACTGACAATTTTGAAATCATCACTGGTAGTTGTATCTGTACAAGGTTTATTTGAGCAAAACAAAATAAGAAATAAAATTTGCTGACAAATATACTACAACTATATTTTTATAATTATTGCAGTTGTGGTTATATTTTATTTATTGTAAATTCAATGCCATTTTTTAAATTTTGTACATTTTCTATTTTATTAAAGCATACTTTTAATAAGACAAGATACGAAAGCAATAGTTCTCCCCATTAATACTATTGAAAATGGAAATCCTAACTTTGCTAAATGCATTCTAAATGAATGAAAAAGAAAGGAAACGCTGAATGGAAGCAAATAAACACAAAATGACAATACATTTCTGAGATGTAACTTAAAAATAAGATTATGGCTTAAATGCAAATTTTAATGGAATGCAAATGGAACACAAATGAAATGCAGAATTAATACAAATGTGAATGGAATGCAAATGGAACACAAATGAAATGCAGAATGAATGCAAATGTGAATAGAATGCAAATGGAACACAAATGAAATGCAGAATGCAAATAAAATGCAAATGTAATGCAAACAGATGCAGATTTGGTAAAATTACCAGTTTCAGGGAATGTATCTTGCAAATCCAACAGCTACAAGAAATTCAAAAGATCATGTAAGGGAATTCACACTTTCAAATATGTCTTATTTTAATGATAATAAATTTTAAGTTTGTTATTCAGAGTTATCTTACCCTAGCTCCTTGCTGTCCTAGTGGTCCTGGGGGTCCAGCTTCTCCTGGAAGGCCCTGCAAATAGTGAAACAAAACTGTGTATTGTCTTTGTTGTTGCTGTTTTTTGTGCTTATTATTACAGTTATTATGTAATATGTATTTTATGACAAATTATTAAATCCATTTCATTAAGTGACCTCTTACTTAAACTGCATATCTTAATCATCATTGAAATTTATTACCAATATGATTTATTTTCATATATAAAGTATAAATTACCATTATATATATATATATATATATATATATATATATATATATATATATATATATATATATATATATATATATATATATATATATATATATATATATATATATATGAAAAAAGTGAATATGTCCATGTGTTGGTTCTAGTATAGAAAATTTGTTAATTCAACAGGATATCAATATCTTCTTCCTTTATTCCTTTCAGCACTGTCACATCATTGTCATGAATGTTCTTCAGGTAGATACATTATACTTTCAAAGTATTTTTCTATATGAACAATTTGACATCATTGTTCAACTTTCTAATGGGATGATACATTATGTTTAAATTGGCCTGTTTCTCCCCATTTTTCAATGAATACTTAATTATTTTGACTGAACCCCCTGATCCCACTCTAAATCTGTACCTATTAACAGCAATCCCAAATGGCAAAGTGAAATTCCTTTGCTCTAACCGAATTTTGTTCACACATGATAAAACACTTAACACATTCAACAAGTGGTGTAGTAAGGGTAAATGGCGCCTGGGGCGACAATGATGGCCCAAAGGGCCTGAATATGAGGCCCGAATGTTTATCAGCTGTTATGGTGCCCCAAGACCTCTGGCACCCAGGCAACTGCCCCATCATCCCCCCATTAGTACACTACTGCATACAATCACTTGGACTAAAATTATTACTTTGATATATCCTAAATTCATTTAAATGTGAGATCATTACATATAGGTTGCATAGTAAATATTAATTTTACTTGAAATTTACTTGTACTGTTAACTTATTTAATTTCTATAAATGTTAAAGGTAACAATTATTCAAACTTAAGAAATAATGACATCAAAAGAGATATCTATTCCACCTTGCAATTCTTTTTATGATACCGAGGACTTTTTATTTCAATTATAACATGAAAATTAAGAAAAAATTGCTATATTCACATTGAATTAAAACTGTTGACAGAGTAATGTAGAGCATGTGGCTCAACTATATAAAGGTGTTTCAATTAAGCCACAGCTTCATCATTCATCAGGTGCTCACCTGTGGCTACAGTGTTTACTATGAGTCAATTTCATCCCCCCCCCCCCTCCCAATTTCCCATAAATAGTGACATGCAATCTATTATGTAATAAGATGAGCAGCTGCTTTCTCTCCATGCATTTTACAGTGAGACAAAAGTGATAAATATTTATCTAAGGTAATGACCTGTTTTCTCTCCATGCATTTTATGAGGAGACAAAAGTGATAACCATGTATCTAAGATAAGAAGCTGTTTTCTCTCCATGCATTTTACAGGGGGACAAAAGTGCTAAATATTTATCTAAGATAAGCAGCTGTTTTCTCTCTATGCATTTTATAGGGAGACAAAAGTGCTAAATATTTATCTAAGATAAGCAGCTGTTTTCTCTCCATGCACTTTACAGAGAGACAAAAGTGCTAAATATTTATCTAAGATAAGCAGTTGTTTTTTCTCCATGCATTTTACAGAGAGACAAAAGTGATGCCCATATATCAATTATTTAAGATAAGCAGTTGTTTTTTCTCCATGCATTTTATAGGGAGCCCAAAGGGATTCATGTTAGAATATAAAATTATATGTCATAAATCTACAGCTATAGGAAGTTGTGCTTACCACTATTCCTGGTGGTCCCGCTTCACCACGTTCACCTAGAGGTCCTGGGGGGCCCTAAAGGGGGAAAAACCAGTATACAAGTCATCTAGTTTGATAGAAATAGTATTTGAATAGTATCCTGGAATAGTATTTCAATAGTATCCTGTAATAATATTTCAATAGTATCCTGGAATAGTATTTGAATAGTATCCTGTAATAGTATTTCAATAGTATCCTGTAATAGTATTTCAATAGTATCCTGGAATAGTATTTATATAGTATCCTGTAATAGTATTTCAATAGTATCCTGGAATAGTATTGAATAGTATCCTGGAATAGTATTTGAAAATAGTATCCTGTAATAATATTTCAATAGTATCCTGGAATAGTATTTAAATAGTATCCTGTAATAATATTTCAATAGTATCCTGGAATAGTATTTAAATAGTATCCTGTAATAGTATTTCAATAGTATCCTGGAATAGTATTTCAATAGTATCCTGGAATAGTATTTCAATAGTATCCTGGAATAGTATTTCAATAGTGTCCTGGAATAGTATATCAATATTTAAAAAATAATGACTTCAAAAAGGGTATCTATTTCGATACATACATATCTGGTTTCAATCTTGTAATTTTTCATAACCCCAATGACTTATTCTAATAAGTGCATAACTGTTATGTGTAGTAAAATGAATTAAAATAAATGAACAGTAATAATTTTTAACAAGTTGTACAGATTTTCTAATTCAATGTATGCATATTTGATTAACTATGTTTTTAATATACTGCTTTCTCTTCATAATGTTTATCATGAATACAATTTGACATTTTAGATTTCACTGAATTTCATGTAAGAGTGCACACTTCAATAAGGTTTTCTTTTATTTCTGTAACTGTTATCGCCCATTATTCCCATTTCTGTTAATCCTCATATGCCAGATTAGTGACTCTCGTATGCCAGATTAGTGACTCTCATATGCCAGATTAGTGACTCATCTGATTGAAAACAAATCTTTAAGACTTTAAATAATTCTTAATTACATTTTAAAAATGCTTTTGCTGTGTGAAGTTTGGTACAGCATTTTTTCATAAAACTGAGAGAATGAATCATTTCAACTTGTTGATTTTTTTACGCTACTTTTAGTTGAATATCAATCCCAAAATAAAGTTCATTACATAGAAAAATATTGGAACAAGTACCCTGTCACTAATTGTCCATAATATAACGGCTTTTGTATTTAAAAATTCATCAAATTTGTACAGGTTGAAAATCACATACTCCTCTTATCAAATATACAAAAAAATGGGTACGTTGGTGAGTGAACTTTTTCAGAGTGACACAATTCTAAGATAGTGAACTATTTCAGTATGACACAATTCTAAGATAGTGAACTATTTCAGTATGACACAATTCTAAGATCATATTGGTTATTCTTAAAAGAAAGTCTGCATGGTAGATTTATGGCAGGACATGGTTATTTTTAAAAAGAAAGCCTGCATGGCAGATTTATGGCAGGTCATGGTTTTTCTTAAAAGAAAGCCTGCATACTAGATTTATGGCAGGTCATGGTTTTTCTTAAAAGAAAGCCTGCATGCTAGATTTATGGCAGGTCATGGTTTTTCTTAAAAGAAAGTCTGCATGGTAGATTTATGGCAGTTCATGGCTATTTTTAAAAAGAAAGCCTGCATGGCAGATTTATGGCAGGTCATGGTTTTTCTGAAAATAAAGCCTGCATGCTAGATTTATGGCAGGTCATGGTTTTTCTTAAAAGAAAGTCTGCATGGTAGATTTATGGCAGGTCATGGTTATTTTTAAAAAGAAAGCCTGCATGGCAGATTTATGGCAGGTCATGGTTTTTCTTAAAAGAAAGCCTGCATGCTAGATTTATGGCAGGTCATTGTTTTTCTTAAAAGAAAGTCTGCATGGTAGATTTATGGCAGGTCATGGTTATTTTTAAAAAGAAAGCCTGCATGGCAGATTTATGGCAGGTCATGGTTATTTTTAAAAAGAAAGCCTGCATGGTAGATTTATGGCAGGTCATGGTTATTTTTAAAAAGAAAGCCTGCATGGTAGATTTATGGCAGGTCGTGGTTATTTTTAAAAAGAAAGCCTGCATGGCAGATTTATGGCAGGTCATGGTTATTCTTAAAAGAAAGTCTGCATGGTAGATTTATGGCAGGTCATGGTTATTTTTAAAAAGAAAGCCTGCATGGTAGATTTATGGCAGTTCATGGTTATTCTTAAAAGAAAGTCTGCATGGCAGATTTATGGCAGGTCATGGTTATTCTTAAAAAGAAAGCCTACATGGCAGATTTATGGCAGGACATAAATTGCAAAAGATTTTCAAAGGTCTAATATACTTTTCATTGACTTCATCATTTTCTTTCACAGGACTGTCACTGGAATTACATAATGTAATGATCAAGCCACACTGTAAGCATTGATTTTACACAAGCAGACTACTTAATCCACATAACTACAAAGACCTTGTTCAGTGTCATTATTAGGTGACAATGATAAACTTTATGTAAGTTCGTGGCCTACTATACCTGCAATATATTATACCATTTAGCATTATACATTTTACAAATGAATTGTTTCAACATGATTTTTATAATAAAAAATTACCTATCATTTAGAAGAGATAAAGCTAAATTGTTTCATAACAGGTAAGTCATATTTAAGGAGTACAGCTATGGTGACATACTTTGTGATACCCACCTTGGCTGTCAAAATTCGGTGTTGAATCATTAAAATGGGTCAACCAGATGTCATGATCACAATGTGCATTGAAAATTATCTCAAAAAATAAGACCTCTGATGAGGACATTGAACAATGAATAGAATTCATTATCACTCTTGTTGAAGGTATATAAGGACTTATAGCATTGTACCCAAGCAGTAAATATATAGAGATAAAGCATTGTACCCAAGCAGTAAATATATAGAGATAAAGCACTGTACAAAAGCAGTAAATATATAGAGATAAAGCATTGTACCCAAGCACTGTACCCAAGCAGTAAATATATAGAGATAAAGCATTGTACCTAGCAGTAAATATATAGAGATAAAGCATTGTACCCAAGCAGTAAATATATAGAGATAAAGCATTGTACCCAAGCACTGTACCCAAGCAGTAAATATATAGAGATAAAGCATTGTACCCAAGCAGTAAATATATAGAGATAAAGCACTGTACCCAAGCACTGTACCCAAGCAGTAAATATATAGAGATAAAGCATTGTACCCAAGCACTGTGCCCAAGCAGTAAATATATAGAGATAAAGCATTGTACCCAAGCAGTAAATATATAGAGATAAAGCACTGTACCCAAGCAGTAAATATATAGAGATAAAGCATTGTACCCAAGCAGTAAATATATAGAGATAAAGCATAGCACCCAAGCAGTAAATATATAGAGATAAAGCACTGTACCCAAGCAGTGTTTATAAGCTAAAGGCTTAATGCAGATCAAAAGATTCAAGGTAAATTGCTGCAAAGGAGAATATTCTATCATATTTTGGGGCATGCATATCTATCCTGCCTTATACTTACAAAATTCTTTGGGTCAAAAATATGAACTCCATTGTGACAAAAATCTGAACTCATCTGGGACAAAAATCTGAACTTGGTTGGGACAAAAATCTGAACTTGGCTGGGACAAAAATCTGAACTAAGACTCAAAACTAAAATTTAGATTCTCAGTAAATTTATTGAGACTAAAGGTATAAACCACCAAAAATTTCAGAGTTATGTGATAATTCGAGTTTGGGATTTGACAAAAACTTCATGATCAATCATCATGTTCTGCTACCTATTAAATGATTGATTAATAATTGATTAATTTGTCCACATTATGTCTTCAAACAGACTATAGTCTGAAACAATGTTAATAGAACAGAGCTAAATTTAGACCAAAGTCAATAATAGAAATCGTAATCAATTAATTGGTCATTTTGCTGAAATGCATCACTAAATTGATTAATTAGAACAAAACTAATCATAATTAAGAACTCTCTACAAGTAACAGAGTTCAATTATGTCTGAAGAGTTTAAGTTTTGTTTTTAAGGTCCAGAGTTTGTACTTGGCAATGTCATAAATATGTTGCAAGTCATTATTGTTAATTTCTACTTAAATTGTGGACTTGCAAGTTACTGTGAGTAATTTTCTACCTGGAATTGTGGGTCTGACTGGAATCTGGACATTCTCTGAAAACTTGTCAATTAATTTAACTGGAGAGCTACTGTTCTTTTTAACTTGACATCACTCAATATGAAAAACATAATGCAAGAAAGCCTTGGGAGGCCCCCAATAGAAAATTCCCCTATCATAAGCCCCTAATAACTTACTGGTGGACCAGATTCTCCTGCAGGCCCTCTGGGTCCTCCTTCACCTGGGGATCCTCGCTGACCTGGATTTCCTGAAGGTCCATCCAATCCCCTCTCACCCTGAAATATGGATTTAAAAATTATATATATATATATATCACATGATGAAACACGCATATGTTTTCATAAATTCTTTATAAACTGTATCACTTTATGCCAGAAATGTAATCGTGTGCTTGTAACAGCAGGTGCTTACCTACTGTGACATTACACTATTATATACTTACCTAACATTACATAATGATGTGATATTTCAATAATGAATATAGATAGGACCTTGCATCATACCTAAGTCATGCCGTGTCAGACGATAAACATGATCTTAAACTGCCAAACATGCAGACACAATCATGATTTTCAGAACACAAATTCTATTGGCGCATCCATGACAAAATGGTGGGGGAGGGTGGGGCTTTATCAAGCAGTAAAAAAAATATAGTCAATTTAATCTTCATAAAAAAATATCCTGATTTGGCAAAGTGTTTGGAATGCCTTCAGCAAGGTATCAATAAGTAAATAACTAATTAACTGGTTTTTGTTGCTAATTGTGTCCACTACAATGCACAGTAGTTACCGCTAAAAGCACATCTGGTTGGGAATAAAATGAAATTTACAGGGGAAGTAACTGTGTATTACGGTTCAGAGCACAGTCTGCAGTGCTGATCTGGACAAACAAATATCAGAGAAACATCATGAATTGATATCCAGTACTAAAATTTGGGCATTTGTCTCTTAGAAATTGAATGATAAAACGAATTAGACAAAATTAAAAGATAAGGCATACAGGCATTACAAAGAAAAAAGTCATAAGAATGAACAAGACAAAATAAAAATACAATGATTATTAGCATTGACTGTCATAGCTTGTTTGCTGTGACATCTTCAAATATTATGTAAAGGCCAGAACAGATATATTTCAGTGTATCAAACAATTATTCATATTTATCACCTTATTTCAGCATACTTTTAAGATTTCTGTAAAATAATTAGGCTAATAGAACCAATTACTATATTAATTAGATAACTTTTAATTCATTACAAGAAGTCAATTACCTAGGCCATACTCAATGATATCTTTCAACCACAAAACCTGCAAAATAAGTCTGAAAAATCCCCCACCTCTGTCTAGAAAGTCTGCAGGTATGTTACATGAGGGCTTTCAAATTAAATTTATGAAACAAGTTCAATAATTTCTATTTTTTGCAAGCTCTGGCAAGAAAAAGACTGAAATTTATCAGAGTTTCATACTGTTGATTTGAACTGAGCACAGATGTAAGATACTATCAATGAAAAATCACTGATTTTATTTTTTAACAAATGGCAAAATAGTGAGAAGTGAAGTGACTAAATTAAATCCTGATGCCTCAGGCAATGAAAAGTGAAGTGACTCTGAAATACATCCCAATGCCTCGGGCAATGAGAAGTGAAGTGACTATGAAGTACATCCCAATGCCTTGGGCAATGAGAAGTGAAGTGACTCTCAAGTACATCCCAATGCATCAGACATGAAGCCTTTTCATTATATCATGTCTTAGCATTATTTTAATTTAATGACAAGTTATGCTAGTTAAAAATTTGAAATGGGTTGAAATGTCATATATAAGACATCATGTGATAAATTTGAAATGGGTTGAAATGTCATACATATGACATCATGTGATAAATTTGAAATGGGTTGAAATGTAATATATATGACATCATGTGATAAATGACATGCTTACCATAGCAAATCTCCCCCCTACCCTTTATTACATATCCCCCCACCCAACACTGACCCCCTCCACCACCTCTTCCAGACCATGACCCAGGGGGCTATAACCAAATATCTGTTACATATATTATGTGTCCTCCTTCTATAAAAGCATTATAAAGTTTGGTAAAAAAATATTCACAAGACTTTCTAGAAGGAATAAAGCTCTATTGGCCAAAAAAAAAAGTGTAGGAAATCACGATAAGTCCATTTCTTCTAGGAATCCACAATAAGTCCATTTCTTCCATCCTTTTATGTTTTCTTACTGCTGAGTATTAAAATGGCACCATCTCTCATATTCCTGCGATACTCAAACATACCAAATTTGGTAATAACAAATATTTTCTTACATGTTCAAGTTAACATGTTCACAAGATACCCGTAAATGCAGTACAAAATTCTTTATCATAGACTTTGATCTTGAACATGATATCATGGATAAAAGGTCAATGAATTTAACTGTCTCAGACAATGTCAAAATATATCCACATGCTAAGTTTGGTTAAATCTGTAATTATATTTTTTAAAAAAAATAAACCCAAGTTACTGAACTGGCATCATTGAAGGTATTCTTCAGATATATCCACAAACTGGGTTTTATCAAAATCCATTCATACTTATTTGTGTTATCATGCTCACCATTCTTGCAGGAGGAGTATTGATAACAAGATTTTCGAGATGGCCACTATGGTGCCATCTTGGAGGTCAGATAAGTACCATTTTCATTCATAACCAGCTGCTACAGTGCATCTGGGACTATCCATTCAGGAGAAGTAGCTATACAAAATTTTTCCAGATGTATGTCAAGGCAATAATTTTCAAGGTTGGAGCAGTAGCATTTTAATATAGGAATAACTATATACTGCAAGAAAGACAAGTTGTTTTTAAAAAATGTCAGTACGGTCATACATTCAGGAGAAGTAGCTCTAATGAGATTTTTCACATTCTGGGAGGTAACATCAATATCATTTTTTCATTCACGACCATTCATTCTCATTACAGTGAGAAGTGTTTTATTGAAAACCACATGTTGATATGACCATACCTTCAAGAGAAGTAGCAAAAACAACATTTTCAAGATGGCTACCATGGCCATCATGCTGGAGGTCTGATCAGCACCATTTTCTCTTAGGACCAACAAGACATCATAAGAAGACTTTTAGTGAAAACTCCATGTCTATCACCATCATTCAGGTGAAGTAGCAATAGCAAAATTTTCAAGATGGCTACCATGGCTGCCATATTGGATGTCTAATCAGCACAATTTTCATTTAGAACCAACTACATATCATAGTAAGTCTTTCAATGAAAATCTTGTGTCACTACAGCTATATGTTCAGCAGGAGTAGGCATAACAATATTTTCAAGATGGCAACCATCTAGGTCTAATCATCACCATTTTCATTTAGAATGAACTAGAGAGACATCATAAATAGGATTACAAAATTTTCAAGCTAGCTACCAAGGTGACCATGTTGGAGGTCTGATCAACACCATTTTTAATTTAGGATCAACTACCGTATGTACTCACTTAGAAGTTGAAGTTTTTTTGTTTTACTGGTAATTCAATTCATGCAGAGTAGGGGTCATCTTATAAGCATGAAATACAAATTTTTTTTATAAATCTAGGGGTAATATTGGAAACTCTAGATGTCTGAAGTATGTACAAAATACTGTCAGTTCAAATATTTTTATGTTTTCATGCCACTATTCCCATTCAGAAATGCATATATGGTAGGCACTGTGTTTTTCCATTTCATTATAGTATTCATTACACAATACTTGTATCTACATTTATTGGATTTTAATAATTTGAAAATATTAAATTATTATATTATCACCTGCAAAGTGAAGTGTCCATCAATGTTGTTTGCCATGGTGTTTACTAGAAAGAATATTGCTTCCATTTTCGTGTAAGTCAGAACAACCCGTGTTTGTATTATATTTTGTGTTTTGCTGTATAAATACTGTTTTTGATGCAATGAAAGTTTTGATTTTATTTATATTTTCCTCTTTTTTTTGAAAAGCCAGATCTAATTCCCAACTAATATTTCCTAAGTTATCTGTCAGTGCACATGGGCCGATAATCCCCGAGCTTGTAAAAGCAGCACCCACTTTGTTTTTCAGTTAACAATCCTTTGACCAAGCCTCGAATTTGATACTTGTTCAGTGCCAAGCAGAGTACTAGAACTCCCTGTGCACGTCTGACTTTAATCCCTTAGCTTTTACAGGCAGCACTCTGTTTGTTTCCCCAGTTGACAACCATTTGATCGAGTTGTGAATTTGATACTTGCTCAGTGCCAAGTAACTGAGGGTTATTATTTTAACTCCCTGTGATCATGCCACACTTTTTACAAATGTTCAGTTGCATCCTTTAATAGTTAAAATATAATGCCTGGACTCCCATTTTAAGATATATGTCGATCCCTATCCGAATTGCAGAGTGTGTTATTGGTGTATCCAAAAATATCCTCTATTTATAAGCTCGATGTTGCTACTAAAAAATCTGAGTCAGACGAAATAATTTTTATTATCTGATATTGAACACCATTTGTTTTGAAAATGGTGTATCCTTCTTTTTGTGGATCTCCCTGAGGTGTTCCTTTATTTTCACTTAAAATTTCCTTTTGGTCTCACCTACATATTATTTACCACATGTGTAGCAGGTGAGTAAATAAACAACATTATGTTTGGAACAATGACCTCTTGATTTGAAATTTATTTGAGGTTTGTATAAGCACTTTAAAAGATTTTGGATTTTTCCATTTTAACACAAACAGTGCAATTTATATTGCAATTCAGTACTTTATTAACGAATGATTTACACATGAATTTTGAGTTTTTCTGGTCTTTTGAAAGACTGTTTCATACTCATCTACTCTGCTGAATGTGTGGGTAAGACCAAGTTGGTTATTTATTTATATGACTACACCACCACAGCAGGTGGGAGGGAACTCCTCCACATTCCTTCAGGCAGTACCTTCTGCATCCTTTAATAGATTTCACATACTGTATGATCAAAGTGCCACTTACAGAGCCCAAGCTCAGTCTCCACATAAGCACCCGCAGATGAAAGTAAAGATGAGGAATTGGAGTTGGAAAATGTTTACCACAACCAGACGATGATGGAGGATTTCTGAACTTTATTTTGTGACTCACATGATGAGGATGAATTCTTGGGCTTTGTACCAGATGACATGAGACAGTGACATTTATGGGATAATGCGAATCACAAAAGTGTGGATTTTTGTTTATTTATAAGACATATGGAATTAACATATTACGGGATATTGTGAATCAGATGATTCTGGGCTACTATTTTTATACTTGTACGTGACCTATAATAGAACTCATGAATTTATCATATAAATGGATTTAAAATGTCAAGCATTATAGAGTTTAAAGAATTTTATTACACGAAGATGGACAAAATGTAAGCTGCCATTCATTTCTGACATATTCCACTCAATAATATAACTGTATTTATTTTACACTGGTTTTGTCTTTTTTTTTTCTATCTACCTATCTGTCCATGCAGTTTGGTTTGTTTATTTTTCCAAAGTGTAACTCTAACTCACTGACAACAAGTGGATTTGACTTATAAAATACACCCCGACTTATAGGAAGGTTAAAGAGAAATTAGCTTCATGCAGTCCTAAAAATGCAGGGAGGGAGGGGGGTGGTCCACTTATAGTCGAGTCATCTTATAAGCGAGTATATACAGTAGATATGATAAGAAGTCTTTAAGTGAAAACGCGATGTTGCTATGACTGTCTGTTCAGGAGAAGTGGCAATAACAAGATGGTGGCCATGTCGAGGTCAAATCAGCACCATTTTCATTTGCTACTAACTAGACATCATAAGGCCTTTTAGTTAAAACCCCATGTTGATACAACCATCCATTGAGATGGAGAAGCAAGAACAAGATTTTCACGACGGCCACCATGGTGGCCATGTTGGATGTCCGACTGCACCATTTTCATTTAGGATCAACTAGACATCATAAGAAGTCTTTTAGTAAAACCCCATGTCAATACGACCATCCATTCAGAAAGACTAGCGATGACATGATTCTCAAACTGGCCACCATGACGGCCATATTGGATGTCTGAGAGGCACAATTTTCATTTGGGACCAACAAGACCTTGAGATGAAAGAGTGTGTAAAGTTTCATGGCAATTCTCAAAGTAGTTTCAGGCCATTTCATAAGTTCTTTTGGTTGATGACCAGTAGAGCTAAAAAAATGTCCACTGTAGTTGAATTTTTTTACTATTTGATCTTTGGCCACCTCCCAGAGATCCCAGGGGATGGATCTAACAACTCGTACCTCTCTTACTGATGGTTACCACATGTACCAATTTTGATAAATTTTCATCAAGTGGTTTTAGAAGAGAGAGTTACAGACAGATGGATGAACAAGTGGAGAGTATCACAATATTCCTCCGCTAAAAAGTGGGAATAATTAAATGGATTAAAGCCATGCCATATTGAAGACATCATGTGATATACAAACATATTACTCACCCTTTCTCCAGGGTTACCTGGTGCTCCACTGGCACCTGGTGCACCTGCTTCACCTGGTCGACCTGATTCACCACTCAGACCTGGGGGTCCTTGAACTCCCTATAGCATTAGTAAAATAAAATGAATGGCACAAAATGGGTATTAATAAAGTACAAGAGGGGCTTACTGGATTTCCTGCGTATTAATGAGGTACAAGAGAGGCTTACTGGATTTCCTGTGTATTAATGAGGTACAAGAGAGGCTTATTGGATTTCCTGTGTATTAATGAGGTACAAGAGAGGCTTACTGGATTTCCTGTGTATTAATAAGGTACATGAGAGGCTTTGTGGATATTTTGTGTATTAATAAGGTACAATAGAGGCTTATTGGATTTCCTGTGTATTAATGAGATACAAGAGAGGCTTACTGGATTTCCTGTGTATTAATAAGGTACAAGAGAGGCTTACTGGATTTCCTGTGTATTAATAAGGTACAAGAGAGGCTTACTGGATTTCCTGTGTATTAACAAGGTACAAGAGGGGCTTACTGGATTTCCTGTGTATTAATAAGCTACAAGAGAGGATTACTGGATTTCCTGTGTATTAATAAGCTACAAGAGAGGATTACTGGATTTCCTGTGTATTAATAAGGTACAAGAGAGGATTACTGGATTTCCTGTGTATTAATAAGGTACAAGAGAGGATTACTGGTTTTCCTGTGTATTAATAAAATACAAGAGGCGTTTACTGGATTGTCTGTGAATTCATTAATTTTTATGGGCTTTAATTTTGCTGATTTAGCAAAATAATTCATTTTTAACAGTAACTAAAGTCATGAATATAACTCTTGACAGAAATGGCATTTATGGCAAAGACTTTTTGTAGCATATTTAAATTCAAGATTTGTAGCAACAATGAAATCCACAAATACATCGTACCCCACAAAAATTGGTACCCCCCAAAATTATAACAAATTTGCAGTAATCAGAATTATTATTTGATTATTTGATTCCATACCAGCATAACACTATATGTAGGTTTTTTGGTCATTGTATGCATATTATTCCTATATCATCTCTAATACAGAGAAGTCGAAGAATTACAGTTAGGGACAGCAAGAGAGACATACAAATGGACCGAACGTGGAATGTTGACTGAGTGGCATACAAAGGGAAGATTGAAAGAGACGATATATTTTTAGCAATTATAGCAAGAGTAGATCAAAGTGTCGATATGATATAGAGTAATTACATATATTATTTCAAAAGAAATTTTGATAATTAGAGATTTAAAATAACTGAAATAAGAAATTACATAGCATTTTTCATCAGTAAGACAAGAACAAGAACTATCATACATTATCTAAGATTACCAAGTATACTGTATATACTTGCGTATAAATCCGGGTCCAAATGCAAACAACATAGACCCTGATCTGCATTCACATAATGCACCGGCAGATCAGGGTCTATGTTGTTTGTTCTACTGACTAGTCCTTACAAACTGCATAGACCCAGATCTGCCAGTGCAATATGCGATGGCAGATCTGGGTCTATCCAGTTTGCAGTTGGTATCGAGTTATACGCAAGTATATATGGTAATAATAATAATAATAATAATAATAATAATAATAATAATAATAACAACAATAATAATAATAATAACAATAATAAAAATAATAATAATAATAACAATAACAACAACAACAACAACAACAACAACAACAATAATAATAATAATAACAATAATAATAATTGTTCTTACCTGAACACCAATCTCTCCCTGTGCCCCTGGGTCTCCTTGTTCACCTTGAGGGCCCTGTCAAAATAAATGTTTTTTTTATCAGTAAGTTCAATATGTTTTCACTACAAGCAAAAGTGGTTTATCATGTAAATCATAAACATTTTCAATATTGGTCAGCAATGAGCTTGAAAAATACTTTCAATGGCATTTTTAGCATAAGCTGGTATTCATGCTTAATCAAATCCTCAAGGATTATTTACTCATGTTTAGAGACAATTTAATTAGACTTACAGACAACTGCAGATAGGAAGAAATTTATATCTATGGTGTAGATGCTGCTCAAAATCATGAATAAAAGAGGAATTTCAGGGACATGCAATTTTAATACTTATCCAGACTTAATATTGCAATGCAAATTCTTGGACTTCAGTTAGCAAATAGAACTACATCTTATTCACTGATACTTTCAAGCTTGAAACTCCACTATTTTCGGAAACATTAACTAATCAAAGTACTGAAAGTACCATAGTGCAGGCACTTGCTGGACATGTGTATATTGAAATCACATGATGTCATGAAGATGTGATGCACTGTGTCATGTGCATTTTCTTTGTGTGCATAAATGTTCCTGAGTTGCAAGAAGTACTTATTGGTATTGTTGCTGAATTAAAAACACAAGAGTAGAAATCTCTGAGATTTTAAACAGTGAATACATGCCATGACCAAGAAAATAATCCATGATGAATGTTACAAACACTTACTCATATTTTTTTGTTTTTTTCTGTAATCAGGCAAGTGCAAAACAATGGAAGAGAATGGTGGTGACTATAGGTACTTACAGTTCCACTATTTTCAAACTGATACAGTATAGCTTTTACATACTTCGTTTTACTTGTATGCATTATCTAAAGAGCTCGCTATGCAATCTGGGTCTTAGGCCCCAATGAAACTTCATTTGTTTTGTGCATCCAAAAGCAAACAGCATAGACCCAGATCTGCTATAACATAATACACTGTTCTCTACAAATCAAAACCAGAACTGACTGCTAGAAAAAGACCTTGGATGTAAATGGTGGGCCATTTTTAACTGCCCTCAAGCCTGTGGTTGTTATTACATCATAATAACTTCACTGACATCATGACTTGATGACATGTCATGACTAGAAGCAATGTGAGCAATAGTTTCAGCCTACTCAAACCAAATGATTTCTTCAATTTGTTTCATTAAAAAGTTGCTGTAATAACAGTAATAATAAAAACTGCAGGTATTTCATTAATGGTTGAAATGTCGAGAGTTTTTTTCAACATCTATTTCATTATAAAGATATATTCTTCACACATTGAGCCAGATGTTGATCCACCAAAAATCTACCAATGTAGGAAGTTTCACAATAATGACCTCCGAGTATCTTTTAGCATCAAAATTATTCTACTTGCATCAGAGAGATAAGGATGTTCTGATTGAGACCACACCCTGATCTGTTAGTGCATTATGCAAATAGCCAATCTGGGTCTAACCTGTTTGCAGTTAGGTGGGTGTTCGTAATGTAGATTATACATGCGCAAATACAGTGCAATCTACATGGCAAAGGAAAAAAGTGCATCTCATGAACACCCAGGAGAATCAGCTGACAGAGGTCAACATGGCAATGAACCCTGCCAAAACCATTGCAATGAATAGAACTTGCCAAAAGACATTGGTCAACAATGTTTGTTGCACTCAGGCTGGGTTTTCATAAAACTTTCTCAACCTGAGTACATACCCAAATTTTGCCCCTCTGTAAAATTCTTAAAAAGTCAAAATTAAGGTAAGTATTTCAATTTTAAGCCTTAAAAAATCACAATTTGTTTCAAAATGTAAGTTTAATCCAATTATCTTATCCTAGTTCACAAATAATCTCCATTACAAATTTGAGCTGAGATTTTTTACTCAAAGTTGAGACCTTTTATGAAAGCAAGACCTGATTCATGGGAATCAAGACAAGTACATGATACTTACACTCGGCCCTGGAGGTCCACCAACACCTGGTTCACCCTGCGGTCCTCGGTCTCCTCTTTGTCCTGGATTTCCTTGTGGTCCATTCTCACCAGGTCTTCCAACTGGCCCCTAAAATGATGTGGAAAAGGAAATACTAAAATCTGCATCAATTTAGTATATGTCTTTGTTCTTTCACTTCACTTTAAGGAATAAAAGTTAATATCTTACAAACCAATCTCATATGATGTATTGAAATAAATGATTACAAAATCATTCAGTGTTAAAAAAATCTGATTTCCCAACGCCCGCGGCCCCTCTAAATTCAGATCGGGCCCCTCCAATATTTTAAGTGAAAAGCCTGTCAGGCTTGTCAAAAAAAATCTAAATTTGCCTGAGAAAACCTCAATCTCGCTAACTAAATGCAGACTTTTGTTTAAAAGTTGTTGAAAAACCAGTACATTATAAATATTTATCCCCAGGTGGGCCCCTTAATCATTTGAAGTTCGTCTACTGACCGTAATTCTATAAAAAGCCGTAAACTTTGTGTACAACGCGAGGCATGTGACCTATGAATGGGGAACAGATTGCCTGGGGTTACATGTACCTATAATTAGTGCTCAGTTGGCTTCAAGGAATAATATTTGAGCTGCCTCTTGCTCATTCTTCTAGTAAAGTAAGGAAACACTGGTCAAACTTATTAATTGGCACCTATGAGATTGTACGACAAGTAAGATAAACTACGGGATTAGCTACTTATAAAAGCGTCCAAGACAAACTTCTTCACATTAAAGAATAAGATATTATTACACTGTTTTAATCCAGTTAGTTCAAAGAGTTTGATGCCGCAGATTCTATTGATGTACGGATTATGTTTTTTCTATCATTCTGATTCATCCGTTGTACTATGACAGGAGTTAACTAAAAACCTTAAAGATAATGTGTTTATTGATTTATATGAAAAGGACTCATGGCTCTCAGAGTTTATTTTAGTTTTAAACTTAAATCTTGCAACATGTTGAGATTTTTGCAGCGTGCAGAAAATGAAAGTTCGCCAAATACGGGGAAAGAGAGAAAAGCAAACGATGCTTTGGTAAATTCAGTGTCGGCGAAGAACAAGAAATATGATGCTGGGAGAAGGAAAAGGATATTTCAGCCTTTATGGAAAGAGACTTACGAATGGCTTAGATATGACGAGAGCTGTGAGAAGATGCTTTGTAGATACTGTGAGAAGTATCCCATACTAACAGAGAAAAATGTGTTTTCCACCGGAACTGACCGGTTTAAGTTAGACCCAGTCAAGTCACACCATCTTAATGCAGCACATAACGCATGTATGACACAGTTTCTTTATGAACAGAGTAATCAGTGCTCAACACCAAAGAAATGTATGCAAAATTTGAAATTGGCAGACACCACATGTGGAGGAAAACATTGTTTTACATGAATATTTTGAGATCTGAATAAACTAACAAGTCAATTTAATATGATTTTGTTTATTTCTTTTCATATTTAAAGAACAGCAATTGCAACGTGTAACGTCGTGTGAAAAATAATAGTAAAATATAGCGCCTTTTTGGGCACATGGTATTGGAGTCAGGGCTTGTGGATTTTGAGTCAGGGCTTGTGAATTATTTCAAGGCACCAGCCCTGGGCCTGTGTCTGAAAAAAGTTTTCTTTGAACACTGTCATTATTTATTTAGAGTTCCCTTACTATTTAAAATATTGAGTATTTTATTTATTGCCTCAAATTCAAGAAGTAAATAATACTGGACAATGCTTAATAGGTAGGGCTCAAAACTGATCATTACCAAGCTAGCATTTTGCTCGTTATAATTCTGAAATGCTAGTAAATTGCAGGACATTTTTAGTGGAGAATATTACAGCTATCATAATTTTGCTAGTACTGAAAAAAAGTTAATTTCGAGCCCTGTATGTGACAGAACAGTGCGTATATGTTTGTTGGAAAACCTAACTGACATTACAAATTCTATTAATTTATTTTTAAGGGTGTCAGTTTTTAAGGTTTTGCAAACAAGTATATTTTTTAAAAAGCATTTACTGTGTGCATATTGACATAGACATGTGGCTTTTCTGAAATGATACTTTGAAATTTTTTACATGTTAGAACACATGGGTATTGTTAACAGCATGTTTATTACTCGCAATATCATTTTTTTTTCCAAATGACACATTTGTATCTATGTGCATAATGACCCGGCAGATCAGGGTCTATGTTGTTTGTTCTACTGATTAGTCCTTACAAACTGCATAAACCCAGATCTGACGGCACATTATGCGATGGCAGATCTGGGTCTATGCAGTTTGCAGTTGGTATCAGCTTATACGCAAGTATATACGGTACTCGGGGCTCAGGAACAAATAATCCAAGCACTTCAGGGATCAGTGAGTTGCAACAGTTATTTGTCCCTGTCATCATTTTATCCAACACAGTACACTTCTCTACAAAACTACTTTCTCTCTTAATAAAAAGTCACAGGTACCGAATGAAAGCTTGATAATAAAATGGGTCAAAATCATATGAAAATATTATGTTCATAGTGAAGACAGCAAGTTTAAACCCTTCTAATACATGGCCCATTAGCTATATGTATTACAAGAGGCCCAAATTGGTCTGATCTTGCTCACCTCCTTTGCTCATAATTACAGTCATCCAAGATCTTGATGATTTAAACCCATTTACCAAGTTTTATAGAAACTGGATGAGAAATATATTCTCAAGATATAGAGAGGTAACAAGTTCAGCCAATCAGATGCAAGGCATCTCATTAATATGTACAGATATCACTTATTATAGAACATGTCTACGACAATCTTAATATAAGCTTATCTACCAAGCAAAATCTGACTGGAATTCAATCTCCAGAGTGATAACAAGCTTAGTCAATCAGATACAAGATTACCTCATTATTATGCATAAATCTTGCTCATAATCACACTCATCCAACATCTTGATAATATAAGACTATTTAACAAGTTTGATAACATTCTGATCAGAAATATAGTTGCTAGAATTTTGACAAGCTCAGCCAATCAGATGCAAGGTCACATTAATATGCATGAATTTCACAAATAATCATACTCAACCAAGACTGTGATGACACTGGTTTATTTACCAAGTTTAATCAAAACCCTATAAAATAAATACAGCCTCCAGAGTGGTAAAGATAAACCTCAGCCAATCAGAGTCAAGTTCACCTCATGAATATGCATTGGTCTTGATCATAATAAAAATCATCCATCATCTTGATGATGTTAGCCTATTTACCAAGTCTGATAAAAATCAGGTCAGAAATACAGTCTCTCACGTGGTAAGCCCAGCCAATCAAGATCACCTACATAAATCTTGCTCATAATAAAACATCTTGATGATATAAGTATATTTTTACCAAGTTTTATAAAATATTAGAAATAGAGTCACTAATATGCTGACAAGCTCAGCTAATCAGATGCAAAATCACTTCTAATTGTATTCATCCAAGATCCTGATGATTTAAGCCTATTTACCAAGTTTGATGCAATTTGATCAGAAATACAGTCTCTGGAAAGCTCAGCCAATCAGATGGAAGATCATCTCATTATTATGCATGTATATCACACATTATCGAACTTGTCCAAGATCAAAATCAGATGAGAAATTTTCGCCTCCAGAGTGGTAATAATGTTAGCCAATCAGATGTACAATTATCTCATTAATATGCATGTATCTTGCTCATTATAAAACCCATCTAAGATCTTGATGATATAAGCCCATATTTCAAGTTTGATCAAAATCGGATCAGAAATATGACTTCCGGAGTGGTGAAAAGCTCAGCCAATCTGATGCATGATCACCTCATTATTATGCATGGATCTCACTCATTATTGAATTTGTCAAAGATCTTGATGATATAAGCATATGTTCCAAGTCTAATTACATCTGAATCAGAAATATGGCCTCCAGAGTGGTAACAAGGTCAGCCAATCAGATGCAAGATCACTTCATTAATATATATTGTATGTATCTTTGAAGATATAAGCCCATATTCCAAGTCTGATTGAAATCAAATCAGAAATATGAACTCCAGAGTGGTAACAAGCTAATGTTGACTAACGGATGATGCAAGAGCAATGGATGACACACGACACGTAATGGATGCAGGACCATACCATAAGCTCACTTGGCCTTACAGCCAGGTCAGCTAGCAAGTGACAAGGTTGGTGACTCGAGAAATTGCAACTACACACCTAGCTCTCAATTTCCTGATATTCGTGCTTACAGTAACAGGTTTTAGTAATCAATGTGCCATTTTAATGTGGAGAGATTTTCCTTTTCAATGAGCTATCATACATCTTTATGAGTTAGACATGTCAGAAGTTAAGAGAAAAAGAATCTCACAATTTTAAAAAACATTTTTGTTGGTCCGAGTGTGATGTTTTCAGCCCAGGTCACCAGTATTTTCAAGACTGTGCAGCTTTATTAATACACTGTCATACCAAAGTGAAGATTCCTGCAGATATTTCTGTAAGTATGTAATTACTTTTCACACGAAAATTTTGGTAACTTGCATATGAAAGATGAATTTCGGCCGCCTCTGCAATTTCCACCTACTTTTGTAAGTCTCCATTTCAAGAGAGCTACTCAAGGGTGCCATCACAGTTAAGACAGATGATTGGCCTAAAGAACTAGAAGGTTTCTACATCATAACTCCAATTAAATTTCAACCAATCAGCTGTTGTCTTGACATTATGTGCTTTATATATAAATAGATTAGAATGGCATGCGCTTTATAAATAGATTAAAATGGCATGTATTGTGTGAAAACTGGTGGGAATTAGCAGGTACACTTAATATACTTCTACTGAATGTAAGTTAGCAACATTTTTCATGTACAAAATAATTACATACTTATAGAAATATCTGCTCGCATCTTCACTTTGGCATGACAATGTATTAATAAAGCTTAAGTCTTGAAAATATCAGTGCCCTAAGCAAGTATAACACTGTTTGACCAGACAAAAAAATCACAAAAAACTCTCTGGCTCTTAACTTCTCAGAGGTCTAAATCATAAAGATGTGTGATAGCTTGTTGAAAGGAAAATTTCTCCACGTCAAAATGATGCCTAGATTACTGAAATGTGTAACTATAGATGCAAATACCATTAAATTGAGGTCTAGGTGTGAACTGCAATTTCTTGAGTTAGCAAACAAGTCACATATTATATATGTATTAGAAGTTTTCAAACCCACTGTCTTCAGTCCGAACATAATATTTTCATGATTCTAACCCCTTCTAGTAAAAAGCTTGCATCAGGTACCTGTGTCAAAAAACAAAAGGCAACTTCCTTTTCAACATGCTCTAGACCAACAAGAAGCAGGAAAAAGTAAGTGATAAATGATAGCTGTTAAGGGAGGCTGAACTTCAGCCTTTATTAAGGGTACAAAATGCACACAGATTTATTCTCAAGGTGCGAACCTGTGTCTACATAGACCAGGGATGAGTAAGTAGTTATGTTTTACTAAGCACAGAATTTTTTTTACCTGGTCAGGACAAGAGGACAAGTGGTATGCATGTGTGTGTGTGTGTGTGTGTGTGCATATATATATATATATATATATATATATATATATATATATATATATATATATATATATAATGAAATTCTAATGGCTCTTGCCAGACATTTTTCCTGAAAATTAACGCGGCAGCCATATATTTGTGAATTTTAATACAAAAATATTCAATGGTGATATAACATGTTGACAAAAAAGAAAACTCGGATGTACCAAATTATTAAATATACTGGAAAATGTGTCATTTTCAGTTCCAGATTTGCTGCTGCTTAAGCATTAGTATTATCCTTCCATGATTAACTGGTTTCCTTTCAAACTAATTATTTATAAAAACATAATTTTTATTTCAGAAAACTATACTATAGAATTACATGCAACAACAGTATTTTATTCCACTCTACTGTTATTAAAAACAAATTATTCACTGACAAGAAACTGATATACTACCTCAAAAATACACAACACCTAATTAACAGGCATTTCCAGTAAAGTTAGATGGTGAAGTTTTATTTAATCAGGTCCCCAAATAAGTCTTGGAGGATGATAATAAAAGTTAATTGTTGATGTTAGTATCTTTTTTTTCTTAATTCGGGCTGAGGCTTCAGATAATTCGTTCTAAAGTTATCATGTGCTGACAAAGAAACAATCTGTAAAAACTAAACCTAGTTACCTTTTAATTGTACTTCACAAAGGTGTTTTTTTTGGCAGTATAATGGATAAACAAATCAAAAGCCAAGTTGATATAATGATATTTGAGAACTCCTATGACCGATATCCAGTCGCTCAAAGAATGTGCTGGTTAATATATATATATATATATATATATATATATATATATATATATACATATATATGATTTGAAACCTCTCACCTCGTCTCCTTTAGATCCTGGTGATCCCATAAGTCCAGGCAATCCTGGGGTTCCCTGGGCTCCCTGTTCTCCTGACTTTCCAGTCTCACCAGGGAGGCCCTGAAAGGGGTAAAGAAAAACTTTTCAAACTGATACATCTCTTTTCAGATCCCATGATTAGTTATGAAAAGTGTCTTACTTGGCCTGAGCATAAGGCTGTGTTATGCCAGTGTTAGACAGTGTTAGGCTACTGCTAGGTTAACAAACCTACCATGTGGGCTGCCAGTGAATTGCACTAGATGATAAAAGTTAACAGCTGAGAGGTAGCTAGCAATGCCTGCAAATGTGTTTCATTCACAGAAGATATTGCCATCTAAAACATATAAACAGAGACTTGGACAACCTAGATACTTGACTGATTTACATTCAATGTCGTACACCTGACATCTATTTTGACCTATTTACTCACATATAAGAGTTAAATAAAAATTTTTATATAGTTTTGTTTATTTGTTAATCCTTGAAAATCATGGTTTAAAAATTAGAAAACTGAGTGCTACACCAACTTGATGCAGAATTTATCTACCATGTTGAAAATTCATGAGGGCAGGCTGCTCAATAGTGACTTATTGCCTTCAGCAATAACAGTGTTTAATTCAATCCTTACTGAATGCAGCCCAGGTGGAGGCTGCATAAGGTACACAGGTAGTTATAGTCCAAGTTGATGCCACATTCTTTTACTGTTGTGCTGTGTGAATGCAGTCCAGGTGGACTCTGCATAAAGTATACACTAATCATGGTCCAAGCAGATGCTGTATTGTATCGCTGTTGAGCTGCATGAATGCAGTCCAGGTGAAGTCTGCCTAAGGTATACAGGTAGCCATAGTCTAAGTAGACACTGCATAGTATTACTGTTGTGCTGTGTGAATGCAGTCCAGGTGGAGTCTGCATAAGGTATACAGGGAGCCCTAGTCTAAGTAGACACTGCATAGTATTACTGTTGTGCTGTGTGAATGCAGTCCAGGTGGAGTCTGCATAAGGTATACAGGGAGCCCAAGTCTAAGTAGACACTGCATAGTATTACTGTTGTGCTGTGTGAATGCAGTCCAGGTGAAGTCTGCCTAAGGTATACAGGTAGCCATAGTTTAAATAGATGCTATATCGTATTACTGTTGTGCTGTGTGAATGCAGTCCAGGTGAAGTCTGCATAAGGTATACAGGTAGCCATAGTTTAAATAGATGCTATATCGTATTACTGTTGTGCTGTGTGAATGCAGTCCAGGTGAAGTCTGCATAAGGTATACAGGTAGCCATAGTTTAAATAGATGCTATATTGTATTACTGTTGTGCTGTGTGAATGCAGTCCAGGTGAAGTCTGCATAAGGTATACACGGAGCCCTAGTCTAAGTAGACACTGCACTGTATTACTGTTGTGCTGTGTGAATGCTCAGGCTGAAACTATTATCTTAAGCTTAGGCAAACATTTGCATGCAGTGTACCGTGTATAATTTCTTCATTTGAGGCCAATGTACACTGCAACTCAAAAATATGTTACTACCCTGTCTTCACGAGACAAAACAGAAGAAAACTGTTTTCAAATTTAAAAACTAGCTTTCTACAAAGTAGTGCACTGACAAGGCAAATAATCAATTTTATGTTTTTCTTAAATACATAAACATATTTATTTTCTTTTTGCACCAGAAAGAAATTCCAACTGGTTTATAAGCCTTTGGAATTGTTTAACATTACTAAGGTTGAATAAACTTGATGTTTTATTTTTGTATATCTGCACAGTTTAAGCAAAAAACTATCACCCTCTTCCAAGAGTATCCATTGATACTAACATCATGAGCAATTTATAAACCTTTGTCATAAAACATTTATTGTGGCTATTTATAGGTTCTAAATTAATTACTTTACAATTAAAATATTACTTGTGGCTATATATAGGTTCTAAATTAATTACTTTACAATTAAAATATTAATTGTGGCTATTTATAGGTTCTAAATTAATTACTTTACAATTAAAAATTATCAGCAGCTTCATAAAATGTACAGCATTCACTTACAGGTGGTCCAGGTGGCCCTGATCTTCCATCACTTCCTGATTGTCCTGGTGTGCCCTGGAAAAGACATACGGAAAATTAACATGGCAAAAACTTGAACATTTTACCATAACAAGAGACTCCCTTTTCGTTAAGACTGCCTTTTATTTTGCTAGAAGTAAAAAAACTTTAACATTGAAACTAATCTAAAAAGCGTCAAAATTGACCTAAATATGAGCAGATGGATACACAGATGGACAGACAGACAGACATGCACATTGATCGCCAAAGTGATCACTATGATCAGCTTCTGCCAAGGCTGGCTCAACAACAATTTAAAAGATTTGGACATGAATAGTGCAGCAGCAATTTTGCATCTCTGCCATCACTGGTTCAATCCTGGTTCCAACAAGTGTGACAAGTTTACTAGGGCAAGCGGCAGCCAATACAAGGTAGGGCAAGTGCTGGCCAATCCAAGGAAGTTGTTTCCACCATGTTGTTCAGTTTCTTGTACCTGGAAGACCACTTAAGGATGATTGCTTGAGAAATGTTGGAGTATTTAACTTTTCTAAAAATGTATACCTTTTTGACACGGGTATGTGTAAAAGAAATCCAAAATAAATTAAAAAAATTAATAGGCTGGTGTCCATAGTCTTATCATTCTCTTAGCTATATCCATCTCCAAGTGAGGGTCATTACACAGAAATATATGGGTAAAAAGTACCTTGCCATTTATTGACCATAAATTAATAGAACAATGAGTATTTAAGAATTCATCAAATTTGCACAGGTTGAAGATCATAGACTCCTCTGATCAAATACACAAAGAAAAGGGTATCTTAGTGACAGAACTTTATTGAGATCACATTGGTTTTTCACAACAGAAAGCCTGCGCAGTCAATTTATGGTAGGTCATAACTCAATAAAGATTTCC
This sequence comes from Margaritifera margaritifera, assembly GCA_029931535.1. Classification (NCBI taxonomy): domain Eukaryota; kingdom Metazoa; phylum Mollusca; class Bivalvia; order Unionida; family Margaritiferidae; genus Margaritifera; species Margaritifera margaritifera. Next base: position 3,613,041 of record JAQPZY010001577.1, read on the forward strand.
CAAGGTCTCGTATACTTTTCACTAACTTTGTCATTTTCAAAGGACTGTTATTGTGATTATTAAATTGTATAAGTACTCTTGTTATTATTAATGAATATGAGACAGAAGTCACAACCACATCATATTACATCCAATCTCTACCAGAGCTCATATTGCTATCATACACCTAGGTAAAAAAGTGATGTCATATTGATTATGTCATAATGTAATGATAATGTCATTTCAAGCTACACTGAAAACTTTGATTTGACAAAAATGGACTACCCAAATTTGGTTATATTGGATTTTTTTATTTTTTATTTTAATGGCACTTTTAACATATCTTACCTGAAAATCAAAATATGACAGAAGTGTTTGTAATGGTGTAATTTCATGCTAAAAACAGAAATGATTCCGCTAAAATTGGAATGGCTGGCATATCTGCAAAAGACCATTTCTGGGAACAAATGTTGTTATTATTCTTTGAACCGATTCATAATATGATGTAAAAACAACCACGGGCTTGAAGGCAGCTCAAAATGGCCATTATTTACATCTGAGACTTTTTTCTAACATGCGATGGAAAAGGTCAAGGATGTTTCGATTGTGACACTGAGTAAATCCAATGTAAACATTTACATGTTCTGTATCCAAAGATTATAGGACAACATATCTGCGCACATTATGTGGCACATCAGCAGATATTATTAAAGAGTAGTTCTATTCATTTTTTAAAATAAATGTATATTCTTTAAAGGTATATAACAAAAGTAAAATCAGTATCATCAGCAACATCACTGATTGGGAAAGCTGTATCATCTCTTATGAGTAGGAGACATCAGTGGATCACACTAAACACTTCACGTCTCATGAAATCTGCTGATATCACATATACACTTGAGATGACACAGCTCTCCTGATCAAAGGACTATACTAATTATATGTGTGCATAAACACAATAGCTGGAAAAACAAATCAGATAAATGGAAAATTTGTTTACTCACTCTTTGTCCTGGTGCACCAGCTGGTCCTACAGCACCCGATATACCCTATAAAGAAAACAAGTTTGTCATTAACAATACCTGTGCAAAGACAAGGGCCATAACTCTAAGATATATGTGCAGAATGTGCTCAACTTCAAAGTTGTCTGAACTCTAGTTAAGATGAAGTCTTTTTGAGATGAAGCACATATGGTGGAAGAGCTCTAAGACATCAGTAATTAACTTTTTAATAAAGGAAGATACTGACATCAACATGTGCATACATGACTCAAAGTATCAAGACAACAGTAATTACATTTTTAATAAAAGAAGATACTGACATCAACATGTGCATGTGCATACATGACTCAAAATATCAAGACATCTTTCATGATTGGACAAATATCCTTTTACATTTTATGCTTAGTAGAATGATTGGCAATGCATGCAATTCATCAACTGATAAATTAAAAAAATAATAAAATGAGTTGTTTTTCATCTTGTTTCATCTTGTTTCTAACTTGTGTCTTAAGTCAAGGGATTTTGATAAATAAACTTTCAATATCCTGTCAATATTTCTTTCAGAAAAGGTTGTGTGCTTTTCTGTGTCTACCAATGCCAAAAAACTGAGTGCACTTCTACTTTAACTGATGTCATTAAAGTGCTGAGTGGCACAAAATCTTTAGACATATGGGTCATCTGTGGCCTAACATATTCATAGTTGGCAAAAAAATTAGGTGTAGTTTTCTAGAGGAAAGGGCCAGGTGACAATGATGATGTACTGTACTACATGTGTTAAGGTACTTATGTAGTTGTTGTTGTTGTTGTTGTTGTTGTCATTATGGGTTTAATGCCATTTTTCAGCACATAATAAGTTACACATGGCGGCCAGTATATCTGGTGGAGGAAGAACCAGGAAAAAACCCAAGAAGAACCACCGACCCACCGGAAGCTACTGGCAAGCTTTCTCACATACCCACTTTGGCCGGGCTCGAGACTCGAACCCATGCAGACAGTGGTGAGATGTCAGTGATCTGTAAAGGCTAGCGCCTTAGACCACTCGGCCACCCGGTCGAGTGAAATTCAACGACTTTTCCAGGATTTTCCAGGGCCTCAAAAATAAATTTCCAGGACGTCAACTATAGACAATAAAAGTGAAAATCATATACAGAATGACTAGCGATACAAACCAAAAAAGCTGAAACAATACAGATCAGCAACATAACAGCAAGATCATCAATGAACCAATCATGCTGGTATTCCAGAAACCGTATGACAAGAAATGGTCCAAAATAATTTAAGAGGGAGCAAAAATGATTTTCAAGGACTTTAAAACTAAAATGTCAATTTTCAAAGTTGTCAAGGCCTTGAATTTAAAAAACCAAATTCAGTTTTCAAGGAAGCAGATTAAACCTTTAAAACAATAAAACACAGGTGAGGTCTCATCAATATAAAACATCATAAAAAATATGGGTCAAACATTCAGTGGCCATAACTAAACTAAATAATGACGAAGGAAGCTGATAACTGAATTCTGCTTAAGTTAAATCAATATCGAGCTGCATATAAAATTTTCTTGAAATCCAAAAATTAAATTACAGTAAAGGATTGAGTGGAAATGTAAGCGGGTGGCTTCAACAATCAGGGGCCACAATTCTGCTAAATGATGATGCAGATCAAATGCTGAAAAATCAAATGAAGCCAGAGGCATCATCAACATAAAGTTGCATACCAAAGGAGTTATTGCACAGAAAGGAAAGTTGGTGAGTCTGACAATATGATGGTTGGTTGGTTCTTAATGGCACTTTCAGCACATTATTGACTATATCATGCCAAGGAAATGGAAGCTAAGTGCCTTTCCCAAGGACATGCTGAGGCAGTCAACACAGGTGGGCCAGGGCATTGATCGAACTTGTGATGCTTGGACTACATGTCCAATGCTCTACCAACTGAGCTATCATGGCTCCCCTTGACAATATGAAGGCACAACTCCACTAAAAGTTACTCTGCTGGAAGGAAAGTTGGCGAGATGACAATCAGGGGCCATAACTCTGCCGAAGATCATGTTGCATACTGAACATGTACCTAACTAACACTGACAATCAATCTCAGCTGAGGTCTCATTGATATCAAGCTGACTAAATTTTTTTTCAATTCAAAAAGGGAGTTGTTCATGTGCAGAAACAAAAGCGGGTGGATCTAACAATCAGGAAGGGGCCTTAACTCTGCTAAATAAAGTAGAATGCTGACAACTGAACTCAGCCGAGGTCTTTTTAATCTCAAGTTACATATCAAATCTGGTTGAAATCCAATTATAAAAAGAATTAAGTAACTGTGCAGAAATTAAAGTGAATGAGTCCGATAATCAGGGGTGATAACTCTGATAAATAATGACATAGAACATTGATAATCAACCTCAACCAAAATTCTATCAATGTCAATCTGTCTACCAAATTTGGTTGAAATCCAATCACAAATAAATGAATTGCTGTGTGGAAATGAAGAGAGGGGGCTGTCAATCAAGGGCTACAATATAGCAATGCAAATTTGGTTAAAATCCAATCACAAACAAACGAGTTGCTGTGTGGAAATGAAGAGAGGGGGATGTCAATCAAGGGCTACAATATAGCAATGCAAATGTGGTCAAAATCCAATCACAAATAAACGAGTTGCTGTGTGGAAATGAAGTGAGGGGACTGTCAATAAAGAACTACAATATAGCAATGCAAATTTGGTTAAAATCCAATCACAAATAAACGAGTTGCTGTGTGGAAATGAAGAGAGGGGGCTGTCAATCAAGGGCTACAATATAGCAATGCAAATTTGGTTAAAATCCAATAATAATTAAGGGAGTTATTGTGTGGAAACAAAAGTGGGTTGGTCTGACAATCAGGGGCTATAACTCTGCTAAACAATGATGCACAATGCTGACTACTGAACTCGGCCAAGGTGTCATTAATATCAAGCAGCATAACAAATTTGGTTCAAAATTTAATAAAAATGATGGGTTATTATGTGGAAACAAAAGTGGGTTGGTACGACAGTCCAGTGCTATAACTCTGCTAAACAATGACATAGAATGCTGACAATCAAACTCAGCAAAGTCTCATCAATAGCTTGCTGCATACCAAATTTGGTTGAAATGCAAACATAATTATGGTAGTTACTGTGTGGAAATGAAAATATGACAGACAGATGAAAAGATGGAAGACAGACAGGCCCAATTTAATATTCCCCCATTTTAAAGAACAAAAATACACCTGAGAAGAACTTAAAGTAGCATGGATTCTAGCAAGTATAAAGATATAGAGTTGTCCATTGAAGGTAGTTGTACATCCAAAGCAGGTGATTTTTTTCCAGTTTTACATTTTCCAACACCTTAGTGACCCAACCTAAACACAGTGCCACTGACAGTAAGAGCTGACAAAAATACTGTCCTGTCTGTCACTTTTTCGTATACTTTTTATATATTTGTTCATGTGTAAACATAATTACAAGTAAAAACAAAATAATTATCATTTTCTTAGGTTTCAAAATTGTTAAAATTTTAACAAAAATGTTTTTTATACAATAAATCAGAGGACTAATAATCATTATTATTTGTATGGATTGATGGTGTATGAAAAATCATGGACAAGAGAGTACTTCATATAAGTAGTGGGAACTTGTGCAATTATCAGTGTCAAATAAACAAAATTTCAAATTTTTATAAAAACAGTAATTACAGGGACACCAGGCTCTCCTCTAGCACCAGGTTGTCCGGGCAGTCCATTCTTTCCATCCATTCCTGGATTTCCAGGAGACCCTGGGAATCCCTGCAATCCAGGAGAACCACTCTCTCCTGATGGTCCTGGGGGTCCTTGTATTCCTGTAGGTCCTGGTGGACCCCTTTTTCCCTCAGCTCCAGCAAGTCCTGGCAGACCCTGAAGACCCTGGAGACCTGACTCTCCCCTTTGGCCTGGCTCACCTGTGGAGCCTGGTCTCCCATCTGATCCCTATGGGAGAAAATGATGATGGAATTAGCATGATGGACAGTAACATCAGGCCTCCAAAATTCCTATTTCCCAGACCCCAAGGCAAATTGATTTTCACACGGGCAAGCAAATATCAGATTAACCGTCAATAAAGTTACAATTTGATATAACTCATTAGATGATTGACTATCTGTATAGATCATTGTACATTATGATTTAAATGAAACATGCAGCAACTTTATGTGAATGGGCCAGTAAAAATCTGAAATTATCTTGCCTTTTTGCTAGTCAATGTTAAAATGAAAATGTGAAGACCTGAAAATGATGCACATAAGATTTTAGAAGTGATTCAAATCAAAATATTATTTCAGTGTTCAATGTGCCTTTTCATCGCTGCCAATGTGATACCTCATGACAACATCATCCACACATTTTTCCCGATAAGCTTGTGCTTAATAGAGGTTTATGACCAACCATGAAAAGGATATTTGTGCATTAAAATTACTGTAGTATCACAAATTTTCATGGGGTAACAATTTAGTGGATTTCATTGTTGCCCTGAACCACGAATTTAAAGACCCAATGAAAAAATTAAGCACATATGATAAAGAAGCCCCCCCCCCCAATCATTTTTTTACCGTGTTTCATTCCTAGAGATCAACAAAGCTATTTGATAAATCAGCGCCATTTCTATAATCTGGTAAAACAAATATTAGCTTTTACATGTGTTTGTTTTATTTTAACCCTTTTAAACAGAGAATCATAAAGCATTTTATACTGTTTCAATGCACTTGTATCTATACGGTATCCAATAGCTGTAATTTCCACCCACTGCCTTAAATCGATATGGTGTGAGATAAGTAAGGATAGAGAGAAACGAGAAAAAGAATAATGTATTCAAACACTGTTATTACTAAAAATGACAGAAAGAATAAGAAATGATACTATAAATGAAAATTAGATTTAATACTTATTCAAATCAGTTCTTTATTCAAGTGAAATTGTTGTCGAAAAATTTAAATCCTCGTGAAAGCATGTCTCATTTTACTTAATCCCAATGAACAACATGACTGTAAAATACTAAAACTATTGCTTGAGGCACAATTACTAATGAAACCTTATGTATATATACTAATTACTGCTGAGTATTAAAGCTTACACTTCACTGATTTTCAGACAAAACCACTGAATCAATCAACATCACGTCAATCAAGTCAGCTGGTACACACAAATGTTTGTTGGGTAAATAATCCTGAAACTGTTGAATTAAACAAGTCCAGCATTCTCAAAGCCATGGATAATTAGGTCCGATCTTTCACACATTTTCGTGTGAGCTGCAATTATTCATTCAGCATGAATCGGCTTCATTGATGAGGTTTTAAGTAAAGTCTAGTGGTTGAAGTTGGTTCGTACATGAGGCAGGCTCAAACAAAGGAGTGGTTCCATTGTTTTTCAATTTAGTTAGTATCTTCGCACTTTGTTGGGCTCTAAACACATCAAATGTTGATACTGCCTGCTAATTGCATTGAGCAAGGGGCAGCTGGTCACATGTTTGGTTCACATGTGGAATGATGACATTATCCAAACCGACGGGGATCTAAGTTGATTTTTACCTCTTAAGCCACTGTGTTAACACCATGGTCGTCAGATAGTAATTGATGGCACAACTTTATGGACAGAATTTTAAGGAAAAAATCATACACATGTACTTTAATAACCGATTAGTAGCTTAGTGTTGTTGGATGCATTGGCTCCCTTTGATGTTGAGTGGAAGTGATTTATCTTGACAGGTGTTTGATTTGTGCTCATACAGGTGGTAGTACTGTTTTAACCATTGAAGCGGCTGTTGTTTGTTGTTGTCATAGTTTTGTTCTTTTGTATTCTTTATCTGGGGTATTTGTAGAGGTTAATTAAAATTAATCCACAAAATTAAATACCTACAAATATGCAAACTTTGACAGGCAAAACCACAAATTTAAGTACACACGAAAATGTCTATTTTCAAAACCACAAAAATTTAGACCCTAGAAAATAAATGATACTACAGTACTAGTTTTGATATAAATCAGTGGTCCAAGTTGTGACTAAAATGGTTGCATTTACGAATAAAATTTCAGAATTGGCAAGAGAAAACTGTCAACTGTCTTTTTATCAGTGTCATTCAAGGCCAGGCAATATGAACATAAAGATTTTAAAATTGTAGAGAACTCCAAATTGCAATTTTTACGGACTGGCCTTAGGGTGAAGCAAAAAACTGTTTACAGTTTTGTTTTACAGATCTAGGTGTACTATTAACACTATTAAAAATAACTTTATGCTGTTTAATTTGCCTTAACTAAAACCTCCACTTTTTATCATCTTCCACAATTAATTTCCACTCAAATGATTTCTGCTCTCAGTGTCTAAAGCAACCAAATTATTAGGGCCTGGCAATCAAAACTTTTAAATGGACACTAAAATTTTCCAGAAGGTTGCTCTATGTCTACTAAAGTTTGATAGGTACTTGGAGCACTGTATATTCTCTTTGTCTAGAAATGTTTAATCATCACTCTCATCCACAGTAACTGCCTCCTTGAATGAGATCAGTATACTTGCAATGATCTGATGCAATGATCTAATGCAATGATCTAATATGCACATGCACCTTGATACAAAAGCAGTCCAGAGACAATGGACTAAAGTACAGAGGATTAACCTAATTATATGTACTTACACCATCTCCCTTAGCTCCTGTGGGTCCTGAGGGGCCAGGTGACCCTGGGGCTCCTTGAGCTCCTGGAAATCCAGGGGCTCCTGGAGGGCCACCTACTCCCTGCAAAAAAGAACAGCATCAGGTTAATTTTTCATCTTTAACTCTGTGAAATGATTATTCCAAATAAAGCTGTAAAACTCCACTGTACTGTATATTTTATGAAAAGTGGATCATGCTGGCCTAATTAGATTACAGAAGTACATAAGCCCTCAAAGTCTATGCATTTGACAAGTTTAGTGACCTGCAAACAAAAAGGGTGTATCAACCTAGATACAAGGCTTAAAGTCACCTCAAAGTGAAATGTAGGCACCAGTGACCTACTTCTCATATGATGGTTTAATACCCTGTAGTATACAAATGACTGTTAAGGTAACAGAAAAAGACCATGAGATACAGACATAAGTATTAACCAATAACCATCACACTGCAGGTATGATATTATGTTATCATTTATATACATCAGAGACACAGTAACACCATATGAGAAAACCCATATGAGATACCTCTTTCCCATATGACTGTACCTGAACTGTATTCAGTATGGATAATAACACGGCATGTTAGCACAACAATGTGGCTCCACCAAATGGCTCGTTATCTCGTAGGAATATTCAACATGGTGGAAAAATACTCACACAGAGATATGGCATAGCATTGAATTTGTCTGATTTTTTTTAATGAGCTCTTCATACAATAACAAATAAACATTTCTAACCTTTACAAAATTTATATTTAATCAACACAATCAAGTAAATAAGTCTAAATACACATCAGGGGATCAAGTTATATTAATTACATATTTAGGTTCTCCTAGCCTCTATATACAAGTCTCCGTTGGCAAGATCTTCTGTGAGTGAAACAACACTTGCTTGCATTCCTTGTAGCAAGCTACCCTCTTGACTGTTAGCTTTTGTCACTTAGTGCCCCTTACTAATAAAAAAATTAACATCATTACGCCCTTGACCTTGACCATAACAGATAGCTTGACCTTGACCTGTTACTTTTATATATCTTGTAAAATGTTATTAATCTACCATTTTTATTTTGACTATGATATCTGATTCAAGAATGAGAGAAGAACAAATACAACACACTCCTGGCACCAACAAATTCCCACCTCTTGGACTCCTTCCAACAAATTCCCAAACACCTTTTAGACTCCTACAAACAAATTTCCACACACCTCTTGGACTCCTGCCAATAAATTCCCACCTCTTGGATTCTTGCCAACAAATTCCGTCCACTTGGACTCCTGCCAACAAATTCCCACCTCTTGGACTCCTGCCAATAAATTCCCACCTCTTGGACTACTGCCAATAAATTCCAACCTCTTGGATAGGATTTCTCTACCCCAAATCAACATATTTTATTGATTTTATCAGTCCTCCCACACTTGCATGCCATAAATTCAAGATAACAAGAAGACAGAATCATCCCCTGCCCTGCCAAAATGTCCACTACGAGACAAAAGGATTTGTAGTAGATTTCATATATAGGAAGTTCCTATTTACTAAGTATACAGGGAAATAATAGGTTTCACGACTTTTGCCCAGAAATGAAATGAAGAATAATGGATGGATGAACAAACAACTGAACAAAAAAACTGTAAAAAACATTGAAACTGAGGAATTGTGAATAGCAAAAGGCACATCTACACCACTACAAGGTTAGTACAGCCACAGAGTTGTTTTTCAAGGACTTTTCAAAGGCACATCTACACCACTACATGGTTAGTACAGCCACAGAGTTTATTTTCAAGGACTTTTCAAAGAGTTTATAAGGACTTCTAAAAGTAAAAGTTTCAAGGAGAATTTTTTCTTTTGAAAATTGAACCTCCTCCATATGTTACTTTATCACCGCATACTGCAAAAATAGTTACATATAGATAATTAGTATAAAAAACACACAACTAACTAGCACTACTAGCATGCTACTAGAACAAAGGGATGCCACTCCATCTGGTAACTACACATGTTGTGAGTCATTTGATCCACCCAATTTTATCCCATTTTATTTATTTATTTATTTATTATTTTTGAAAAATACCTAAATAACGAAAATTCTGAATTTTAAGAGTGACATATTCAGTTTTAACATTTGTACTCCATAAATTCAAGGAATTTCAACAAATTTAGAGACTTTCCAACAAATTCAAAGACTTTTCAACAAATTCAAACAATTTTCAAGGATAAAACCAACTTGTTCAAAATTCAAGGAGTTTTCAAGGCAACTCCTCAAATTCGAGGATTTTTCAAGGTTGTATGAACCATGCACTAGTCTAAGATGTGTACCAAATTTCAAAGAAATATCCTAAATGATTCCGGAGTTTTGACTTAGAAATGAAAGTGTGGATAATAGATGGATGGATGAACAGACAGACAAATGGACAAAAACATTAAAAATATTGAAACTGAAGGAATGTGGCTACCAAAAGGCACATAAAAACAACCAGTCTAATATATGGAGATATTCTGAATGCTTTTAGAGTTCTGCTCTGAAAATGATGTGTGAATGATGGATGGATATACATGTGACAGAACCAGGACATCAAACCTGTAGATTTAAAACTTTTGATCAGTAGATTGGCTTCTAAACCAGTAGATTTATTTCAACATAAATTTTACGTGTTTGAAGGGGACTGAAAGAAAACAAGTGGATTTTTTTTACATAATATGTATTCTCTTCATACTATAATAAAACAGCAAGTTTTGAACATAAATTAGATTCTAATGGAAAAAAATAAAATAATAATGAATAAATACCAGCCAGTGTATTGTCAATTAAATGAAAACAGAAGAGTTGTATATATCATAGTTCACTGCAAAGATTTTTTTATAAAATTCACAAACAATTTTAGTTTCATTCACAAGATCACTCACTGGTGACAACTGATGACATTCATTGTGATTATTAAATTTCAAATTTAACAGGCTCTCAATAGTTTTCTGGTCCAGATTCCCTCTTGAATCACTTTGTATTTTGTGAAGAATGGAGAATGTCCACACTCAGCTTGCAAAGACGTTTAAACTTCAGTTTTCCTGTGGCTGGGTTTTTTAAGGCTGCTGACTGCTATACAGTAGTCCTCCAAGCTAAGTTCCCCCTGAGGAGGAACTTCATGAGTTGGACTTCAGATGTATTCCTGCGTCTAATATTTCTTAGCTGGTGGTTTTTTGTAAAGTGCATGTTTCGGCATTTTGACATGAATTGAACAAAAACATACATAAGCTGCCCTTAAATATTCCTCTAAAAACATCTTGAATGCAATAACAATTAAACAATACAAAAACTCAGAATACAAACTCAAGTGTTTCTGCTTAAATCATTTTTTGGTCGATCTCTCCTTTTTATCTCACCTATTCCAAAGGTCAGCCAATTTTATTAAAAGACTCGAAAGCCATCATGGACCAACTTGGAACCCTTTATTACTTATAACACCTCATAAAACAATCCGCATTTGGCCCTAAACTCTCCAGATTACAACAATAAGGTAATCAATTAACAGCTTGTTGTTAACACATTAGCCTTCTTAAGCCGATTACTCAGTCACATATCATTGCACTGGTATAAAATTTCTGGTCCCCTGTAGAAAAGTTCCCACTGGTTTCTGTAATGTGGGGACAGAATGCGTAAAATTCATTTTTTTTATTTTTTATTTTTTTAAAAATCTTTTATTTTTCAAAAATGGTAGATTTCAACTATAAACATTATGTGCAGTAGATGGCCTTTAAAATGGTATTTTTGTCCTACCACCAGTAGAATCACATGTATGGATGGATGAACAGACAAACAGATGAAAACATTCAAAATATTGGTCTGCACCAATAGTTTAATATGTGTACCAAATTTCTGAGATATATAAAATGATTTTGGACTTTTGCCCCAGAAATGAAAGTATGGATTATTGATGGATAGATGGATGTACAGAAATATAAAAATATTGAAACTGACGTGTACAAAGTTTCATAGAGATAAGTTAAATGGTTTTGGAGTTATACTCCAGAAACAAAGGTATTATGGATAGACGGATTGACAGAACCCTCATTTCTATACACACACACACCACTACTTTGCTAGGCAGGGGATAATAAATTTGCATTACCAGATCTCCCTTAGGTCCTGACGAACCATCCTCTCCAGGCGAACCAGGCTGTCCAGCATTCCCTGGTGGACCAGGGTTACCATTTGAACCAGGAGGGCCAGGCAGTCCAACAGCACCCCTTGATCCTGATTCTCCAGCATCTCCCTGTAATGAAACAATGAATCCTCATTGTTTAAAAATATTTTCAAAGATTTGCTTTAAAAACTGAAAGTCTGGGTAATACCATCAATTAATTTCTTTGTGTGCATATAAATTTTCATGGTTTTGGACAAATTACCGTTTTACTGGTACCTAAATTTTGTGGATTGGGGAAGGATTCCAACTTTTCCACAGAAGGATCTTTATTCATTTGAGTCTTTAAAATTATGGTTTGTAGTAACCATTAAATCTACAAAAACTGGTACCCAATGAAAAATAGTCACATAATAGTAACACAAGGGTTCCAAGGAACAGTCTTACCTGCACACCACAATATAATACACCCTCATGATATAATGTACCCCCATGATATAATGTACTCTCATGACATAATGCATCTCCATGATTTAATGTACCCCATGATATAATATACCCCATGCTATAATGTACCTACATGATATGATATACACTCATGATATAATGTACCCATATCATATAATGTACCCCCATTATATCTGACTTACACAACACTTTAACACAAGTTGAACAGTGAATCTTAACAATGATGACAGCAATAACTTACTAAGTCTCAATATTTGATAACACAGGCAAAACAATATAATGCAGGTAAAACCAAACCATACAGTACACGCATCGTGTTTTTATGAAAAAACACGATGTGGGCGTGGAGCTTAATCCTTTTCACGCTGTGTCGTCGTGGACAGGATATCGTGGTCATCGTGGATTGTCCACGTCGTGGCTCGTAGTGGACGGATTAAGTTTTATTGCCCATTTGAAAGTCGCTGCAATATAATTATGTAATAGTGGACCCCCACTACCACGCGTGGAATTTACCTATCGGCTCAACTACAGCACACAGTGCAGAATGCTCTTTTTAATTTGTATGCAATGCCATTTAATATTCAAAGACTCGCTCTCTAAAACGCATTCACATACGTGTATTGAAAGAGATGAAAGATAAATTGCCGAGAAAAGAGTCACGAATGATGCTTCACAAATTATACAAAGTTTAATTATCTTAATTTTAATGACAGGGTGGGGAAGATTCTGTTTTAAACAAAAAATGGTAAAATAAATCACACGTAAATACATGTATTAGCGGGTTTCATTCCGTTATTAAAATAAAAGAATATGAGAAATGTTGTGATTTTGTTTTTAATTACCCCAGTCACTTTTAAACGGTCTGCTTAAAATGTTCCCACACAATGAAATATACACGGCGCTATGCAATATACAACCTCTACTATTCCAGCCTGTTTAGTACTTGCGACTCAAATATACATGTCCATGCGACACATTTTCTCAGGAACTAGACACGTGTTTACTTTTACCATAGACCTACTGTTTTTAATCCGACTCTACGAAGCACGTGATGCTGCATTCTATGACCAACAGCTTTAAAAAATATACTTAAGATTGCTGGTTTGGTCATCTGACGAGTTTAATATTACCAAATGGATGGGTGAAAGCGATAAAAAGTGTGTAATCACGATTAATTTGCTTCAATTGGCGAAACTTTTAAAATTTCTGGTGTATTAATTAATGTATCATTCAGTAAGATTTATTTTGTGCTTTGGAATTACTTCTTTCTCCCCTTGTTTAACTTGTACTGTATTACACACAAGCTGAACATATCATATCTATCAATAATGCCTTGTACATCACCCGAAATTGCTACGCCACGTGTTTGCCAAGACTATAAAATCTATCTCTATTATTGCACTGATTGCTGTAAACACGTGGCTTCTTATTTTTTGTTAACTACTCCAACCTGGAGGTGGAAAAGTTTTGGCTTCAGAGGTTGTAAATCTCAATTATTTCCTGTTAATTTTGAACCATTCATATTAATTCTAAGGTGGTCACGAATATTGTCCCATGTCCACCTTGATTATTGCAGTAATGCTCTCTCATTGGACTTTCAGTCTATTAAATTTCTGAAGCATTAAGTTCGTACATTGTTAATTATGACCAGATTCGACAATAGATAATATGAAAAAAGACAAAGGACACTAATAGTAGGTGAATAACCCAATGAATTATATAAATTCTTGTTAAATACAAAATGAATTGCCAAGCAGCGAATTACATATTAACTTATTTAAATAAAGAGTGGAATCAAAATTGTATTTCTAAATTTTGTCAGTAGACAAATTCCAAAATGAAGATGAACGAGGCACATTTCTAAAATGCATACTCTCTAATTAGCAATGCCTGTTTCCAAGTTTGTGATAAAAGCTAAGGCTAACATCCATCGAAAGTTATGGTGCATAATCTCTCTCTCTCATGTTTGCATGTGATAAACACATTTTGTTACAAAAAAGATAATTTAAAAAAAAAAAAAAAAGAAAGCTTGTAGTGTAATACAGCTTTCTTAAACATGTAATAGCTTTGTGTTGCTGTGATAGACTTGTATTATATGCGCTGCGTTGCAAGATTAATTGGGAGAATAAGATTTTTATATGGTTTATTTTATATACCGCTAGAAACCAGTTTTACACAAAAATATTACAACTTGACCACATTGCGTTTCTCACTCCATATTACATGTCCAAAATTCGTTGTTCCACATGCAACAAAAATAGTTTCATTCAGAAGTTAATGCTTCTTTTGAAACATCGGGGCTACAAAAAATAAGATAGAAGCTCAACACTTCATGAATGGCCATGGTTAACAAGCGTAGTGGCTAACGTCAAAGTAAAAATGTCACTCCTCGGCTGGTGTTTGATGATAGATTCACGAAGAAAGTAACCTTTTTCATAAAAATCACTTCGTTTATGGCATGAACATCCACTGAAAGAGAGCAACCTTCAATACCGTTTAGACGAATTCGGCTCATTTAAAAATTATCATACTCTGAAATAATCAGTCATTTTTATAAGTCTACAGATAAAGGTATTTGTGTCCTGCTTTCAATAATTTCTTTAAAGAAGGTTTTGGAAACTGGGTAGACATGAAAGAAAAACTATGACAAATTAATAACTAGTACAAGAAGTTCTGTTATGAAATATCATTTATTGAGAAAACACACTGAAGTTGCTGCTTATGTTCAGAGGCAGGGTTGACGCGCTACTTGTTTATCTAATGCTGTTTCATTCACGTTTTTCTAGCGCTTGCATTACAGGATGTTATGCCAGCTGAAATGGCTTTATTAAACAGAAACCCTTGGTGTTTTCATAACAATATTCCCATGACATACTTGTATTCTGATTTAAGTAATTTAACTTCTACTCTATGGGAGTGCGGGTGTGATAGGATTTAGCTTTAACAAAAGTACACTTGTTGTGATTTTTAGAAAATAAAATATTAATAATTTTATGTGACTCAGGACCATTGCAGCTTGTTACATTTAAATGCTTGTTTCCTTATCGGGAAAATAACAATACTATATATAGTTTGCTTTATATACCGCTAGAAACCAGTTTTACGCTATAATATCAACACTTAACGGCTCTGTGTTTCTGAGACTTTCTCTGTCTAAATTCGCTCTTCACAAACTAACATCTTCTTAGTTTTAAAGCATTTGATTTTGCGATAACAAGAAACATTTTTATTCAACAGTGGGGTTTTTTTGGAAACATAGAAGCACGACACTGACTAGTAGCTGCTTGGAATTGTTCTAATTTAAGTCATTTAAGACTTCAACTCTATCTGCTTATTACGCAACGGAGGGGGGGGGGGTTGTAGGCTGGGAGAGAAAGAGAGACGGAGGAGATGTGATATAGCTTGAAACAACTAAACTTCTTCTGATTTTTAGATAGTTTAGACGTGCATCAAGGCCAGTACACTCCCCCCCCCTAAATTTAAGTTAAATGTTTTACACGATAATATGAGAACTTAACATAAAATGCATTTCTCAGTCCAAATTTGTTTTTCACAAACTAGCATCTTTTTAGTTTTAAGGTGTGTGGTTTTGTGATATTTTCATTCAACAGTTATTGTACTGTGCATTTTGAAACGTCGAAGCATGACATTGAACATTAGCTGATGACATGTAGAAACTGTCATGACGGACTGTTGTTGACTCGAGGCAGGAAGCTACAGCAACAGGCATAGCGGCTGACTTCAAAGTAAGAATGATACTCCTCAGCCAGTTCCTGGTGATGCAATGTAGATTCGTGAAAAAAGTGTGGACAGGAAATAACTTTTTTTCTCATTGAACTCACTTGTTTATGACATGAATGGCCACTGATAGAGCGCAACAGTCAATACAGTGTACACAATTCCGTGCATTTAAAAATTGCCGTACTGTCTCATAAACAATGTTATTTTAAAAGTTCAAGGGTAACAGTACAGAAGAACCTTTCCATAGTATAGCTCGTGTATCTTTTTTATTTTAAAATACTTTGGCAAGAATTATGACATACATGTCATAATGTGCCAGTTTTCATGATCATACATGTTCGATATAAATATTACGGTGTTCGTTTGTAATCTCTTTTCGAGTTCTATATGTATTACTGCTTTCAATGATTTCTTCAAGGTGGGTCTTGGAAATGATATGGAAATTAAAGGAAAACCGACAAATTAATAACCAGTACACAACACACTTTTATGAAATATCATTTATTGAGAAAGAACCTCGAAGTTACCGCTTGATGCAGAACAATGTCAATTTCCGCATCTGTATATGCTAACAGGTACATATACATGTATTAAATCAGCAGGGATGTACGTTATAGCTAAGCAATTATTTCTGATGTATGCTTTGTCATGGACAGGGGTGGAAAGATATCCAAGAAATATAAAACCTAATTTGTTCTACGTTACGCACATTCGTCTGTATGTATCCTCAGCCAGGCTACTGATAAATACACAGGAAATGTTACCACTGTACAGGTAAAGGTATGAAATTGATACCTGCCATGTTCGGTTTACGGTGTCGGAGTTTCTCCCATCTGTTTGTGTAGTGTGTCGACTCGCGGAGTGAATACAATAGAATCAGCGAGGGGTGCCATAAAACCCACTACGACTCAAGACTGCAATAAAATCCGTCACGCACTTCCACTAGACTGAGTAGATTTTCACTAAATTAGTGTGAAAATCCACCAGACTGCGTGGACTTAAACTACTCATAGTGGGCACTTAATCCCCTGCCCTTTCTCCACGCCCACGCAATTTGTGTGGTGAATCATAAAAACACGATGTGTGTACTGTAGTTCTTGAAATGTGTAGAGATGGCCTATAATGCATGGTAATGAATTTAATTATGGTGAAACCTGCTAATAAAGAACAGTTAAGGAACAGAACAATTTTATTTCTGTAAAGACTGGCTTCTCTTATATAGAAAAGGTCTCTGTGTTTACATGTACACCTGTATTTATATTTTCCCTTACTACTGACAGATGGACTTTTCAATAATCACAATTTACTGAATAATATAAATACAATAAACTTATGAGACAAAATCATAACCCCTTAACATGTCTATAAAAAAACACATTACCAGATAAATTATGAAAATCTTCCTTGAGCAAATCAACATTAATAACGTTTATGAAAATCCTTCTTTATACGCAGTGTAAATAGACATTTGAGACATAAATATGTATCCTCCTTGTAGACTAGACAGGTGCTCAATATATAGACAATAATTATAAGCTGTTTCACTGGGCTTCATGAAACTGTCTTTAATGAACAGGTCTTCATGATACTGAAGTATCCTGAAGGTAGGTTTCATTGTCTGTCCTGATTATGAAACCTATATTCCCAATTCAAGTTTGTGAATACTAGTTGTGGAAGTTTTTATAAATGTTAAAAATATTTTTTTCCATTATTACCCATCCCAACTCTAATCCACCTCTCCCATGGCTGTATCCAGGATCCAAAACCAAACTGATGGACCCACTGATAAACACACAAATAAACACATGGATGCATGCATGGATGGACATACAGATAGACAGACACACAAATCAACACATGGATGGACATACAGATGGACAGACAGAAGATGCACAGATACATGGTCATTACAAATCACAAAATATCAGCAATACTGTGGATATAATGACTGAAATACCTTTGGTCCAAAAGCTCCAGGGAAGCCAGGTGATCCTGGTGGGCCCATTAATCCCTGCTGGCCAGATTCTCCTGGGGATCCATCATTTCCACGCATCCCCTGTAAAAAACAAACACAGAATTACCTTAATTTCCTGAATGTATAACGCAAGCCCTGATTTGCTAGTACATTATACAACAGATGATCAGGATTTACCTTGTGTGTTCCACTATTATTTCAATTCAACAAGGTAAACCCTGACAACACATTACAAAATGATGGATCCAGGTCTATGCTTTTCATAGTTGGGAGAACAAAACACACAGGAAAATATATACAGCTCTCCCACATTATATAAACACACAGGAAAATATATACAGATCTCCCACATTATAAAAATCCACACAGGAAAATATATACAGCTCTCCCAAATTATAAAAACACACAGGAAAAAATATATACAGCTCTCCCACATTATAAAAACACACAGGAAAATATATACAGCTCTCCCACATTATAATATGCTTCATTATAACACAATTATATATATAATGTGGTCGGTAATTTTCACTGGGGTTTTGTTTTTCCGCCCCACCTGACACACATGCACATATTCATAAAATTTTTAATCTATTTCGCTATACTATGGTTTAGTATATTATGCGGTCAGGAGTCATGGACCCCAACAACAGCATTATAATGATGGAGAGCTTTAGTACTTGTGTTCGTCCTGCTTTCCTAAAATGGCTCAGCTTTGAGTAAAACCTTATCTCAAATTTTTAATGCTGATTATTTGTAAAGTAAGAAAGAATAACTGCATTAAACTTATTTTTTAAAACAAGCTGATTATTTTAGGCTTAATATTGAAATACTAACCTTAATATTAACTTTTTGGGAAATTAACAGAGAACCAAATTTCGAGCTGAGTATATACTCAAGCTGTGAAAATTTTATGAAAGCTGGACCTAGAAATCATAAAAATCTGATCTTCGAGTTTGCGATTGAATTTTCACTATCAGCCAATCAGAAATGATATTTTTTCTAATAACACTGTCATCTTCCATATTATAACAATTCTGACATCTGAGACAACAGTGGTATGGGCCAGAAATTGTATAACAGGCATTATATGAGTGACGTGACACATAATAATTACACGACATACAGATAAATAATTAAGCAGATAACCTCTACAAGTAACATATTTCCATGGACCCTTGCTTATGAAATATAGGCTGGCAAATGGTACTCTGAGTTAGGAGTGGCAAACAAATTGGAACTTTTCAAGAGCCAACTAGCTCTGATGTCATCTGTTGGCGGAATGACATGAGAGACTTGGACTACGTACCATCTTTGCTGTCGTGAGTACTTAAATATATTTTCAAAACCTATTTATATTTAATATAAGAGTTACTTAAAGTTATGTAAAATCTAAATAACTCAAACCTCTGATGGATAGAGTTAATCAGTTTGAGAGACTAGTAGTTTGAAGTTAAATATAGTCATAACAAATTCTGCTGGGTCCTAAAGACTACTTCAAGCAATCCCAGACTTTTGAAAACCGTGTTTGAGGAAAGGGTATAACAATATATCGATACATATAGGTACACTACTGTATCACAATTCGTATTTATACAAATTCTTCTGTATTGGATTTTCACCCTAACTCTTGTTAGTTAGACTGGTTGTGGAACTGTCTTTGTTTACACAATATAATATTTGGTATTATGAAATAACTGTAACCAGTCAAATGCATGGTCAAGTCATGGCTGATGGTCAATCACTGTCAAATAAGCCTGAACCACAGGGATTGGGGCCATAAAAATCTAGGCATGGCATGAATTTTATCAATTGTCAAACATTTGTCTATTTATTGCTGCTGCTCATTAATATTGTAATCAAGTCTATAAAGTTTCATTTGTACATGTTCACAGCAAGCTGACATGCAGTACCCAAGTTCCAGCAAGCCCTCATCTAAGCTCCACCCACAGCTAATCTGATTGGTCAGTTACATGGTCAAAAAGCATTTTGCTCTCTTTTCTACCAAAACTTGCAGAGGAAAGACATATAATCATATATTTTATAAAAATCTTAAACTTTGCCATCCTTAGCTCTGTTTTTTATAAAAAATATAATGGCAAAATGTTTTTAATAACTTACCCATCAGATTAGCTGTGGCCTGAGCTTAGAGGCTGTCTAACAATGGAAGCAGTATATGGCATATCAACTTGCAGTGAACATACACAGATTAAACTTTACAGACATGATTGCAATGTTAGTGGGTGGCAATGATAGATAAATGTTCTATGAATTGATTGAGGTAAGTTGTACCTTGCCTAGATTTATTCACTTTTTGTAAGGGTACAGATCACTGTATTGGCAGGCTTCCTTCCTTGCCATGTCCTAACCTCCACTCCACTACAAATCCTTCCCATTTGGGACTGGCCATTTAATTTTCAGGTGATGGGGGAGGGGGTTGGGCCTGAGATTTTCTTTTGGACCAGGATTGTTTTTCTTTTACCTCAAGATAATTTATTATTTTCAATCAATATAATGGATATAATTAGTTCTTTTTTTCTACAAATCAGAGCAAGAATTTTTTTTCAGGCTATTTTGGGGCTATACTTTAAAAAAAATCCCAGGACCGATCCCCTTAGATCCCCCCTCAGAATGTTACATGGTCGGTCCCTTATGGCCCAAATCCCTGTGGGTTCAACTGCATGAGCTATTCTGGAGGGACTAATAGAAATCTTGCCATGCACATGCATCAACATGATCCATCTCTGAGAGTTACTTTTTTTTAGCTGCAAACTCTCATCTATTACTTGGCCATGGCCACAATCATTCTCCTTTTTTCCACCCAATATAAAGAGAAACACAGCATGTTATTTATTATAAATTGCACAAGTAGTTGGTATCACATGGGTTTTCAAAATGTTCAGCTTGGTGGCAATACGTAACAATACATATTACAATACAATCATTTACATCACAATATACTGCAATACGATTTCAGCTTGAAATACTCAGTCCTAGTTTAAGGCAACAAAAATTTGACTATATTCTAAATTATAAAATCTTGTTTTTGAAAAATAAAGAAAAAAAACTTACAGGTTGTCCTGGTGCACCATCACGGCCCCTCTCTCCTGGTGGTCCCTGGGGTCCTGGATTTCCATGTCTTCCAGCAATACCAGGTGGTCCAGCTTCACCCTATGGAGTCAAAACAAAATTATTGAATAAGGGTTTCCTGGAAAACAGTCGTGCCAATGAACCCAACTGTATATGACTTTCAAAAATGTTAACAAAAATCTTCAACACAAAGTCAAAGTTTTGATGACAATGTTGATGTCCAGAACAAGAAAAGTAACATCCATATATTTGCAAATCTGTTCAATGTAGGTTTAACAAAAATATATGTTTACAACACTACTGTTTAATTTGTTAAAAAGAGTCACTTGAAATGACTGATGCTCTACTGGACAAAAAAGAACTTTCCTGGAATTCATGAGAAGTCCTTTTCTTAAAACCATTTATTCCTTTTAACAGATGAGAATTGAAATCATCACAGATATTCTTGAGAAACTCCAACATACTAATTTTGGTAACAAAAATATTTTCCTGTATGTTTGAGCTAACATGTTCACAAGATAATTGCAGTACACAAATCTTTGTCATGGCCTTTGACTTTGAACCTGATTACATGGACAGAAGGTCAATAGACTTATTGCAGACACTGGATAAGATATACCTATATGCTAAGTTTGGTTTAATCCATAATTAATAATTTGTTAGCAAAATACCAAATTACTGAACTGGCATCATTCATTTAGAACCAACTAGATATCATAAGAAGTCTATTAGTGAAAACCCTTATAGATTTGACAATTCATTCAGAAGAAGTAGTGACAAGATTTTCAAGATGGCCACCATGTCAGCCATATTGGTGGCAAGATCAGCACCATTTTCATTTATGGCCATTTATATATCATAAAAAATCTTTTGGTGAAAACCACATGTCAATACAACCATCCTTTCACAGGAGTCGAGAATTCACTATTTTTAAATTTTCAGAGATTGGAGAAGGATCATTATGTTGTTGGATCCCTGTTTGTGAACATTTATGCAGGGATGGACAAATACACTGGCCTGACACCTAAAACAAGCTCAAATTTGGTTCAGGCAAGCCCAAGTTTGCAAGGTACTTGCCTGTGGGCAAGTCCAAAAACTGAGAGAAAGAGAGGTACCAGTAATATTCAGTTCATAATGCTTTATGTTCTGCAAGTTTTATACTCTGCGAACTTGCCACTTTACATATATCAGCACCTTTATTTAGCATATATATGTACCCCATGTATCTGTTACATAAAGGCCTGCAATTTCATTTATCTATCAATCCTTTATTTCACGATACAATTTAAAAGTCACTTCCATCTTTTAATCAATGTCCAGATCAGTCTTGCATTTTCTCGTGCAGACATATCATATTGAAGCAAGTGTTGACAAATAGGGCATAAATATTTAAATTTTAACTTCTTAACTGTTACATTTTAATCATAACAATTGTAAGTATATGGGATTTGACAGCTTTCAGGTCTAACCTAGTCACATTCAGTGAGTGAGGAGGCTCATCCCTAATCATTATGCTGGTCAATGAAACTTTGTGGCCAACTTTCTGGTCCAATAAAATGTGAAGAGCTTGCTGCCGCTCAAAAGTCGATTTGTCAAAGATTGGTTTGGTGCATGTTGCCAATTTCAAGGTGACTAGATGATAATTGTTAATGACATAGCTTGTGAGATTTCTGTTACAGGTGTCTTTGTATATAAAAGGAACTCATCTAAATGATTTACCAGGTGGATTTCTCAAAAAGTACTATAAATGCACCAAAACATCTATCACCCACAAGCAGTGGTTACCTTCTATTGATTTGCAAAATTAACAATCATTAAACATCTTAAAAATCTAGCTATTGTCAAAACCCATATCTGTCTGTCTGTCTGTCTTTGCTCTTCTAACTATCTATGCATTCCATTCTCCACCTATCAATTGAAACCTTGGCTTTTTTTCTCATCTACATATCTTTCTACACGTACTATTAGATATATCATTTTATTACATTATTTATTGGCACAAGTTTTTAATGTGAAAAAAAAGATACAAGGAAAACAAAATAAGCTGTTTATTTGTAAAATAAATATAACACAATTTCAAGGATACATCATATCTTTTATTTTACCTTATTTTTTAACTTTCATTTCGACATTACGTTGTCATATTTTTAGTCCAGCTCAAATCTCCCAAGGGCAAGTTCAGTTATTAAAAATCTGTCCAGCCCTGATTTATGTGTTCAGCCCTGCTTTATGTGTCCAGCCCTGATTTATGTGTTCAGCCCTGATTTATGTGTTCAGCTATGTGTTCAGCCCAGATTTATGTGTTCAGCTATGTGTCAAGCCCTGATTTTTGTGTTCAGCTATGTGTTCAGCCCTGATTTATGTGTTCAGCTATGTGTCCAGCCCTGATTTATGTGTTCAGCCCTGATTTATGTGTTCAGCCCTGATTTATGTGTTCATTTTTCATGTCAGAACCAAAAGAGTAATAGTCTTAAGCCCTTCAAAACAGAAAGCACATGTTAAGTATTTCAATAAAGTCTTTCCAACATTTTTTTCAAAAATCTAAATTTAATACAAAGAAACCTATAACAGTTTGGTTTTGAGGGGGTTTCAGTTTATGAATTTAATTTTACTAAAAATCAAAGTATTCAGAATACTGATACCTCAGAAGGCTGAAGTGATACTAATTTACATAATATCAGATGGATGAACACAATTCAGATATACCTTATATACTCGTGTATAAGCCGATACTAACTGCAAACTGCATAGACCCAGATATCCCATCGCATAATGCGCCGGCAGATCTGGGTCTATGCAGTTTGCAAGGACTAATCAGTAGAACAAACAACACAGACCCTGATCTACCGGCGCATTATATATACGATGGCAGATCAGGGTCTATGTTGTTTGCATTTGGATGCAAATTATACGCGAGTATATACGGTATTGCTAATCATAATCCCTTGTACTATCATACATGTACTGCTCTAACTAAGCTTTATAACATTCTTCTAAATTTTCTTTTCTTTTTCTAGAGAACTTATATTACCATTTGAAACATTGAGAACTTATTGTGATTTCCTTTTAAAAGCATTTCCAATTATTATTTCAAGTGTTACCATCAGTGGAAATAACTACTATCAGTGTTAATCATTACCTAAATTTGAGTTGCATCCCTTGATATAAAATTGACATGAACAACCAGCCATTAGAGCTATACTATGTTACTAATTTTAGCAAGACCATAAGGTTTATTACTAATTTTACCAACACAAACAATATTTGGTAAAAGAGGATGGACACTATGCTATATACATGGAGGATCTGAAATCCATTAAAGCCAAAAAAGGGAAAATTAGGGACCATAAAACTATTTCAGTTGTGATATTGTGAGGTTTCGCAGCATTTGTAACCTCTGTGTTTTGTACATCTCAGTGGATGAGTAAAAATGTGAAAATATTACTACATGATAAACACATTACAAGTCAATATTTCAAACGAGTGCCTAAAGATATTTACCTTGTCACCTCCACGTCCTGCTTGCCCATTACCTCCTGGTTTTCCAAGCATACCCTGTCAAAAAAGAATATTACAAAGTTTTCAAAGCTCACTAGTCTCTGCCTTTTCAAACTGTATCTGCATGTAATATATTAGTCTAGACCAGGCATGTGCAACTTCCTCCAGGGTGCAGGCTGGATAAGTGATTTTTAAAGCCACACATAATGATCTAAATAAACAGACAAAACCATATTGCAGGCCGTAGATTGCACATGCCTGGTCTAAACAGACAACAATAATTATCAGGGCCCCAATTCAGACTGGAGAAGAAGTTGAAATGATAAAATGTTGGGGGTCATATTGGACACAAGTGTAACGTAGACATTCGGAAGGCCTCAGTTTGGTTCCACTTGTTTACTCCTCACAAGCTCTAGGCTCAGATTTTTTTTGTTTTTGCCAAACTACCTAGACTCCTTGCCATATCATATAGATTAAACATGTGTCCACATCACACAGATGTCCCAGCTAATATGATGCATTTGAAGGGCAATGATAAGTCAAACAAGGGCAATAACTCAGTAAATTTGTGCAGAAAAATTATGAAAATCAAACTTGACTTAAATGTTCTTAATATAAAGCATTATGCCAAATTTGGTTTTATTAAGTGAAATTGAAGGGCATGTTCAAAGTCAAAACAAGGGCCATAACTCCAAACAAAACTGCAATAAAACAGTGAAAATCAAATTTAACTGAGGTCTTCTTGATTTCAAATTATCAAGTCCGATATTACTGAGCAGAAATGAAATCATTAGGCAAATTCTAAGTCAAA
This sequence comes from Margaritifera margaritifera, assembly GCA_029931535.1. Taxonomy (NCBI): domain Eukaryota; kingdom Metazoa; phylum Mollusca; class Bivalvia; order Unionida; family Margaritiferidae; genus Margaritifera; species Margaritifera margaritifera. The sequence continues at coordinate 3,638,420 of JAQPZY010001577.1, forward strand.
GAGGGGCCATAACTCCATAAATTTGTGCAGGAAAATGGTGAAAATCAATGCTGACCTAGGTTTTCCTAATGTGAAGCCTCATACCAAATTTGATTTTCAATCTATTAGGTCCTTCAAAAGTTAAATGGTGTAAAGAAAGTTGAAGGGCATAGTTCTATGTCAAACAAGGACCATAAATTGTACAATTTTGCAGGGAAAACTATGACAATGGAACTTCACCCTGGACTTTTCAATGTAAAGCCTCATAACATTTTTTATTTGAATCCATTAAGTCCTTCAGAAGTTATTTGTAGGGGCAGGACATGATGTGACAGATAGACATGGCAAAGGCATAACATAAACAAACATTTTTCAAATTTGTGCAACTGAAGCAATATTTTCTTAGCTTGACAATAATGGACTGGAATGAAAGGAAAGGCTCCTTTCATGAAAGCAACAGTCTGGATCTAAAATTCAAATCCTGTGAAAAGCCATGGTAGCTCAGTTGGTAGAGCATCAAACTCATAATTTAAGGTCACAGGTTCGATACCCACCAAGGTTAGTGATTGCAGAGCATCAAACTCATAATTTAAGGTCACTGGTTCGATACCCACCAAGGTTAGCCCAGTTCAGCTGGCTTTGTAAGTCCCTGGGGAAGCCACTTAGCTACCTTTTCCACAACATGATATAGCAAATAATGTTTTTAAAGTGCCATTTTAAAAAAATCAGCAACCAAACAACCAACTTAAATCTTACATCATAGCCTGCCCTTTAAATCCGAGTTAAAGGAAACTGAAGTCTATTATGATGAAAAGATGTTTTAGTTAACTCTTATATACAATTTAAGAAACTTTTGTTAGATGTGAATCAAATGAAATCATATCAAATTTCAAATTAAATTTTTTAATAGGGTTTATTAAAGTTAGCAACGTGTTTTAGAGTAAACATGAATCCCCTCACCACAGAAGCACATTTGGAGTAGTCAACAATATACAGACTGGTACAGAGGAAAATACCAGAGTCACCCAATTTTCATGAGTGTGGGTTAAATAGGATCCAAGACTTGAGTGTGTAATGAAAAGATAGAAAACACAAAAATCACTCAATCATGAAATTAGGCCACAATGACCTAGGTTTTATATGGAAGGATTACTCACCTTGATATGAATCAGCATTGCAATTTTCATAAATGTAGGTGAAATAGGGTCTAAGATATTGAGGATGTAATGAACAGATAGATACATATTAAAAAAGTCACGAGTATGAATATATTGTCACAATGACCTAGTGTTGGTATGGTTAAGTTACTTTTGTCAAGATGCATCCACATACCAATTTTCATGAATGTAGGTGAAATATGGTCTAAGATATTGATGGTATCATGAAAGAATTGTTAAAATTCCAAAGTCACTCAAGCATAAAAATAAGGTCACATTGACCTAGTTTTGGTATGTTAAATTACTTTTGTTGAGATGCAATCACATGCCAATTTTCACGAGTGTTGGTGAAATTGGGTCCAAGATATTGAGGGTGTAACAAACTGAAAGCTGAAAAATACAAAGTCACTCAAGCATACAAATTGGATCACACTGACCTAGTTTTTATATGACTGGGTTACTTTTATCAAGATTTATCCACATAACAATTTTTATACATGTAGGTCAAATAGAATCAAATAAGATATAAGGGGTGTAATGAAGGAACAGCTAAAAAGGCACAAGTTGTTCAAGCATACAAATTAGGTCACAGTGACCAAGCTTTAGTATGGTTAAATTACTTTCCACATAATAATTTTTATGTGCAGGCGAAATAGGGCCCAAGATATTGAGGGTGTATCAAATGAACAGCAGAAAATACAAAAATTACTCAAGCATGATTAGGTCATACTGACCCAGTTTTAGTATGGTTTACTTTTGTTGAGATGTATCCACATGCCAATTTTCACGTGTAGGTGAAATAAGGTCAAAGATATTGGAGATCTAATGAACGAACAGCTGAAAATACAAAAGTCAGTTAAACATGCAAATCAGGTCACAGTGACCTAGTTTTAGTATGGCTGAGTTACTTTTGTTTTAGATGTATCTTCATACCAATTTTACTGAGTGTTGGTGAAATATGGTCCAAAATATTGGGGGTGTAATGAACGAATAGCTGCAAATACCAAAGTCACTCAAGTAGGCAAATTAGGTCACACTCACCCAGTTTTGGTATGTTTGAGTTACTTTCATCCTGATGTATCTACAGAATGGTGAAATAGTGTCCAAGATGTTAAGGGTGTAATGAAAATACAAAATGATTCAAGCATGCAAATTAGGTCACAGTGACCTAATTTTGGTATGGTTGAGTTACTCTTCCTGAGATGTATCCACATGCTAATTTGCATAAGTGTAGGTGAAATAGGGTCTGAAATATTGAAAGGGTAACAAAATATTGAGAGGGTAATTGAATGAAGAAACGAAAAGAAGAACAAACACACAAACAAACTGGCAAAATAATCAGTTGTGATTAACATTGTATTCCTTAACTTTTAAAAGAAATGTAATCAAATTATATTACATTTCATCTGAATTCGAGACAAAATGAAATCTATATCAAAAGACACAAAACTCTAACCATACTCATCTAATAAATATCATTGAATTAAAAGTTCTCTTCATTTCTTAGGTTATATAAAACATATTTGTAAAGGGAGATAAATCAGTGAAAGTAGAACAACTTACACGGTGTCCCTTGGGTCCAGGTAAACCAGGCATGCCACTTCTTCCTATCTCTCCCTATGTTAAATATAAAATGTTGCATAAATAAATAAAAAAGTGAATAATGTCTAAAATTTCAGAGGTAAAGTTGGCATTTAATTTTACAGTCTTGTTGTATGTAATATGTAAGACTTGATAATTGTATATTTCAACAATATATTTGAATAACATTGTAAGAATGGCTTAAACTAGTCCCAGATATAGTTTGAAAACAATCACATCCTTCTAATTACAGCAACACAATTCTGTCTACATAATAATTGTTTTCCCTTAACAGCTTGATTCACTTTTTAGCAGTGACCCGATGTGTATTTTACAAAAGCTTTGACTTGAACGCATTCAGAATTCAGTTTCAGAAATGCAGAGATGATCATTTCTATGAATTAATCTTACTAAACCATAATAATTACTTACTATATCACAAGCCCTTTTTAATGTAAGAAAAAACAAAGCTACCACATTCATAATCTTCAGTTTTTAGAATTCACTGGTGTGGATTTTTTTCATACTCAAGATTTACCTGTCCCTTACTGTCTTGGGAAATTAGTAACACTTTCAAATATTTAAGATCTTGACTTAATACCCAAGATTATTCATGCTACTTCAAATACCGATGTTTAAAATAAAATTTAAAAAAAAGACGGAGAAAATAATAATAATAATATAATAACATGGAGTTATCTGCTCTTCATAGAAAAGTTACCTGCCCCTGATAACTGATGGCTACTTACTACCATCCCAGCTGGTCCTGGAGATCCCTGCTCTCCTGGCAAGCCATCTTCTCCCTGCAATAAATAACTAAGACCAATTATTTAATTAAAATTAATTGACTGTATTAAAGAATTGCACAAAGGGTATATGGATTAAGGGAAGTAACACATTAGCTTTAGGTCAATATGCTGCATGAGTTATGTCCCTTACATCAAGGATAAATTACTGGACATGCACATTGGTAGTGTCTCCTACTTTTCAGACCTTGATTTGGTAAGAAACATCCTACTGCAGATCTAGCTAATTGTTTTTCAACATTTTTCAGTTCTAGCTGTTCAAAGGCGGCAATAGTTGTTGATATACATAATGATACTTAAATTGCAGTTGGTTTAATTAATGAATTTTTTGCTTTTCATAGTTTTTAATTTGTTTCTGCTTAATTTTCAAGTCACCGAACAGGTGGGATGTAGAGCATGTTTGGCAGGAGTGGCCCCCAAAGTGCGAAGGACTTAGTCTGCACGACAGTCTAATTGTTTTTATACTCTGACATTTGGCGTGACAACAATGAAAACCAAGAGATATGCTGACTTTCACCCTTTGGATGATACATCAGATAATCCCAGGATTGAGAGAGTGGAAAGTCTGGATGGTACTGAACCAGCCACTATACCAGAAGCTATCCACGCTATCAGCAGAGATCTGGATTTTATTAGTGAGTGTATGTTGGGGTTAATAACCTCATAGTCGGGTTATCTGACCTCACCATCCACAGGTCAGATGTAACATTATTTTGATTACTAGTGATGTCTGGACTGTGCTTTGTGTTAGTCTAGAATTACTGTATATACTCGCATATAATCCATGGTCCAAATGTAAACAACACAGACCCTGATCTGCCATCACATAATGTACCAGCAGATCAGGGTCTATGTTGTTTGTTTTAGTGATTAGTCCTTACAAACTGCATAGACCCAGATCTGCTGGCGCATTATGAGATGGCAGATCTGGGTCTATGTGGTTTGCAGCTGATATTGGCTTATACACGAGTGTATACAGTAGGCACACTGGTAAATTACATCTCTCCAGTGACCAGTTAGATTCTTCAAATATGATACATGTAGATGATTATATGAGTGCACTTGTTCCTTAATCTTTAAAAGAAGAATAAATATATCAATTACATCAATTTGTTGCTGATGTCATAGAGCTCTTACAATATACAAACTCAGCTGCTATTTATACTAACCTTTTGACAGGCTTCTTATTATTGTATTATTGTCTTGTTATTGTTCTTATTATTACTTGATTATTACTTGTTATTATTACCAGTATCATAATGTAATGGCCACATTAGCAATTTTCCAAAGTTAATCGCAAATGATTTGGATGATGTGCAAAAAGTGTCATTACTTGTCATCCAAGCTTTTTTAAATGATAGAAATGAACCCAGTACCAAATTATACTTTTACATTTTTCTGAAGTTTACATAGAATACCTTGGTGAAGGGTGCTTACAAATAAACATATCTAACTATTGTTTGCTGTGTGGCCTTTGCTGACATAATAATAATAATAATAATAATAGTGGAGATGATGGTAATAATAATAGTGGAGATGATGGTAATAATAATGATAATGATGATAATAATATAGACATCTGTCCATCCCTTTGACACTGTAAGTCCTGATTTTATAGATATGGCACTTTGCTCAGTTCAGTTCAATAAATTTGATGAGGCAGTGAATTTGGTATAAAAGTTGGAAAAAAGTACACTTCTTTTATAGCTAAAGCTGATGTTAAATCTGCCTTTCATCATCTACCATGGCCCAAAAGGACTTTGACCAACTGGGTTTAAGATTTGAAGGTATGGAATACAGTAGAACCTGTCTTGAAAGACCACTCCTTTGCCACAAAATAATGGTCTCTCAAGAAAAGTGGTCTCTAATGACAAGTCATAACACTATGTAATCAAATAAAATTTGCATGGAGAACCTGGTCTCTCATAGCAGTGGTCTTTCAAGACAGGTTTTACTGTAATGTGACAAATTTGAAATCAGCACTATTTGGTATGAATCATTTTTATTTTAAGGAGAACCAAACTCAACTCAGTGCCAAAATTGCATTAGATACATTTACTGATGTATGCACCTTTAGCTGTAAAAAAAAAAAAAAAAACCAACAGAAGGGCCCTCAACATTGTAGTTATTTCTTGGTCTGGAATTAGACTCTGCTGAGATTGTGGTCAGAATTCCCTTAAAAAAAAAACCTTCATGAACTTGCTGATAAAATCATAACACTCCATGTAGCTATGACAACCACCTTGCAAGGTTTATTATCTTTATTTGGATCGTAAAATTTTGAACATAAGGAAAATAACTGACCTGGTAGGCCATCTTATGCCGATTAATCAATGTAATGAAATGTGTATGTAAACCTCATCATCATGTGAGGCTGACCAAAGACATGAAGTTGGATCTGTTGATTTTGCTCCAGTTCTTTGAGCACTTTCATGAAATTTCCAATTTCTTTACAAGTTTTAGTCAACCAATGCAGTTACTGAACTATTTACAGACAGCTCTGGAGCTGTTGGGCATGGTTTTGGAATTTACTTCCAAGAAAGTTGGGCTTATAGCCAGCTAGCTGGAATCAGGGAAGGCTGCAGGTTTAACACGGGACATTACTCTTTTAGACTTATTTCCTATCTTATTTTCATCAGTGATATTGTGACATGGGCTGCAGATAAGAAAACTATATTTTGATCAGACATTTCATGGCTCTTATAACAAAATTTACATTGATCTGTGTCAAAACATTTTGTTCTCCGCTGAGCATAAACCTGGCTCAAAGAATGGGTTAACAAACTGTTTGTTGTCTACAGCATTAAAGATTGGCATTTCAAGCTGACTGGGATCTGACCTTAGTCCCTAATTAAGTACAGGAGATATTTTCAGAACTAAAGCCCAGTTATTGAGTTTGGGTATCTCAAAAGACACCTAGTCTGACAAATATATGCTGCCAGCTAAGACTTGAAAGAACTCTCCAAAAGCAGGATGTTGAGATGAAATTATATGAGAAAATATATATTATGTCTAGTAGTTTGGCACAAATTTGCCATGCCTCTTTTGGGGGATGGAGAAAAGTTTTTGGCCATAATTACAACATCTAAAATTTCCTATCCATTATGCCCAAGTGTATTTTACTTCACATTCTTAAATATGCAAAATTATACAGTGCAAATATTGAACCACAACAGTGATGATCAAATTATTCAAAAATTTATGTATCAAAATTTCATAATGTAAATAACTGAAATATTTTTTTGAAGCAATTATTTTATCTTCAAATACTTTTAAAAGCAAAAAAAACTACCACAATTATTTTGAAACTTAAAAGTACCACAAGATTTTCTCCAACAACTGTTTAGCTGTAAACATGTCCTACATCCTATTTATACATAATAACAATATGTCCTATATACTACTTATACATAATAATAACATGTCCAATATACTACTTATACATAATAATAACATGTCCAATATACTACTTATACATAATAATAACATGTCCAATATACTAATTATACATAATAATATGTCCTATATACTACTTATACATAAAAACCATATGTATCATGCAATGTATTAATTTACAACTGAAGCATGTTCTCGTATATGACCCCATTGTTGTTTCAGTCCATAAATATAATATAAAGGATATTACTTAATTCAATATATTCGCTCCCCCCGCCCCATTTCTACTAATCCTCTGAAATACTGATGAAATGTTTTTAAATAAAACTGTCAAACTTACATCAAGGCCAGGGGGTCCCGAGGGGCCAGGCAATCCACGTGCTCCAGGTGGTCCCTATTAATAAGGAAGAAATATGTTAAAAAATCTAAACATCTTTCATAAAGAATAAATACAAGTTATGTATCAGTACAGTAACTAGATCTGGGTGCTTGTATACAATCAAGTTTGATAGCGTTTGTTGTTCTTTTACTTTATTTAAATGCATCTACTCCACTGTACATTTCTAAATATAGCATAACTGTTACACGACGATTGTTAGGTGATGTCATCCCTGAAAGTGAAGAATCTATGTTTGAATCAGATGTGCATCTGATTCAAGGTTTCAGATCAGCACTGGGAAAAGTGGCTTTTATCATGACTTGTATAAAGATGGGTACAATACAATTTTCCCACTTCACTCGTAAAATATTTCCTTATATCTACTCAAAAAATGTAGATATCCTATATCTAATCAAATTAAGTCAAAATTTATTTGACACACAGCACTAACAGTTTACAGCAAGTACACAAAACTAGAAATGTGTCAATGCAACAAGATGCACCCACCAATACGACACAAATTAAGGCCAATGCTTTAAGTCAAAAATGGGGGACAACTCTGTACAACATTGTTGCAAAATATTTAAAATCAAACTTGACCGAAGTCTTCTTCATGTAAAGTCTCATAACAAATGAGACCTCCATCCATGAAGTGCTTTAAAAGTTATCGAGTGGAAACAAAATTCTGATGCAAATTAAAGTTGTTGAGAGGAAACAAATTTGGGTGCAACTGAAGTGTAAAGTGCAAAGGCAAGTCAAACAAGAGCCATAGCTCCATTAAAATTATTGGAAAATGGTGAAAATCAAACTTTAACTCGACCCTGACATAATATAAAACCTCATATAAAATTTGGTCTGAATCCATTAAGTCCTCCAAAAGTTCTCAAAATGAAATGAAATTCGCAATAGATGCGATGTGGCATGACAGACTGATATGGATAACACTATATGCCCCTGCCACTGATTTGGTAGGAATATAGAAAAAAATCCAAATGACAATTGTGGCCAACCAGATTTTTATAACCATGATCCATAACAGGTAAAGAATTACATCATTATGTATGAACACTCATGTTCAAGCACTGACAGACAATGATCTAAGAGGCAGATCTAAGAATACAGGCCCATCCACACTGTCATAAAATACAGCTAAGAAAACGTTATGTGCAGGTAACATTTTCTTAAACACTGTGGTGAAGGAAGGTTACCTGTCTGCACATCAAGTCTTTCTATTGAAGAAGAAAAACTTCCAGATAAAGTTTTGTACCAACTTGACTGAAAAAACCTATTAGAAAAGCAAAACAGGCTCTAGATTGAAGATATACATGGTTTTATTATAATGTTTTGATTTTAGATTAAGTTTATTGCACCTCTTCAGGTAAAACAGGTTTGAGGTTTGGCATAAAAATCATACAAATAATCAACATGCTTGAGGTTTGGCATGAAAATCATGCAAATCATCTGATATTTGATAGTGACAAGGTAGCTCTCAAACTGTTTCAAAGTTGACTCATCTTGTCTTTTGAATAAGAAAAACTCGCAAAGTTTCTTAGCTATTGAACTGATAAAACCTAGGTACTTTTCAAATAAAGGTCCAAGACTCTAAATATGCATGAAGTTTATGCTAATGTTTTGGTTTTGTGTTAGATTTATCACACCCCTTATTCCACCTCTTCTGGTAAAATAGGTTTTAAGTTTGGTGTGAAAATGATGCAAATAGTCTGAAAACTGATAATGATACCGAAACAAGACCATAAGTAGTGCAATTTGCTTGCTTTAGGTCAATGTACTTTAACTATCGCTCGTGTAGAAACATCATGAGCAACCTATTATAGCATGCATTATATGATGGCAAATCTGCATGTACTGTGTTTGCAGTTAGACGCATGTTATAAAGGGAGGTAAATATGTTAGATGTCAACGGACTATAAATATTACAAACCGACTCTCCTGCTTCTCCTGGTTCACCACGGCTACCAGCAAATCCACGGGGTCCCTGACAAAATAAATTTATTATTATTATTATTATTATTAATTATTTCACCACCACCATCATCGTCATTATCATCATAAGATTATCCAAAGAAACTTCTTTTTGATCACGCAAGAGCATTTCAGTATAATTTCCAATTGCGAAATAGTGTTTATAAATTCTAATGATTCTATTAAAGTTGGAAGGAATCTGCGTGTTGAGATAACATATTTTTTAAATTATGATTAGAATCTTTTCTCAATTATAAAATACTTGAAATTTATTTTCTTAAACTGAAGCTATTGTTTTGATGGAAAATACTTGAAATTTACTCAAATTTTTATTGTAATGCAAAAATTATCCACTCCTCAAATTTGAAATCCAAGGGAATACAAGCACAATCAATTCTATATAACAACATTTATTACAATGGAATATGTGGGGTTCAACAGAAAAAATATGGCAACAAATGTGATCTATGGCAAATCTGATCCTTAGAACAAAATATTCAGCTCTTGACTTCGCAGGCAATTTTCCAGTAACAGACACGCATATTTTTTTTATGCACAATGATCTTTATAATGACAGTGCCTGCAGATGTAAACTTATTGACAATGACTTAATTTTCACTCACATTCTCCTGTGAATCCTAATGACATTAACTAATTCTTTTTAAAATTATTTTCAGAAGATTTTAATGTGGAGGCAAGGCAGAGATATGATAAGCAACTTGAAGACAAAATGACGACCTTCATGACAACACATCACAAAGTCTTGGTAATTTTACACATGGCATACTATGACCTATTGCAAATACAAGAAATTAGTCAGAGGTGAGGTTAAATCTACAATAGGTTTATAAAACCTTACATATCTCGTACATCATGTAACAAAAGTTAATAACAATAATTATGACATGGGTTTATCAAACCTCATATTACTGGACATCATGTGATTAAAAACTGCATGACTTTACAAAACTAACAACCTATAGCATGACCCCTAATTTACTCACAGAAGGACCAGGTGGTCCAGGACTTCCTCTGGGACCAGGGGAACCCTGCAAAGAAATAAAGAAAAATTTGAATATCTGACTGACATATCATATATTCACATACAAGTAAGTAAGTAAATATATATATATATATATATATATATATATATATATATATATATATATATATATATATATATACAGGGCTCAATATTAATGCTCATCTGCTATCCAGTGGTTAGTGATTTTGCTAATGGATCACTAAAACCCAGCCCTCACTAATCCGTTGGAGCAGTGAAAAATACTACTGGCCGCTATCATAACAGTAAAGAAGTGGTCATGAGTCATAATTCCCTTTAATGGCTAACTGATCTGTTTATTGTGCTAACTGACTACCTACCAACATCCTGCACTTCACAAGGTACAATAAATGCTCATGGCGCAAATGAACAGATGTTAAACCACTCATCAAGTAATTTAGTGTGATTATTGTTAAAACAGTCTTCTTGCACATGGAACTAGCCTGTTGTACTGTCCCCATGCACTGATTTCATTACTGATGATAACAAAAGGTATAGAGTCTCAGGCTACTGTAGTATTGACCAATCAGAAATGGTCGCGTTAGCTGACTCAACAAATAATCCAGAATCACACTGAACAAAGTGTTTTTATATTTATATCATTGTTGGTGCACAACTGCCACCGAAATGGCAGAAATTAGATGATGACAAGAGAGCAATTGCAAATATGATCAAGAGATGAGACTAAGATAGTACCAGAAATGCTGGACAAATGAACACAAATCAGAGCTGAGAAAATCCCATAGCCCAACAAACTGAATTATTCATTTTCGAAGTCGGGCATGTAACATTTTCCAAGTCGGTAGTCCAGGAAAAGTGTTTTTTTCCTATTTAAAAAGAGTTGGGCAATTGCTTATTTTCATGCCATAATCACTTTATCTACCTTTATCTGGCCATTTATGCCTTCCGGGCATACTGAATGCTTGATTTTACCCCTCTACATGTATTAATTTACATCCTGTATCACACTTACCACTGGTCATTGATAAGTGTTGCATGTGCACATGTTCTATTACTGCTTGACTGTATATTAGGCTAAGTGACCAAATTATCGGCCAATCAAAGCACATGAAACAAAACAAAGCCGGTATGATTAATTAGCAGTGTCTTAAACGGCTTCACTGTATTGTGTTTACTCAAACCAGATCCTCACAAACGACGCACTTTGATTCTAATCCAGTGAGTCAATCCAATTAAATTAATGAAAGGCACTTTACCAACATTAGTGACAGTTCCCTTTATGGACTGAATAAATGGCAGTGATGATTCTTTAAGTTTTAATTGATTATACAGAGGATTATCTTCCATGACCGATTATTAGTGAATTACACTAATTTAGGAGCCGTCTCTGTTCATATTTAAAGCAAAAAATGTATGTTATAGTCACTTTGGAAGTAGTTGTCAAGCAAGGTGAAATTTACTATGTGGATAAAACGAGTTTACTTAATTATTTTCGCAAGGAAGTTAATAAGGACGAATCGGAGAAGGAAAATTCATGTGAAAGTGGAGGGGTAAAGCTGGCGCTGTGTGTGAGGCAATTATTTCTCCAAAGAGATATAAACCAAACTCTGTGGCAGCAAAAGATGTCAAATACGACACTACTAAGAGAAAAAGAAATTTTCAGCCATATTGGGGTGATATTTATCCCTGGCTTGAATTCATTGACTCGGAAGGAAAAATGTCTTGCAGTTATTGACAAATTCAGGATTGAACCAATCAAGTCTCATGACAGTTCTGGACCTCACAAGGCCTGTGCAGCACAGTATATGCATGACACTAGCCAGCATGTGCAGAAAATATCTGAAGTTAGAGTTGCTGACACGCCATTAGGAGAAGCCCTTTCAAAACTAAATGAGACTGAAATGAAATAAGCGAAAGCTCTCTGTAACACAGCCAATAGCCTAAACCATTTTCTGATATGGAAATGCTGTGTGCATTCCAGGAGAAAAACGGTGTTGAACTTGGTGCTAATTATAAGAACAGATTCTGGGCAATAGACTTCATTCTATCAATCGATTAAGTCTTTGGAGAAGAAGCTAGGCAAAGTCGGAATTCCAGTAGATTCCTTTCCATTCTTGCTGATGGAAGTACTGATGATACCATATCAGAGCAAGAAATAGTGCATAAAAGATACATGGATAATGGAAAACTGAAAATCTCTGATGTAAGAAAATGTATAATATATATGTTTTTGAAAAATTAAATTCTTTTAAGAAATAAATGTTGTACATTATTTCATTTGTTCATTCTAACGGTTAAAGTGCATATATTTCATCAAATCTTGGGACAAGTGAAAAGGCAGGTGGGACAAGTGAATTTTCTGAAACCACAAGTGGAAAAAAAAAAATTTGCTCAGTCCTGCAAATGGCTGAAGCATGACACAGGAGAGACTGTGATGTTGTGCACTTTCTGCACTTAATATTCTGAGAAATATTGAAGTATGCAGGGAACTTCATTTGCGAGTCTTGTTAGTGAAATACAGTTGTTATTGTTTTGAGTTGATGTTACAAATAATAAAAGTTGAATTAGAAACAGAACTGACTTCTGTTTGATGTTAGCATGATCAGTGAAATTTAGGCATTTTCAGTAATACATTTATTTTAGTGAGGAAAAAAAATCCTGATTTCAAGCCCTGTGTGGGTGTGTGTGTGTGGGGGGGTGGGGGTGGATGGGGGTGTATATATATATATACTGTGAATCACTTTAAATTTTTGGGTATCAAACTTCATGGTATGGCTAAAAAATGCATATTCATGGGTACTTAATTTCACTGATTCATCAAAAAGAACAAAAAGTATTACTTGGGCTTTGAGAAAGTGGAACTGATCCACTGACTGTTTATTCAGAAATTAGTTATTTGTATGAAACTCAATTAACAGTGTGCTCTTTTGTTAGGTTTGCTCAATGGGATAATGAATAGTACTTGTGATCATTAGCATAAAAAGATTTATTTGAATTGCTTTTACATTAATGTAGCTATTCAGTACGAAACAGTGTCTAACTGTAAATAATACAGTGCCTTCACGATCCATATGTTGGATATTTTCATGAATAAACAGCTGCTAACATTATTCAAGGATATGTGAGCTTTAAAAAAAGGTGCAAACTGATTGACATTTTATATTTTTGAACTTTAATGCTTTCACATCTCTCAGACGTTTGCAAATTTCATTGGATTGCCTACAGTTTTATCAAGTAATTGTTATTATAAATGGATATAATATGTGCTTTGTGAAGTAAAGAAAGACACAAACTGTAAGTAATTTTGCATTTATTGCTACAGCATCAAAGTCTTTTCATTAGTATAGTTCATGAAATTTTTGCATGAAAATTGTAATCAATAAATTTCCATTGTTCCACTTCCTGAATTAATGTGTCATGAGATATATATACATGTAGTACAATAAATACATGTATAATGTAATAAATACATGTATATGAATAATTTAGTAAGAGACAAAATGGACAGTTTTGTTTTTTCATGTAAAGAAAATAAAGAAGTAAATCTAACAAACTAATGTTGCTTGCTTTTTCAGCAGCCATATGGGATGGGATAATGGAATAGGAATATGATGTTGGTACACATAGCAGTGTTTTCTCCAGGGTTTTCAGACCAAGGGAGAACAATCCTCCCCCCCTTCTGACATTTCATAAGGGAGGATTTTCATTTTTTAAGTGGGACTATTATTTGTCATTGACAAGTGAGAACAGTAGACTGCTTACATTCACTGAACCTCTGTGATAAACAACTTTTAATAAAATTAATACAGACTAGAGCTATTAGCAATGGGTGCACCTGAAGGGCCCCACTATCTTCAATTTCCTCGGAAAATCCTTAAACAGAATAAGTTCTGTTTCAAAACCAAAATTTGGAAACGATGAGAACGAGATGTAATATTGATGGAAAAATGGCAATAACTCCATTAAAATTGGACCTGAAAAGATGAAGTCTTTTAAAGGCCCATCTACATGTAATAGGCAATTCACTTACCAATGGCATCTAATTATAAGTCAGGGTTACAGACTTACGCTTGTTACAGAAAGTGACAATAGATGGATGGACAAATGGACAGATGAATAAGGTGATTAACATAGGTGTATCACATCTCAATGCATGGCCCTAATAAAACTTAGATTTTAACACCATCATCATCAGTTCACCCATAAGAAGCATTATGAAAATGGCATTATGTAATATGCCCTTGCAATGCACGACTGATAGCTGGAAAAGCAGCTAATTTCTATCAATTACACCCTCTCCAAGCAAGATTCTTTTTTCAAATATATAATGAAGATAATTGTCTCATTGCTTAAATTTAAAGTACCCATTACTGAAATACTTGATTTTGGCAGCTGATCTAGCCATCAAGCAATCAATCCAAATGGTCACTACAGTATAAGCTATTAACATTACTAAAGTTTCCAGGCTTAAGTTGCTCACAGCAAAACATGTATGCACGATTTTCATGTACTTGCTAATTTTGAAAGGGGGTTGGGTTGGACATCCTGAGAAAACCTTAAAGAAGAACATCAAGACTGGATGTAAGGATATACTAACAGTCAACCCTGACACCCCCTCACCTCTGACCATGATCCAAAGGTCATAACCCAAAATCTCTTAACCCCAACACCACCTCACCTTTGAACATAATCCATTGGTCATAACCCAAAACCTGTTAAAGATAGTGTGTCCTCCTGCATAGACTGCACATACTAAATTTGGTAAACACATATTCAAAAATGTTACTGTAATTACAATTTTTGTATATCTGACATCTGACCCCCTTACAGGGACCAAAGATGGTTAGCACATGGCATCCAGCAGTCTAGGAAGAGAAAGAAAATTATGAACAGATTGAGGGCATCACAATAATCCCCCCCCCCCTGCTAACGTGTTGGGATCAATTAATCAATCAATAAACAAATAAATAAATAAGGAAAGAAAGAAAGAAAGAAATGAACTAAACCTTACCACTGCAAGACCTTGGGGAACTCCATATACTGGCTGGCCTGCAAATGGCTGAGCCTTTTCGTCATTGGATACCCCTTGAACTAAATGTACCTGTGGAACAAATTGCTACATGTATCTACTACGAGCAGTATAATTAAGGACTAAATTAAGGATGTTAACTGGTGATAAATCTTGTTTATTATGCAGCTCATAATGACATCATAAATACACTGTGATGTCAGCATTATGACATCATTAATTACTTTAGGTAATGTAGTGCTAGGAACAACAGGAAATATAGGTCATCAATATCATGTAATTAAGACAATGTTCTGCTATTACATAATGAAAATTAATCAAGTGAATATAGAGAGGATATTTGCTTGAAACGAGTGAATAACGGATATATTTCATCGAGTGGGTGAAAAACTCAGTATTTTCACAAGTTTCAAAGCCACGAGTGAAAATACTTAAGTTTTTCACCCACAAGATGAAATATATCCGTTATTCACTCAGAGCAAGCAAATATTCTTTTTATTTTATGCTCAAGTGTATTGTCTAGCAATTTGTATAGCACACTGATGTAGCTGATTTCTTGCTGCATCCTGCGCGATAATGTCAGCGGTTTACCGTTTATGTTCTGCTCTGTTTTGTGTATATTTGCACATAAAATATCAGTAGATATCAGTAGTTACATAATGCTCCTTCCCAATTCAAGGTAAAACAGCAGATAAAAAGTAAATATTGTATATTGCTTGATTTGAACCTATTTCACCTGCATGCGAGACAGACACCTTAACCTTTACACTACACAAGCGTCTTACAAACATATTGAAATTTCTTACCCATAATGTTATCAATCTCTATTGACAGCCAGTGAAAAAAAATATCATATTTTTTCACTGCAGTGAAATATCACAATTATTTCACTCGGAAAATCCAGTAATTCACTGCCTAGCATAAAATAAACCAATATATTATAGGAATATTTGTTTTTTAAAAAGAAAACAAATAAGAGATCAAGCAGTATTTGTAAATTTGAAACCATCATAAATTACGGAACCAACAAGCTAAAAACTGGTTCTTATCATCTTGTTTTTTTCTATTTATCTTGATCATGATCTGAATAAACAAATGTACCATGAATAGCACATTATATGCCTGCCCCATGTAAAATACTCCACTATGTAGGTAACTAAAAGTTTTGTGCAGAAAACACTTTTCTTCTTTCAGTCTGTGACCTTGACCTTTAACCTGTTGACCAAAAAATCAATAGGCTTCTTCCTTAGCCCAAATGTAAGCCATCCAGTAAATTTATTTAAATCAGAGCTTATATGTCTCTATATACTGACAGTTTGAATGATGGAGACATGGTTTTAGCTGCTATTGCATAACCCTTTGGCACCATCTTGAGCCAGTACCCGAATAAAGCCTCTAATTTTACTGCAGAAAGTACAGCCATACTTAAATCTTTCAATTACACTGAAACCTCTCAAAAACCAAACTTCATCATTTTTGGGGATTTCCTTTCCAAACTGAAAGCCTTGCAAAACCTTAAATTTCACAACCCATGAATATCACAGATCTTACAGAAACATGATTTGCTCATACAATCTGTAACAAGTGTCCTATACTGTTGGCTGCCTATTTGTATTGATATTAAGGGTAATGAAAGGGTAGACAATGTAGTTAAAGCTGCCCTGCAGTCACGTGTTTCCAAATGGAAGATCCCATATACTGACTTCAAATATTATATAAATTGTCATGTTCTGTAAACTTAGTAAAACATGTTTAATGAAAACTCCACAAACAAGCTTCGTAACATCAATCCCACCCTTGGACAGTGGCATCCCTCATATAGAAAAAAAAATAGAGATGAGGTGTATTTTACTGATTGCATATAGGACACATATAGGACACACCTACCCAACTCATGCATACATCCTCAAGGATGAATTTCAACCAGAGTGCATACCCTGCCAGAGTCTACTTACAGTGGAATATATTCTTCTTGAGTGTATCAACTTCCACCCCTTGAAACATAAGTTTTTTAATGTAAATTCAATGAAAGAACTTGTGATGATATAGCACCCAAGAAAATCTTAGACTTTTTGAGGGAATGCAGTTTATATTAAAATTTTACTTTATATTGTAAGGAATTTATATTTTTTATTTTTACAGTTTATTTTATATACATTTTACAGAATTTTAACATCTTTACCTTTTATTTCATCCTGAAGTACTTCATGTTGACATGTCTTTGGAAGGATTTTTCTTCCTAAAGTTTTTGTGCAATTCTTCCTTCACATTTTTAGAACTTTACATTTGATTGACACCATATAGCCATTATTTTGCTGAGGTGTTGTTGAAGGCTAATACATACATATATACATACATACTAATTGTCCTTTGAACCCCAAAATCCATAGGATTCTTTCTAACTCAAAGTGCAAGCCATCAACATAGTTTGGGGTAGGTATGTGATGTAGAACTAATGTTATTGTGCAGAAACCATTTTTCTTCTTCAGTCACAGTGACCTTGACCTTTGACTTTTTTACCCCAAAATCTAAATGGTTCTTTCTTACCCAAAGTGTAAGCCATCCACAAAGTTTGGTAACTGTAGATGGCAGACAACTCAAGCTCTTGTGCAGAAACAAAATTGGCAAATGACAGACAGACAGACAGACTGATGGTCATCATAACATAATATGCTTATCCATATGGCAGGCATATAAAAACAATATAGCAGAAAAGTTTATTCAGCAACCTATACTTTTTTTGATGAATAAAGTAACAAAAATATATGAACTGCAACCATGACAACCATATAATATCATGCTTAAATAAAGACTCAGTGAGATATCAGACCGGTTAATTAATAGTTGCAACCTATACTCATCTGAGAAGAACAGAACATTTCAATTCATAAATAGGTTAATTAAATAGAAGCTTACAGGTTCGCCGTCCTTTTTGCCAATAATCTGAAATAAAAAAGAAAAATACTTCCATCACTTACATTTTTTGATTAAGGGCAAAACTATGAATTAATATAATGTGATTCTTCATGTTTTCTGTTCTCATTATAGTTCAGCCTATAACCATTTGTGAACAGCAACTGGGTTCATCTTATTTTTTTACTGAAAATAAACAAATTTCTCACATTAATTACACTTATTTCCCATAAATCATTTTAAGGGCTAGAAAAAAGTGTCATATTTTTTACCAATTCACCAAAAACGTTTGTTAAATTTTATAAAATGATGACTTTTCCTCATATTCTAGTATATAAATATGTGGGCAACTTACACCTTGTTTTGCATGACAGTCACTTTTTGCATGACAGTCACTTTTTGCAGACCTTCCCCATCAATAAGAAATATATATTGGAAAGTCCTGCCCTTTCCATAACAAATACATACTGGAAAGACCTGCCCTATCCATAACAAATATATATTGGAAAGACCTGTCCTTCCCATAACAAATACATATTGGAAAGACCCACCCTTTCCATAACAAATATATATTGGAAAGACCTTCCCTTTCCATAACAAATACAACTGGAAAGACCTGCTCTTCGCATAACAAATATATATTGGAAAGACCCGCCCTTCCCATAACAAATACATATTGGAAAGACCTGTCCTTTCCATAACAAATATATATTGGAAAGACCTGCCCTTTCCATAACAAATACATACTGGCAAGACCTGCTCTTCCCATAACAAATAGATATTGGAAAGACCTGCCTTTCCCATAACAATATATATTGGAAAGACCCACCCTTTTCATAAGTATATATATTTAAACGACCTGCCCTTTCCATAATAAATACATATTGGAAAGACCTGCCCTTCCCATAACAAATAGATATTGGAAAGACCTGCCCTTTCCCATAACAAATACATATTGGAAAGACCTGCCCTTTCCATAACACATATTGGAAAGACCTGCCCTTTCCATAACAAATATTGGAAAGACCTGCCCTTTTCATAACAAATATTGGAAAGACCTGCCCTTTCCATAACACATATTGGAAAGACCTGCCCTTTCCATAACACATATTGGAAAGACCTGCCCTTTTCATTACACATATTGGAAAGACCTGCCCTTTCCATAGCAAATACATCCTGGTAATAAATATAAGGATGAGGAGCCATGGTGACTCAGTGGTTAAGGCTTTGGAGTCATGACCAGAGGAATGTGGGTTCAATTCCCAACATCAGATCAGCCTGGATTGGCTACCATAATGTGTTCTTGGACAAGGCACTTGACCAATTTGCCTCAGCATGATATAACCTTCATGTGTTGCAGTGCCAAAACTAAATATCAGCAGGTACAATAATCCCTCTCTAAAATGAACCCTGCTATTATGAATTCCTTGATATAACAAACCTCAATGAGCAATTACAGTACACATAAAGAGAATACTTCAACCATACCCACCTTATAAAAGGAAACATGTTATAAATTATAATGAAGGGTAACATAGTGAGGGAATGTTGTTATACAACTAATATTTTAAAGAACTGAAAATTACATGGATACTTTTAGGGTGTTTGGTACTGGGCCAAGGTCCATCATTTCACAGGGATACTTTTAGGGTGTTTGGTACTGCGCCAAAGGTCCATCATTTCACAGGGATACTTTTAGGATGTTTGGTACTGGGTCCAGGGTCCATCATTTCACAGGGATACTTTTAGGGTATTTAGTACTGGGCCTAAGGTCCATCATTTCACAGGAATACTTTTAGGATCTTTGGTACTGGGTTCAGGGTCCATCATTTCACAGGGATACTTTTAGGGTATTTGGTACTGGGCTCAAGGTCCATCATTATACAGGGATACTTTTAGGGTGTTTGGTACTGGGCCCAAGATCCATCATTTCACAGGGATACTTTTAGGGTGTTTGGTACTGGGCCCAAGGTCCATCATTTGGAATACTTTTAGAGTGTTTGGTACTGGGCACAAGGTCGGTCATTTGGGATACTTTTAGGGTGTTTGGTACTAGGCCCAAGGTCCATAATTTGGGCAGGGTCTACTCTGAAACACATGATTATGAAATTGACACTAATTTCTCAAAAAATGTGCCAAAAATTAAACCAAAATACAAAAAAATTGCACATCATATTTTCAAGCTCTATTTTTATGCCATCACTAAAGGGAAAGTCCATGAAAATGTTCGCTTGTTATTATTTGACGGTAATTAACTTCATAAATACAGAAATGTAAATGAAGCTTAGAAAAACTCATGCTCATGCAAATATTTTTTAAAAAAATTGTGTAAATCTTGTGTATCTACCAAGTGTTCAACACTGCCATATTGCTGTTCTGGCAATATGTATGAATTCAACACTGTCATATTGCTGCTCTGGCAATATGTATGAATTCAACACTGCCATATTGCTGCTCTGGCAATATGTATGAATTCAACACTGCCATATTGCTGCTCTGGCAATATGTATGAATTCAACACTGCCATATTGCTGCTCTGGCAATATGCATGAATAATACAAAAGCATCAGTGGATCTCCGGATAGTTTGTTGTGTCACAAGGTCGGTTTTTGTTCACTGCAGTGCTATTAACACTGCCGCCAAGAATGTACGAGTTAAATATTTGCACACAATCAAACCTTTAGCCACACTACATCTCCAGTTATGTTTGCTTTTAATTCAACTGTGCCTTTTTTGCCAACAAGGAAATTAAGTTTGTGATGATTTCTGACCCAAGTGAAAGTAAAATAAAAACACTGCAATCACTGGAACTATCACATGAAAAGATAAAAATCAGGCTTTACTTGGACTGGAAATTAAATGCATTGGTTTCTATTTTAGCTTAAGCATTAAGAATGTCTGACAAGTAAATAGTTTATGTCCGGTATGAGACTACTGAAATCACAAGTTTCAACTGCATAGTACATGTAGCCATGGTAACACAAACTGACTTTGTGACATTATGGGCAATCTCTAATGGCAGCTGACAGTGATAGTTATAATACGGTACATTTAAGCAAATTAGTTTGTAGAAATATAAAATATTTTCCATTCTGGCGTGGTGATTATATAAAACATGTCTCCTACCAGACAATATGCAATAAATAAAGTGCAACATGGACTTTCCCATTAAATACATTCACTATTAAGAAAATCCCCCACCCCTCTTTTTGCAAATGGGCAGGAAATATCCCCCAAATTTTCAGTTTTAGAATAGACCCTGTTTGGATATAAAATTTGTCAGTTGCGAACAAAATTTTCAAGAGTAAGGGACTGAAATTTTAAATTTGGCATTATGCTGCATTTTCTGTAATCTTATCTACATTTTGCTGATTAATTTATCTGATGTATGAATAATATGTAAAAATATTATAATTTTTACAGATAATACAGTATCTTTGGAATGCTACTAGTGCCTATTTTGAGTCTCTGACCACCCACCCACCTCCTTTCCAAAATTCCCTGTCAAATGGTGACATCAGTCCAATTTTTTCAACAGAATATTTTGTTTTTCTTACCGGTATTCCCTGTGGGCCATATTCAGTCGCTTCTTTTTCTATAAATATAAAAATATAAAATTTGATTATTTGCATCCAGTTTGTTTAAAAAGTGACTTGCTACTGATAATAATAATTCATTTTTAAAAAGTCATATTTGCTGTGTACATCCACTGAAAAGTAAACACCTTAATAAAATATATCAAACATATCAATCAAATAAAGACTTCTAAAAGTCACGGTCACAAATATTGTCACAACTTTAGCATGTTTGATTGCTTTAGTTATGCTAGTGTCACAACTTTAAACTGCTTGACTGCTCTAGTTATGCTACTGTCACAATTTTAACATGCTTGACTGCTCTAGTTATGCTATTGTCACAACTTTAACAAGCTTGACTGCTTTAGTTATGCTATTGTCACAACTGTAACCTGCTTGAATGCTCTAATTATGCTATTGTCACAACTTTAACCTGCTTGACTGCTCTAGTTATGCTAGTGTTGCAACTTTAACTTGCTTGACTGCTCTAGTTATGCTAGTGTCACAACTTTAACCTGCTTTAACCTGCTTGACTGCTCTAGTTATGCTAGTGTCAGAACTTTAACATGCTTGACTGCTCTAGATATGCTAGTGTCACAACTTTAACCTGCTTGACTGCTCTAGTTATGCTAGTGTCACAACTTTAACCTGCTTGACTGCTCTAGTTATGCTAGTGTGACAACTTTAACCTGCTTGACTGCTCTAGTTATGCTAGTGTGACAACTTTAACCTGCTTGACTGCTCTAGATATGCTAGTGTCACAACTTTAACATGCTTGACTGCTCTAGTTATGCTAGTGAAATTCAGATTACTCTCGCTGACTGACACTACTCCAGTATTTCCATTACAATCATAAGGTGAGATAATTACCGTCTATACTCAGTTATAAGTTGGATCAAAATGAAAACAGCATAGATCCAGATTTGCTATCACATAATGCACTGGCAAATCTGGGTTTATGCAGTTTGTTAGGATTAATAAGTAGAACAAACAACACAGACCCTGATCTGCTGGCACATTATGTAATGGAAAATCAGGGTCTATGTTGTTTGCAGTTTGACCTGACTTATAGGCAAGTATATACAGTACTGTTAACATAACATTGGGGCTGACATATAGAATACATGTCCCCACTATTTAACTTGGAAGAAATTTATTGGCTTAAAGGTTGGGGAAAGGGGGCTAAGCTGATCACCTCCCCAACACCATTGTTCAGGATTGCCAAACTTGGGATCGTTATGTTGTTATGTATTACAAACAAAAACCAGTACACAAGAAAGATAGAAATAAAGATGCTCCCTGACCCCTTTTGCCCTCCCCTAACCTCTACCTTTGTAGCCTCTTCCCTCTGTCTCCAAGAACACTTCCTTCTGCCCTTCCAGAGCCCTCCCTTCTGCCTCTCTTCAGATCACCAAATGCCTACTTCAACTGTAGGTCTTTTTTCTTTCTATTTATTTCACTTATTTTTCTGCTTATTAAATGTAGGATAAATGCATGAACATGCTTTTGTCTGTTTTGACTTCCAAACTGATGAAATTCTAAACTTTATCACTGGCATCAAATTCTTTTATCACCAAAAATTCCCCTTGTACCAAAAAGTTACCTTTCCTACAACAAAAGTGTCTCCTTCACTGTAAGTTCACCTCTACCCCTCCAATCAATAAGAAATTCCTAGCAGGAGTACTGCAAACCCATTGGAAATAATAGGTTCATTATTTTTTCACTGATTTTACCTTTAATAAAATTTCTAATAAACCCCATGATCTAATAATTACCCATTGTCTCTATTACATTTCAAAATTTGACTTTTGGGACCTAATTATTTTGTAAATTCTTACAACCTCTAATAAATACACATCCAAATGAGAGCACGCTTGCATAACAAATTTATAATATGCAACATGATGACTCTTCAGCAGCTATAGTTCTGTGGGTTTTTTTTATTGGATACCCTTTCCAATCTAATCATAACTGCAAGAGTGCCTCCATCAACTGTGTGCCCCATCTCCAAAATTTACCTGCACTGTAATAATAACCTGGAGAATTATTAGAATAGTTTGCTCAATGTACAAATACAATATGTCAGGTTTTTAATTAAAGAAGCAATAGTAAATATTTGCTACATACTTGAAAATTGTGTGGCGAAATATCTTCACAAATAGCATTGTTTATTGTAATTTTTCTGAGAGCACCAAACAGGAAATTCTAAGAATTACAAAGAAGAGCACTCTCATCTGTAATAAACATTGATAACCTTTTGTTCTGTCACAAAAGATGTTAGAAATACAATTTTCAATCTGTAAATGTCAAATGTTATCTTCATGATACTCTTGTTTATATTCTTGGAAGCAAAAAATTTCAACAATATTTTGTTAGCAAAAACAGAGAAAAGGTAGCCAACCTGCTACTGTGTATTTTGAAGTCTGAATGTACAGAATTGCTTAGAATATAAAATGGTGTAAGACAGCAAAACAAAGCAATTTAATTTTATTATTAAAAATGAATTTTAAAAAAGCATTTCTTTATGTGTGCTGTGAGGTAAATATATGACCAAAGCTTCATCCTTCAATTATAACAGGTTTTTTACAAAAAATCATTTTACTTAGTTTTTTTAATTTTGTACATATACAACTGCTCAAATTTTTAATGAAGCTTATTGCTATATCATGAAAAGAATAGAGTATGCAAAAATGATTTAAAATACATTACATACTGCCAAACAGATTAACTATAGGTAACAAAATTTCAAAATGTACCACTTTTCCGGTTTTGCCTGCTCCAGAGTGGTTTGATTTATGTTACAATTTGGACACAGGGTTAATTTTAGGATGTGCTCTTGTATCAACAACACTTATTTTTCATCACTGGTGCAAGAAAGGTCCTTCTATGGTGCCCATAAGAAAGACCCAATGGTGCCCTTCTATGGTGCCCATAAGAAAGACCCAATGGTGCCCTTCTATGGTGCCCATAAGACCCAATGGTGCCCTTCTATGGTGCCCATAAGACCCAATGGTGCCCTTCTATGGTGCCCATAAGAAAAAAACAATGGTGTCATTCTATGGTGCCAATAAGAAAGACCCAATGGTGCCCTTCTATAGTGCCCATAAGAAAAATCCAATGGTGCCCTTCTATGGTGCCCATTAGAAAGACCCAATGGTCACTTTCAATGGTGCCAAAAAGAAAGACCCAATGGGGCTCTTCTATGGTGCCTATAAGAAAGACCCAAGAAAATAAAGACAGAAGATCTTTCATCCCAAGCTTAGTAAATGGATTGCATTCATTGCCAAAGAAGAATAAGACGATCAATTTCATTCGCTGACAAAAATGTCTTGCTAATTTTAATTAGCTTGGGCACCAACTAAGAGCACATGGTTGATGATCATCAATAGAAACTGTAAGCAAGAAAATTTTAAATCTTCAGCAATTGTTTTCAAAGTAGCATATAGGAAGGACAAAATGATTACTAAAATATAATAAGTGTGTCAAAATAGGGGAGTCCAGGATATATATCGTCCCACCCTATTTTGACGCTCCCCTATTTCGATGCAGTATTATAAACTCTCAGTTCTCGAGAGAACGCATCTCTCAATGACATCACAACCACAACATTTGTTTACACTGATCAACACCGAGTGACAGACTGAATTTTTTTTTGATAATCCTATCCTTATACGTTGTGAAATGAAACAAAGATACATACCATGAAAATAATGCCAGTTCACTAATTTTTTTTTCAATCAGCAAGTCCTCATAAAAATCCTTACTAGCTATTCTCATGGGGCAAATCAACTTCACACCATAATATTCATCCAGTCTGCGATTCAACATGTGTTAGCAACATGACTCACAGCTGATAACTACATCAGTAACACTTTTTAGGATGGTGTACAGTGTTATACAGTTGATGTGGATCTGTCATAACTGATTTTCAGAGCTGGTTCTTTCTTATTATAATTTGTGGAAATTTACAAGAAACATACTTTTACAATACATTTCATAATTAAATTAGTATCTTTTCCATTTCTGCTTATTTAAATGAAAGTATTAGGATTTTCTCTCTGATAATTAAGCAATTTTACTTTAACAGTAAAATAATTTCAATAATCTTTTTAAACATTCTTGATATTTAACTTATTTTGACCAATTTTTTTGTTCTAAAGATTTGTTTCATAATGGCATTAATGATAATAAATGAAAATAAAACCTTCTCCTGTAACTTTATGTCTTCTATCCGTAATTATTTGCATTCTAGATAAATAAGTTGTGAAGGATGCAAAACAGTTTTGATGTTTCAAAAACAGTACATCCAACGATTGAGGTTCTGCATGTTCACAATGCCAATTAAGTATTGGGAAAAAGTCACATGCTAAATCTAATAATTTTTTTGATTATAAGTACACAATTTTATAATACCATCATGATTTTTACAAATGTGACTCTTTTTCATTTCGAGACAAAATCTGTACCGAAACCAAATTTATAATAAATGTAAGAAAAGCTTTAGGGATGCCAAGTTACATTTCTTTCTGTAATTTTTCCCATAAACTTGAGTTTTCTATGTCCTATTGATGTTCCTCTGCAATATAGTTTTTTCTCCGAGCATATGTACAATGGTGTCACTAAAAGAAATAGACTTCCGTGAAGTGCGTCATAATTGGTGACGTAATACACAAACTTTCCAACATGGGGTAATCTGGTTGAAAGCATCCCAAGAAGAGTATTATGGAATATATCAATGTTATTTTTTATGATTACTTTGCTAAAATAACTAATGTTTCTAAAGTAATGACCTCTCACGATGAAAGGAGTATATTTCTGAAAAGGTGAAAGTAAGTACTTAAGTGCCTCAAATTAGGGGAGACCAGGACATAGTGCCGAATGCTAGCTGATTTGGACCATGGCTGATTCAGCTGAAATCATGGACTGATTCGGCCCAAATTACAGGCTGATTCGGCCCAAATGCCAGGCTGATTCGGACCATGTGAAATATTATTAAGTTTCGTCTTGGATTTAAAAGTGATATTTACATTTGTTTAAAATATGATATTTATAATTATTTCCCAGGTACGTTAAGCAGTTCAAATCTGCATTTAATGAAACAAAACCCCCGATTTTATGCGAGATAATGTTGTTTGTTATAATGATGTAAAAATGTTTATCTTGCATCGGCAATTTAATAGTGAAATATTTGTAAATCAGCTCATTCACATTTGAGGATTTTTTTTATTTTGGCGAAATATTCGTTTATTTATATTATACTGTACTACAAAATTAAACTGGGGTCCTGTCAAATTTATGATTTAATTCAATACAATATCATACGTATTATACCCCTATATTCTGCTAATCTTGTGGACCTCGTAATAATAAAAATGAACAAAATGATAAATGGAGGTGTTATCTCTGTTGATAGATTAAATATATTTTGCATATCTTTGTTTAGAGCACAGTATGTTATTTGTTTTTTGTGAATTCATAATGAACGATTCAATTTTATGCAAATTATTAACTGCAAAAAATCATGAAAACATGGCCCACGCAGTAATATTTAGTTGTATATATATATATATATATATATATATATATATATATATATATGGGTTTTTATTGATTTCTCATGCAAATCGTGCTTTCTTCACATTATATTTACTCCCAAAAATGTTGTGTAAAGAGTCGTTGATGAGTAACACAATAGTACAATGTACTTTACTGTTATCGTTAAATTTGTATCTTTTGAGTAAAATCTCGAACCAGTAAAACCAAATTTTTAATTTTAACCTTTGAAACATTTTAAAATATTTCATTTAAAGCACATATTCAATCCATTAAATATTGATTTCTAAATATATATTTTATTATATTAAACATATATAATATAATTACACTTTCATGTAGCCAAAGATCACAAAGTTATTTAAAGTCAGCATTATATTTTGTGTTCTAGAATGGTATTAAATTCAGTAAATTGGCAAATGCCATCAATAGTGCTTTAATTATAGTGGCATTGATCAAACGGGTTTTTGCCAATTCATGGTCAGATGATCCCATGATTAGTGTTTGAAATAAAATTAATTAAGGACACACTGATCAAACAAAGTATTAAACAAACAGTATTAATATGATGTTTAATTGTAGCAGCGTTAGTCCAACAGGTTTTGCACATTGATGGTTAGATGCTCTCACTATTATTGTTTGCAATTAAACTAATTAAGGGCTTCTTTTTATCTTTGCTCTAGTACAGTGTACACTTTCAATAATCATATGCAAACAATTAAATAATACATTATAAATTCAGCTAATGAAATACCTTACGGTGTTTATTGTTTTAGAATACAAGATTTATTAAGTATAAAGATAAATTGTACATAAATCTACTTTAAAAAAAGGCATTAACATACTCAGACCAGTATATTGAGACAGAAAAAAAGCAAACCAAAACATTAGCATACTGAGACCAATATATATATAGACAAAAATTAACTACATGGCCACTTTTTTCGCGATCGTTTTTCGGTGTTATTAATTTTATTATTTCTCAATACAATAAAGTAAACTATTTAAATTTTGCACAAAAATGAATGAGATAAAGTCTTACATCATTTCAATGCATTATATATCCATTATCTCGCGTAAAATCAGGGTTTGTTTCATTAAATGCAGATTTGAACTTCTGAACGTACCTGGGAAATAATGAGAAACATTATATTTTAAACAAATTTAAATATCACTTTTAAATCCAAGTCGAAACTTAATAATATTTCACATGGCCCGAATCAGCCTGGCATTTGGGCCGAATCAGTCTGTAATTTGGGCCGAATCAGCCTGTTCCCATAGTGCCTTGCGAGTTTACTCAATAGTTATCGCATATAGACATACCATAAAAAAAAACAAAGATAAAGGATATTAAGGGTAACACCATAATTGCATTATTCATGCTCAGTGTAATAAAGGGTAACACCATAATTACATTATTCATGTTCGGTGTAATAAAGGCAATAATGGGTAACACCATAATTACATTTTCATGCTCAGTGTAATAAAGGGTAACACCACAATTACATTATTCATGCTCAGTGTAATAAAGGGTAACACCATAATTACATTATTCATGCTCGGTGTAATAACGGCAAAGGGTAACACCATAATTACATTATTCATGTTCTGTGTAATATTTTAACGCAAATCAAACAAAATATAATTGCTTTCGTTGTGAAAATTCTTTCTGAATTCGAATCGAACTCTTCGGACTCTCATGCTGAATCAACTTCTATGGTTCAAGATCTAGAGAATGCATGTAATCATACATTTCTAAATTGAGCGTCTCCTTAACAATGACAAAGATTCGAACATAACAATCTTTGCACGGTCAAAAACCGAGTTCGCATTTCTTTTTACTTATTTTACACGGATAACATCCTCTCCGTTTGCTTGTTTGTTTGTTTGCTTCTCATTTATTACTCACAGTTAAATGACTGCTGGTCATTAACGTAAATTTAAACTTGCTTCGTTTCTTTTTTTCTTTTTTTTTAGAAGACAATCATAGTTACGATATCTTTGATGGACAACCTTGATTGGCCAGTTTTTAATTTATAATTTTTTTTTGTTTTTATTCATCCGATTATTTTTGAGAAATATCCAATATCACTGTTGAAATATTTTCAGAAAAACTATGCATTTTTGCGTGAACCACTGTACATGTCGGATGTACGTGTATCGTATGGTAACTGACATTCGATACTCACAAAACTTGGAATCCATTTAGAAAACAAAACGAAGCAAATTTATTTTACTTATTTTCGCTTTATGTTAGGTACAGTGGTCAAAATGATGGAAGAAATATCCACCACGAAGAGTAAATTACATGAAACAAAAGCACTAGGCACGCAAGAAAAAATCTGAGAAAAATTAGAGAAGTTTTCCAGCTACTGTATATGTTATTATGAACAGGGACAGAGAATATCAATATTTTTTCCTTTATTTTTATCATTTGTTTTAAAAACATTAAAACCGTAAATGTTGATCGATTGATCATTGCAGCTAATTATTAGTAAAGCAGACAACGAAATTATATAATTATTTTTTATAAAGTAACACAATTTTTTAGACAGGAAAACTAAGTATAACACAATTAAATCACGCCATAATTAATAAAAAAAATAAATAATTACGAGGTTTTTACCTCATTTAAGTTTAGAAAAGGTTACAGTCTTAACTCGTTAAATATTAGATAATGTTTCATAAAAGTGATTTAAATATACTTTGCTCACTTCTACTTTTCACTCTTAAATTGATTGATGCTTAGAGACGCAAGAAGCAAAGAATAAATTAAAGAACATCTTGCTCTTAGAACAAAGAGCTATGAATGGGTGATAGGAAGCAACAATAGAAATCTATATGCTTAGCCAATTGACCTATTGCAATATATCAGTCAAACTGCTGATCAGTATTATAGCTGTCAAGTTGTATTGCATTACGTAATTACAGCCGCACTGACTACTTGTTGGAACATTCTGGTCTCATTCTCCAACACATTTACTGTAGGTGAGTTTATTTCATATACAAGTTCAAATCATCACAGATTCATTATTATTATTATTATTATTATTAAGGTTTATACCAATTTGTTTGGGAATAATTGTCCAAAAATTTGTTTTTCTTGACAATTCTTCCTAAATGAACTGAAATAAATGAATGTATCACTATCAGATACGTTATGGAGTTTCAGCAACTCAATTTCTGTATTAGTCTAAGATTTTCTTTTCTGAAGTATGTTTGAAAATTTCAGTCTACGTACACCAGTATGACATCCTTGGCGTTCGTAGGTATATTTCAAACGTCCTTCTATGCTAAATCAAACAAATTTTCCGATTTAAACCGGTGAAAATCATATCTTTAAAAAAGTATAGCTAAGAAGACTTTATCGCAGAACTGTCAGATGTTATTTAGGAAAATGTTTTACATAATTTAAATTGCGAATAAAGTATTGTTATCTCTTAAAGAGCGTTTTCCCTTAGTCTTATTAGTCTTATATATATATATATATATATATATATATATATATATATATATATATATATATATATATATATATATATATATATATATATAGTTCTGAATATTGATGAGAATACATACTATGATTCAAAAACAACCTCAAACTTATTCAATTAATTTGTAACTACTGTCACATGATAGCTTGTAACAAAGCTTCATATCAGTTGTAATTTATTTAGTACAGATTCAGAAAATTGATGAATTTATATAGAAGAAAGAATGTTACACAATCATATTGAACTACAACCGGTCAGAGAAGAATTTGTTTATAAGGAATAATGCAAACTCAACACAATAAAAGCCAGATTCGTAAGGGATGCAGCCTTTGTCACGGAGACTCATATTGTTCATACGAATCTTTCTATTGTAAGCAGAATTGTGCCTGATGAACTGAAGACGGCAAGTGAAAAGCTCTTGTTTAAAAAATAAAAACAAACATAAAAAAAAACAACAACAACAAAAACACAATATATCTGAAGAAGAAAACTACCGGCCAGTATGTGTTCTGAGCATCATATCTAAAATCCTGTTGAATGCAGTCTACATCCAATTGGAAACATACTTAGTACAAAGCAAAATACTATATGAATATCAGTCTGGTTTTAGGAATTCATATTCAATAGATACATGCATTGTTTATTTAGACTACATCAAAACACAGTCTGGTTTTAGGAATTCATATTCAATAGATACATGCATTGTTTA
>JAQPZY010001577.1:3672500-3690000 GCA_029931535.1 Margaritifera margaritifera
TGAGAGAGTGGCGGGCACCAACCAATTAACTTGACCCATTTTTTTAATTATTATTATTATTCATTATAACCTCTTCCGCGGGCACACAAAAAACCTTGGCGGGCACCGAGAAGAATAGGAAGATAAATTAATGTACCACTATTTAATGTATTAATCCAAGGAGGCAAATTAATCAATTGATCTTTCCCACATTTGCCGATCAAAATTGTACTAATCAACTGAGACGTTATAAAACAGACAGACAGACAGGCAAACAAACATACAGACAAAAAGAACGATGAAATTGAGACATTATTTATTTGCCCTAGCAGCGTATATTTGTTTAAACTTTGAAGCATTTGTTTCAGTTTTTTAAATTACACAAAAAAAAAATGTTTTCAGTAAAGTCATTCGTACACAATCAGACCGTGTACATCTGGTTTCAAGGATGAAGTTCATAAAGTTAGCGGGTTTAAAATAACGAAATATTACCTGCCGATTGAATGCAGTTTGTAAAGACACCTTTGCTTTTTAACCTCAGTTCAAGTCTGGATAATATAAAACACTTGTTTTGTACGAGCACTATAATGATCATGTTCGCTTTGTTAGGTTAAAAAACGCGTGGCCAAGAGGGGGTCCAAAGTTTTGTTTGAGCATTCCAGCAAGTTTGACTTTCATAAACGATCTATGATCATCATTCTTATGTAACA
The DNA here is from genome assembly GCA_029931535.1 of Margaritifera margaritifera. Lineage (NCBI taxonomy): Eukaryota > Metazoa > Mollusca > Bivalvia > Unionida > Margaritiferidae > Margaritifera > Margaritifera margaritifera. The sequence goes on from JAQPZY010001577.1 coordinate 3,673,190, forward strand.
ACTCACTAATCAAGTATTTGAAATTACCAACTAGAAAATTAAATTTTAGATTGTTTTAACTTTGTCATACTTGCTTTATGTTGTATAAGTAAAATAGCTGTAAATCAACAATTGGGAGGGTAACTTACGTTCACACATTGGACAGCATTGACCAAATGGCACCACCAATCGCCCTTCGCAAGGTACTTCTGGGCATTTTTTGTAAATATCCTGACAATCTGGGACGCCATCGTTACATATACATTCTATGCACGGATTATCGCCACTTGGATGAAATTTCTGTTCATGTTCGTAGAATTGTCCATCCAGTTCACAGCCTTCAATAAATAAATAAATGAATAAATCAATACATCATTAACTCAAGCAATTAAAAAAATCAATAAATCAATAAGAAGAAGCCATTTTCGTATTGTTTCAAACGAATCTTACAGTCATATTTTATTAGTTTTCTCTCCCCTCACCCCTGCAAAAAGCGTGAAAATATTCGCGGAATATTAGTCTACATATTGTAAACTTTCATTATGATTCCATTCAGTATGACGGAGCAGACATACATAAAAACAAACAATAGAGATTTTCAAACATGTTGCTATAATAACAAAAGCGCAGCATAACAGCAACCTTAACAGCAGTAGCACCGGCAGCAACGAATAATAACACAAAAAGTGAGATCGACAACAATAACGATGATAAACAGAAGAATAAGAAATAATTACGATAATAATAATAATAATAATAATAATAATAATAATAATAATAATAATAATAATAAATAAATAAATAAATAAATGGATACCCTTTTTCCTCTGAGCGACGGTAATTCCAAATAGGACAAACAAGCAGATAGTCCTCCACCGCACGGTGACATGCGATGCCATTTTATAAAATTATAGTCAACCTTCTTACTGCATTTAGGAGAAACAGTAGGAATATTGGAATAAAATTTTAGTCCAGAGAATGGAATTAAGCCAAAGCCCAAGCGTTACATTGGCCTTGGCTTACACTTAGGAAGAGCCGTGCTGCTGTGTGCTAGCAACACCGGATTCCTAAGCACTGTTCGGGAAAAACGGCCTTTTGGTAGAATTCTAAATAGCTGCCTTATAGTTAACTGATGTCACAATGATGTATGTATGTTTGTTTGAGTGACAGCTCCGACCGGCCAATCCCAGCAGCTGCACAGCGTTCTGGAGCAGTGATTGATGCGTGTCGAGTTTTATACAAAACTTTTCATATATTAAAAAAATTACAAAATGCTGTCAGCAAAAACTTGCATAAGCGCATTTCTTTTTTAGTGATGTCACACGTACATGTGAAAATGGAATAGTTTATTGCATTATTTCATTGATTTTAAGAGTGCATATGGAAATTATGTACGCTTTCAAATGAATATAAAAAATATAGCTTTTTTATCATCTAAATACTGAACTTATTTGGGCAAATTCCAACCCAGCCTCATTTGATTTATTGAAAATAAAAACAGACCTTCATGTGTAACATGCATGGAACTTTTCGTAGCTCCGTTATACCCTGTTTCCAGACAGTATTCAGTTCTTGTATCGATCATAATTGTGATAACATATGTGTGTGTGTGTGTTAATTCAACAGGAAATTATTAGTATATATTACAGTAGTATATATTACTAATTTCCTGTTGAATTAAAAAAAAATTATATACGAACCAACAAATGGACATATTAGTTTTTCTTCTCTCTCTCTCTCTCTCTCTCTCTCTCTCTCTCTCTCTCTCTCTATATATATATATATATATATATATATATATATATATATATATATATATATATATATATATATATGTATGTATCTGCTCCAAATCTTATGCCAAGAACGTAAAGCAGAGTGAACCATATTTTTTATCATTTAATAAAACTGTTCCCCATTTGTAAAGCATTGAGGCTACGCAGGGTTTCTATATGGTCTACTTAAAACGTCTGGGGTGGTCTCAAAGCTGTCTTCATCTGCAGATTCCACTGTGTATGTTTTCATGGGAACAAATCTTCATGAAGGAGTGAAGGATTATCGTTTAGTTTGGACTGACTGAAAACTATCCAAACGTACCAAATGTGTTGGGGCCGTATTTAGCTGTTGTTTATGTCTGAGAATTTTTGAGATGCTGATTTTTAACTTTCAAAAAGGAGTACGAATCTGGAACAGATTCTGCCGAGTGACCCAAATTTTCGTCTGCAGCAGATGAAATTTCAGGCACAGTTTCTCACGCCGTGGGGGGGGGGGGGGGGGGTATATTGTGCTGAAGCCGGCAAAGACCAGTAAAACACTGACACTAACGAAAATGGGAATTCCAGCATAAATCTGTGGTATTACCGGAATAAGCAGATTCTTAATGTTGTGAAAAGAATGTACAGTTTGTATTTGTAAACCTGCTTGTCCTTGACATTTCATAGTAAGGTTCCCCGAGACCTTCCTCTCTGCTTTGCAAGATCAATAGAAATATATTGCAGGAATCTTCCAAAATCAGAAAAACCACCGGGCCCTTCTTAAAGAATGCAATTCACTTGCTTATATGAAGCACTGTAAAAATAAAAATACAATGGCCCTGTTGAAAATTTAAGGGGTCATCAAGAAAGTTTGGTGGGATTAGCAACTCTCAATTGTGGCATTTTAACACAATAAATGGCATATTTCAATTGACCATCCCATTCAAAAGTGAATTCAGTTTATATCTATTTGTTATACTTTTCGTGCAAATTGAAAGTGGTCCACCCCTGAGAGGGAGCCGCGGTAGTTTACTTGGAAAGGCATAGGACTCGTAATCCAAAAGGTCGCTGGTTCGATGCAAACCCAGGCCTAAATGAGTCGGCTGCCTCTGTGTGTCCTTGGGAAAAACATTTAGCTCCCATTTCCTCGGCATGACACAGACAATGTTCTCAAAGTGCCGTTAAAATGATATTGATCCTTCCATGGGATATCCATCGATATTGTGTTTATGATGTTTGGGATAAGTTTCACAGAGAAACATATGTGTTCGTTTTCCATTAAGTTTTAGAATGTATTTTTGCATTACTTTATTTAAATTTAGAGCTCCGACTGTGTTTTTGAAAATCTTTAAACCTCCGATCATACTTCATCATACAACCTTGCTTTAGATCCAGAATGGACTTTTTCAACAAAAAGCATGGACTTTTTTTAACAAAAGGCATGGACTTTTTCAACAAAATGCATGGACTTCTTCAACAAAAGGCATGGACTTTTTTAACAAAAGGCATGGACTTTTTCAACAAAAGGAGACTCTGATTAAGTCCATTTATTAATGTAAAATGAAACTCAACGATAGATATTCAAATATGTCAAAAGCTTTATTAAGTGTTCATAAAAGAGTCAATTGATCTCCATGCTGAGAATATAAATGCACCCTTTTAAATGGATTCCGTGTGTGTGTGTGTGTGTGTGTTGGGTGGGGTGGGATGGGGGGCGCTGGTACATGATGGCTAAGCGATAGGTGCCGTTATTCGCGTCACGGCTTTGAGTCCTGCTTGGAATGAATTATAACTCTCAAACCTGTTTTATTAAATTGATGGGAGAATTGCTTTTGAATACAAATTTACTGCATTAAAATATTGGGTGCAGTGCAGTCATTGATGAGTTAAGGGTGGAAAATCTTTTTAAATGTAATAAAGATAATTTAAACAGCTGCTAGTAAAATTAATATAGGTGTGGGCAGCTCAAGGATTTTTTTATTCTATGCTCTGAGGTTTAAAAGTACATCTTTCAAAGGAGAAAGGTACTTGTTCATAGAGTTTCCCTTATGAGTCATGACTGTTATTAGCTATACTTTTATTGCTAATCCAGATGAAAATGAATCGACGTGTGTACTAGTAACGAGGATAGTGTAGTCCCAAACAGCACGAGAGAGAGAGAGAGAGAGAGAGAGAGAGAGAGAGAGAGAGAGAGAGAGAGAGAGAGAGAGAGAGAGAGAGAGAAACACAACATATACAATTTCATACTTTAATAAATATATTTCATCGAAGACATTATTTGCAATAGTTGGGCGAAGTTAGAAATACTTCCGCATGTAATTCTCTAAGCGTCCTCAGAGACTTTGTCTTGGCAGTAAAGACAACACTACATAGCGCCATTAGCATTACATTGCCGCTTTCCTGTCGCTTCTAATAAATCTAAGTTTTAGATTAAGAAAGTTATAATCAATGAGTATTATCATATAGGTTTATATTTTCGGTGACAAAAAGTCTTATTTAATTTGTTAATGAGATTACGAGTAGTTATGTTATTTCTGTAAAAATTTGAAAAGTGGTTGGGGGTGGAGAGGACCTGGGGGCATTCTGCCGATCTCTGTCAGAGAAAAATATATATAAAATACCTTTCTAAACTGTGACGAGTAAAGAAAAATTCAATTTAATGCAAGATCATTCTTTTCACGTGGTCTTTGGTCATTGACGGAGACAGAGAAATGCAGTTGTACAATCTTCCACCGGGTTAGGTAAATACACCACAACAACACTAAATGTAAGTGAGAAAATCAGTGGAATACCTTTTCTTTAAATTTCTCTGTGCAAAATTAAATTTTAAACTGTTGAATTAGATGAACGAAAAAAAAAAAACAAAATATGTGCTTTTAATTTATGTTAGAAAACAAAAATAAGGAACCAATAATGAAACTGCAGATTCACAAGCTTCCGTATACTGGTGTCAGAGCAAACTTTGACCCTTGATTTTTTAACCATGTTCCCCTGATCTGTTCCATCCATGTTCAAACTGTAGAAAAATTATCAGGGACATCTCAGGAATAATTCTGGCAAGTTTCATGGTCCTACCTTTTAGCATATCATTTGTTGCTATGTTGTGAAAATGCAATGAACATTTTGAAAATAGCCCACTTTGCACCAATGTATGGTACTCTGTGTGTGTGTGTGTGTGTGTGTGTGTGTGTGTGAGAGAGAGAGAGAGAGAGAGAGAGAGAGAGAGAGAGAAAGAGAGAGAGAGGCAGGCTTGTGTGAGATTTTGGTATTAATGAATACTGTTCGGTGGAAAAAATGCATTATATTTATTCAGAAAGACTGTTTGGATGCTTGCGATTTGGTTTACATTTTACAGCAATGCAACAAAAATTAAATCATACAACAATAACATCTGTTTCGTTCTTAAGTATTTCAGTATAAGGTTGCCATCTTTGCAGTACATACACTGAACAATAAATTTGTAAGCTTCAAAAATAGATCGCACAGGCAACATTTCCGTGATCCACAGAAAAAGGTCAAAACCATGAAAGCACCAGAAAGAAACCCGATACTGAGATACGAGGCAGAAGTGAAAGGATAATTTATAAATTTGAAGGTCTTTTTTCCCAAAAGATAAAATGTGCTTGAATTTATAAACCTAAGGCATGCTATCTTACTTTTCTGAGCCGTGAAATACAGAGGCAAATTCTTGCATTATCTATCAGAGAAGCAAGGGTCTTTTATGCTTACATAATCTTGGCATAGTACCTCGTAACATTTAGCGCTCCTATCTTAGTTCTGTATCAAGGCATATTTTATTCGTGACTTTAGCTTTTGAAAAAAACATTATTTCTTAGTTTTATCGAACAAAGAATATGGCTCAAGAACTCGAACTTTTTGCGTGCCTATGCACAATATTTGCTTGTCTGCGCAAACGTTTCCGTGCCTGTGCACAAAATTTGCTCGTGTGTGCAAATTTCCGAACTTGTGAACAACATCTGATTGTCTATGTACGACCTTAGCATGAATGTGCACAACATATGCGTTTCGTGTCTGTGCAAAACATTTGTCTGTGTCCAATTTTTGTTTCTTTGTGCACAATAGGTACTTGTCTATTTGCAACATTTGTGTGCCTGTGCACACTATTTGGTTTTCTGCGCACATCTTTTGCGTGTTTTGTCTGTGTACAAGATTTTTGTTGCATGTCTGTGCAAAACATTTGCGTTTCGTGTCTGTGCATAACATTTGCGTGTTTTTTCGAAACATTTGCGATCGTTTCTGTGCACAACATTTGCGTGTCTGTGAACGAATATGCTTGTATATATAGGGTTTAATGGCACATCAGTACACTCATGGCTATATATAGTGTCGAGCAAAAGCTAGGCAGCAAAAACGGTAAAGGCAACAACCTTGCCAAAATCCACAGGAAGACAAACCCCTTCAACCAAAAGTAAATATACACAATGATAAAAAAGATAAAAGACAAAGATGTTGCCGAAACTCGCTAAAAGACATTTAGAACTTAGAAAAGGGGAAAAAGGCAAAAATCCTTAAAATACAAGATCAACATTTTTCTATATAAACCGTACTCTTTGAAACAGTTGAAGACTTTCATTGGAACATGATAACGGGGCGCATTCCACGGCAAACGGGTTGCCTTTATCAGTCGTCTTTATCAAAATGCAGGAGGGTGCAATTCTACAGCAGACAGGGAAAGTCTGTGCACCAGAGGATTCGTCTGCTTTACACGTGAAGAAGTAGTTTGTGATGTATGCGAGACGAGTGCGATGGGTTGTTATCGATTATCTGCGATGTGTTGTTTTCGATTACCTGCTTGTATATTAATTCGAAATCATTCACGTTTATTTTGTTTTGTTTTCAATTTAGAGTTCCTTTATGCATTTCAACTTTTTTTCATCGATTGTATTTTGCAATAACTTTTAATCAGTACTCGCGACTGTCCTAATGGTATCGATAGGTGGTCTTTAAGGTGGGAATACAAGTAAACCCGAAGGAAACCACCAGACATATATGGGCAGCTACTATTCATTGCACGTCCCAGCTTCGGATTCGAAACCGAAACCGCAGTAATGGAAACAGAATATGTTTATCTTTACAGTATCCTTCTGTTTTTATGTCCAGTCTTCACAACGTTCGTTCTCCAATTGAAGGCTCTAACCGAAGACTCCCAGACAAAATTTACAACAATATATATAAGATACCATGAGTATGACTCGATTTTGTTACATTGAAAAAAGAAAACTTGTGGTCCAAATATTTCTTATGGTAGTATTCACCCCTACCTCTGCACTCACGGTCCCCCGTTCCTGATAAAGGAGCAAACAACATTGCAAATCAAGCACATTTATGAACTGTCCTAATAAACTTTATAAAATGCTGACTTTGGCTATAATAGACAGTTTGAGATAATCGGGTTGTAACAAAATGAAAGTATTACAATAAAGAAAGAAAAAAATTAAAACAAACAAGGAAAAAGATGAAAAAAACTTAAAGAAACAAGGACGAAGATAAAAAAATTCACAGTAGGACACAATGTATGAGGTAAACTATACTATACTATACTATACTACTATACTATACTATACTATACTATACTATACTATACTATACTATACTATACTATACTATACTATACTATACTATACTATACTACAACACTACACCACACTACACTACACCACAATACACTGCACTGCACTATACAATACTATACTACACTACAATATACAATACTACAATATACAATACTATACTATACTATACTATACTATACTATACTATACTATACTATACTATACTATACTATACTATACTATACTATACTATACTATACTATACAATACTATTCTATACTATTCTATACTATACTATACTATACTATACTATAGTATACTATACTATACTATACTATACTATACTATACTATACTATACTATACTATACTATACAATACAATACAATACAATACAATACTACACGACACGACACGACACGACACGACACGACACGACACTACACTACACTACACTACACTACGCTACGCTACGCTACGCTACGCTACGCTACGCTATGCTATGCTATGCTATACTATACTATACTATACTATACTATACTATACTATACTATACTATACTATACTATACTATACTATACTATACTATACTAAGATGTTCAATCACTGTCAACTTTGACCAATTGTCTTTATGTATGTGTTATTTATTGTTATTAAAAGATATGTATACGACTGATAGGGTTGCTACAATTCTATAACATACTGCAATCACATCTGATGAAGCTAAATTGCAGTTAGTATACTAATACTATAGACTTAACCAGATCTCAACAGTAGCATTAATAAATCCTTTTTGATAATAATCAGTTACAACGAAGATAGAGTTAATAAAAAGCCATGCAATGTTATGCAGTACTGCAGCTTTAACTTATTTGTTTCATTTCTGCATGCATTCCAAAGCTTCAATAAACCCTGGAAAATTGTGGGCTTGTGTCTGCCTTGCATGTTTTGTTAAATTAACATCATTTGTCAGAGTGGGGGTGTTTTGCTATTTGAATCCATGCATCTGACACAAATGAAAGCAAAAACAAGATGACATTCCACTATTTTCTTCTAGATTACATACACCCAGTATGCCACAATCATTGTTTGAAGATTGTGGGAGCGGATATAGAGTCTGAAAATATACAGCTGCAAAATGCTGAGCTGTCAAACATTATCATGACGATGAAAAGCATCATGCACATTCACTCGAACCTGTTCATATATATCCCATTTTTTTATATCTCAGGAAATCTTTCTCACCAGCTCATACCAATTATGAAATTCTCAGATGTAAAGTAATTATCTAATCCAGATAGTTTTCCTTTGTGTGTTTTACACGGAGCAAACCTAATTGTATCTCCAATGAAGAAAGAAACATAAGACTTTGTCTCTCCTTTTTTTTTGGGGGGGGGGGTGACTAATACCATTCCTTCTTCAATACGTTGATTAGTGACGAAGTCAGGGTACCAGACAATTTATTTTTTCTTGGCATTGTGGGCTTGCATAAAAACTTGAACACAAAGTTGACGACGTGGCTATCGCTGACAATGACAATGATATTAGTATCGCTATGTTTCACTCTTTTCTCGGAAAACGACGAGACAAAAACCTGCAGAATCTTATATTTTTGTAATATAAACATGGCATTTTGTTTGGTTTTCTAAAAGAACGGACATAAAGACCCATTCTTTCATAAAATATAATACATGTTTCACTTGTTTCTTAATCCTTAGGAGAAAAAAAGAAAAAAAAAAAAAAAAAATCCGGTTCAGATAGATGTCCGGTAAACTTTCTTTACCGTCATTTGTGGACTTCTTTGAATGTATTTACCAAGGAAAGCAAATACTATTTTACCCCGTATTTTGTCTCTTTTTTCTCCCAAATACGATATTCACCACCTTATAATATTGGAAAGATAAAAAAAATATTCTGAATCTGAACAGCCAATTACATTCATGCAAAACATTTTAAGCACAATAGCCGAGCGGATTAAAATTATGAAGAGAAAGGAAGTAATTCGCTCCTATTATAGCTAATTTCGCAATTATCCAAAAATAAAGTAAATATATGTCCTAAGATTATTGTATAAAAACATGAAATGTATTATACAAGTTATTTTGGGGGGTGGAGGAGTGGGTGTGGAGCACCCCTTTTCATTGTCTCAACTCCAAAAGAGATGTTGGTTTTACTTTGTTCAGTATACCTTTTGCATTTAATGACACATTTCAATCCCATCATTTCATCCTCGACGTCATTCCAAATATTTACAATTATTAAACATTACTCGTAATCTGCTTTCCAGTGACGTAGCTAGACAACGTCAATGCCTGCATAGACCGTTGGACATGTGATCAGATTCCTTTTGAGTTGTCATTTCAGTCATTTTGCGCTGAATTTTGTCACCCCACCCCCCAACCCCAACAAAACCCAGAAGTAACAATAAAAACAGTGCTAGAATTGCTGGATAAAGTCTTAAAATTACTAGTTATCAGCTACGTTTTGATAGTCTCTTGAAAAATGAGATAAAAACAAGAGCAAGCCGTGGGAGTGGCGTATCGAGAGGAGCGAGAGCGCCAGGAATTGAACCCATGCCGCGAGTAACAGCAACTATCGCCTAGCTCTCATATATATATATATATATATATATATATATATATATATATATATATATATATATATATATACATATATAAATGCTGAACAAGTGAACCGTGTTTGTTTCAGAGATATAGGATTCTTCTCAGTTTGACGTAGTTTTGTGCATATTTTATTTTATTTTTATACAGCCATGACCGAAACCGGAGGAACCGGCGCAACAGTCTTCGAATAAAAGTACAATATAGCAGGCTGACCACATGTGTGGATTTTTTTCCATTCTTTACTGATATTTCATCATATTGGCTAATTTGCAGACGGACCTTGCAAAAGTGAAGATTTTGTCACGATCGCAACTTACATTATTAAACTGATCATTTGTTTCGAGTTCACGTATTTACTACCTAATTTTAATTTCAGAATGTCTCTAGTATTTGAAAATATTGCAAAGCGAGGGATGGATTTCAGAAAATACAACGAGATTGATAGATACTTATACTTTGTGATCCTACTACCGATTCCGTTGTAATTTTCGTTAAATTCGAATTTGTTTGAAACGTTACTGTTTGCTTGCAAACATATTGGAGTAAAATCAAGCGCACAGCTGGACACCTCTTGCGTATCACCAAACATAATATCATCCATTTTAGTTCAGATAGGACTATTTTACCGCCATGTAGCTGGTCCAGTTCAATTGGTCTATTACAAATGATTGAGAAACGGACAAATGACCTCGCTATGGGGTAATTTGTTAATTTTTCTATAATTGTCAAAGACCAATTTCACAGAAAATAATTTTCCCATCCGATGGAATTTCCCCGATATTTGAAGCTCTATATTTATTGTACGGAATACTAGTGAATAAACAGACTTTTGATCTTGGGATGAGATAGAGCTCGGTGTCATCTGAAGAATATTTGCAACAGCGGAATGGGTCTGCGTACGTCACAGATGTTTACGACCAAAACATAGTTCCTGTTCTTATCCTCCTTTTTGTAAAGAAGACTTGCTCTCTATCTTTAAACTATAAATACAACTTTAAAGATAAATAATACATTACAGAAGTTTTCCCACGGAACCTACTGAAAAGCGGAAACATTGTGCCAGCATCATAAGCAATCTGCGTTTTATTATAAGATGTATAAGTCTGTCTGGTAGTTCTCTCTACCAATGGAGCTGCGGTAGCTCAGTCGGTTCAGTGTCGGACTCGTAAGATTCGTGAGAGAAATTTATGAAAGTATTTTTTTTTAAAAGAATAATTATTGTGATTATGTAACTAAATAATACATGTCAAGTAAACTGTATTTTTTATAACACTGTCTTACAATATGAAATAAATTACTATACATGATTGTATCATTGACAGCGCCTGTTGGATAAACCAACCAGAATTAAATGTTGTAATTCTTTTCATCAAATAATTTATCGTAAAAATATGTACCTGAAATTGTTTGTCCCAAGCTCGGATAAAATGTGCCCACGCCCAGATAAAATGTGCCCACGCCCGGATAAAATGTGCCCACGCCCGGATAAAATGTGTCAACTTTCAGTTTCTTTATGGATACCTTTCTCGACTTTTTTTTATTGTGAATTTATTTTTTGTGTGTGCAATTTTATGTAGCATACTATTTTTCTTCCTGTATAATAACTTAGGTTACTAATTTTCACTATTTTTTAAACGTTGGGGGTCGGGTGGGGTTCTATTTTAGGACTATTTTGTTTTGTTGTAAGTAGGTCAAGTAGTAACCCCCTTCCATGTGTCCAAATACGCATTAGCGCAGCACGTGAATGTTGGACGTCATAGTCGCAAATGTTTATGCAGACTGGTGATACATTTCTACCAGTGTGTGTCAGTGAAACGATCTTTGATTTGTGAGCCTCTATTTAAACTAATTTTGGACGTGTATCTTGCCTTGTATGTATAATTTAAATACTAGCTCTTCGTTAAGTTTTTAGAGCCACAAATGTACGGCAGTTAATTTCAGCAGCAAGTACAACGACAACAGCTATATTAGCAACAATAACACCAATAACAACAAACTTGATATAGTAGAAGCAAAAGCGATAACGAATCATGCTGGGCAATGCTTGTACAGTAGAAGTAACCCAGAATGAAGACAGACAGAACAAAAGCACGGTAGCAGCAACTACAATAAGGAAAAAAGAACAAAACAGAACAAAAGAAACGAAATAATAATGACGATAACACTACTACTACTAACAGAACCATCATGCGACATACATGTCAAGTCTCACGGATTGCGCGTGAGACACACGCGTTTTGTACAGAAATCACGCTCACACGCAGATCCCTAATTTTCTCACGCATTCTTAAAAAATGTCTGTCATGCATTTTTAACGATACAATTTTAATGTTTCATAACTCTCACCTGGAAAATTTCTTGTTTGCGCTATGGGATTCCTAAAATTAGACTGACCGTGACGTGACGTTTACTTGGAATCGGGTTAAAGATTATGTGCCCTTCTTGGTCATTACACCATGTATCTTGTCCATATGACTTCCAATCAGCACAGCAGAAACTATACATTGTAATTACTCATAACTGAATGGAGTACTTAGATTACAGTATTGTAATTATAATAATGTATATATATATATATATATATATATATATATATATATATGTATATATATATATATATATATATATATATATATATATATATATATATATATATATATATATATATATATATATATATCATGTATACCGTATCTTTGATATACTAGTACCACGAATTATATAAATTTTTCATTAAAAGTAAACGAGGCTTGCCTAGTTTCCGTTTAATGAAAAAAATTGATACAACAATTAAGTGGTATATCAAAGATACAGTGTATATACTATACATTTCTTTTATTTATACCACATACAAATACACATACTTTTGTTCCAACGGAGTTTAAGATTGACTACAGGAAACTGTGTATTGCACCCAATCCAAGAAAAATGGTCCAACTAAGGTTTTATTCCATCGCTGATGGTTTTCTTTTGCACAGAAAAAAAGTGATAGAATATATTGTCATAAATTAACTTTTCAATGAAAGTTATGGTATTTATTAATATTTTTAAATACAATAAAATGTAGACTTTATTTAAATTTCTATATGCAGATGAATTAAAAGTTGCAAATATTGCATTTTCTGCCTGTCGCCTCAGCAACTACAGCACTTCAGCTTTAAAAAAAACATAGTTAAATTGCATAAATTATACGTCGGTTAGACGTTTTTGCGATGTAAAATCATCTTGGAATCTCATAAACACCCTAGTCATTAACTATGTATATTTTTTGAATTTTTTGTTTCAGTTTTGTCGCTGAATAGCCTATAACATTCATAACATTTTTCTGTTGGTTGCTTAATAATTTCAAGGTAACTAATTAAGAACACAAAAAATGTTAGGGACTACATATTAATACTTACAATGTAAAACCATGCCTTCAAAAAATTATTTTGGTCGGATTTTGCTCAAAACATATTCAATTACTTGGCGTTAAGCTGTGACAGTTAAGAACATAACTTCCATAATGCAATTTTCAAATTAAAACGGTCTATTCGTGGCATTTTCGCATAGTTGTCTATATCAGAAAGCTAAAATCATCAATAAATTATGAATTTTCTTCAAATGATTTGAAGAGAAATAAAAATTATTGCTGATATTATATAAAAAATATAACTGCCGTAATGTAGAACATCCATAACCAGACAATGAGCAATGTATGCCTCTTTCCCAGAGAAATTTGTTTTTGACATTTGCGTGTCATTTTTCGTACTTAAAGGCTGAATACGTCTATTTATCAGAAAACTTCAAAGAATGTCCATTTTCCTAAACTTTAAAATTGAATCATTTTTTTTCTGAATTTGGATCATTTTCCTGGGATTGGACTGACTGAGTGAACTCTTCACATCCCTTCTCAGTGTGACCGCTACAAAATATAGCTATTTTAGCTACTCACAATCCTTTTGGAAATTGTTACTTTGCTTCTTTTTGAGCCTCTGTATTCATTCATATTGACTAAATAAATGAAAGAGACGCTTAGGATTTAAACATGGAAGTTGGTTTAAATGAAGAAAGTAGAACACATTGCATGGCTAGAATCCCAAACAGTGAAAGCGTTGCCATTCGATCACAGGCGAGTACATCGGAACGAGTGCGGAATAGTTTAAGCGAAATGACGAACCAACAAGAGACAATTTAAAAACGTTTAAAATTATTTACAGTTGATGTAAGTCATTATTATGCTTTACTTTCAATTGCTTCTGACCATAAAACTGTTTTTTTTTATCCTCTCTCTGTCTCTGTTGGTCGGTTTGTCTGCCAGTTTTAACATCATGGGTCCAGCAACACTGTCGCATGCCATGGTAAAAAATCCACTGCACCCGTTTTTCACCTGTGGTTTGCGACGATGGTCCAGAGAGAGAGAGAGAGAGAGAGAGAGAGAGAGAGAGAGAGAGAGAGAGAGAGAGAGAGATAGCTGGATCCATTGGGGTAGAACTGACATGCTGGCTGACCAACCAACAGAGAGAGCGGGGTCGGGTGGTTATATGGTTTTATCGTCCATCTCTCCGTTCCTCTGTTGATCGATTAGTCTGTCAGTTTTAACATCATAGATCCAGAGAGAGAGAGAGAGAGAGAGAGAGAGAGAGAGAGAGAGAGAGAGAGAGAGAGAGAGAGAGAGAGAGCTTGATCTTGATGAATTGAGGTAAAACTGACATGCTGACTGAGCAACCAACACAGACTGAGAGAGAAAGAGGGAGGGAGAAAAACCTTCAGACATTTTAATAATCTGTTTTATAATCTTACTATTGGTTAAAAAAAAGAAAAACAAAATAAAGCATCAAACAGATTATAGTATATGTTCAATATGCAAAGGAATTTACTGTTCGGCCTTCTCGTCTCCAGAGCCGCGGTGGCTCAGTGTTTAGCATGCCAGACTCACGACCCAAAGGGTGTGGGTTCGAATCCTACCATCGGACCAGTCTGGGTCAGCTACCGTAGTGTGTCCTTGGGCAAAGCACTTTACTCCAATTGCCTCGGCACTAAATAACCTACTTGTGTTGCTGTGTAGTAAAGCACCAAACAAACAAACAAACAAACAAACTTCTCGTCTCCATAGGCAATTGCAACTTTCTATCATTGGTATCGTGTAACACTGTAGAAAAACCACACGGAAAGTGTACACATACAATTATAAAGTTTCTCTAGGTTACTTGGTGTCAGTTCAAGTTCAAGGTATTCATCCAGCTCAAATTCTTTTTTCTCTCTCACTCCAAAGATCTCCACGTAATGTTGTCCCTTACAGCACGAGAGAGAGAGAGAGAGAGAGAGAGAGAGAGAGAGAGAGAGAGAGAGAGAGAGAGAGAGAGAGAGAGAGCAAACAGAGGGGATTTCGATGAAATTGTGCAAAATGTTAAATTCATGACAAAACGGGATTTTTTTTCTTCATTATTTTCTTATTTTTTATTAATAATTAATAAGAGGAAATTCATCACTGATCTAGAGAGTACAGAAGCAATAGTCTACTCTTCAAACCTACATACCCTCTCGACCAAGCACACATCGTCAATAAAGCACACATACAAACAAGCCCAATAAAGGATGCTACAAAGTCACTGATATAGGTGTTCGTGCGTAGCATACACATTCACTTATCATCCCAGTATTTCATCTAAGTATACAGATTCCTACGACATAAATCCAAGTATATAGAGGTTACTCTAGTGAGTTACAAATACACATCATACATAGCTTGGTCGAGGGCGTATGGGGATAGGTGCATGCAGACATGGCGATGAGTGCCGAAACCCGCAGAATTAGGTTCGAATCTCAGTAGAGTACGAATTAAAATTTCTTTGAAATTCACTTCATATTATCATGCATCCTCCTGTAGTATCCAGGAATAGCACTTTCCGCTCTGTATGGTGTATATTCAGTCGCGACGCGAGTGTTCGAGGCGCCCGGGGGTAATGTTCTTTAGTGGCGCCCCTACTTTGCCACAGAGAACAGTTTTTATGTCAGTTGCCAACCTCCCTCCCCCATATAAGTTTTGTGAAGAATTGCCCCCTTTACACTAAGGTGAGTTAAAATACTATGAAAATCTCAGCTGCCTGGCGCCCGGGGGCAATTGCTCCTCCTCCACCCCTCTCTAGCGCTGCCACTGTGCATATTTTAAACTTTATATATATATATATATATATATATATATATATATATATATATATATATATATATATATATATATATATATATATATATATATATATCTTCTCCCCGGGTCCCCGACCAGTGAACTGCTGCCCCCTGGAGATGATGATCTCACTCCTGACACTTAAGGTAAGGACCCTTGACATCTCCGTGACATCATCATTATCATCATTATCATCATCATCATCATCACGAATGGCAAGTATATTTTAACATTATAACTGTCCAGCACATGAACTAAGATAGTTGCAAAGCCCCCCCCCCCCCCCCGCCTTTCCCTAACGTCCCGTCCTAATTTCTTTTCTTTGACCCATGAAGAGGAGATTGTTGCCAGAAAAAGAAACAGATGTTGCTGGATTCAGAAAATGCAACAAGCATCGACCTTTTAGCTCGGTTACTGACAGCTACCTCAACTCAGGTAACAATTGTCTCAAAAGTACGGAAAGGACGATGTTAATAACTTCAATCTTTATTGCTTACCACATAAAATGCCAATTTAGATATTTATCGTTGACTGAAAGTAATGGCGCCTTTTCATTGTCCCGGTCATGGTGAACGAGAACCGCGTGCAATGTTGCCTGAAGCCAGGTGCCCTTATTCTTAACTGCTGACTCTGCTAAATATAACATGTGCCCTCGTACTCTTCACGACTCACGGTACTAATTAAGCTCCCATAGTAAACCTATGCAAACACCATGA